>CM030359.1:94570699-94975649 GCA_017893485.1 Hemerocallis citrina
CACGTACACGTGCAATGCACATTCACTTTGGATGGCCGGTAGCATTCTTTTTGGAGGGAAATTTTGATTTTGGGTGTGGAGAACATGGGAGTAGTTTCAAGGAAGTGGGTAGTTCTTGTAACTTCTACTTTGATCTAAACCCTTCATCCAACAACCACCAAGACAATCTTGGCCCTCCATTCCCCTCATTTTTTAGTATAAATACCCCCCTTATCATGGCTAATTTTTCATATGCAAAGTATAATCTCTAAGTTATAGTATTATTATTGTGTGAGTTATAAAAGATAAGAGATTGTGTGGGTGTTGTTACTTGGAGTGGCCGGCATCACCAAGGAAGCATTCGGTTTGGAGCTTGAGAGAGCATTCGGCATAGGCTTGGAGGCTTGGAGCTTGAGCGCTTTTGGCTAGGAGGAGGTGCTTTCATCTACAAGGACGTAGTTGCTTTTGTTTGTGTTTCTCTCCAATTGAGGTGGGTAAAACATTTTATATTTCTAAAGTAGATCCATGCTAATTTTACACCCTTAAAGATGCATGAAAAATATTATGAATAGCCCATTTAAATTGAGTAGTTAGCATGTGAATTGATTGAAATGTATTGATTAACTTATATGGCTCTAGTGTTAAGATTAAATTGTGTGTAGATTGCCCCATGTTTATTATTGTGAAGTTGTGATAGTGATTAAATTAAATTAAGAGTGTTGTTATTATGATTAGAGACATAATGTACACTTGTTAATTATGATAGATGGACCTTCATGTTGATATGAATGTGGACTATGGAAATCATATGTGATGGTTGAATTAAGAACTAATATCAGTAAATTTTCTCCATGAAATTATTTAATAAAAAAGACTAGTAGATTGATTATATGGCAATGTCGAAAATACAATAATGTATTTTAATAAATAATTTTTGGGTCTTGTATGTGAAATTACATTTCATTAGTACCAAAAAAATTGTTTTATTTTACTGGTATGAACTTATATGACTGAGGATCTAATCTGGAAGTTTTTAGAAAATTTTATCAAAGCAATAAGCAACTATGGCTATTTGAATGTCGAATTATTTTCAAAACAGTACGAATATAACATATAAGAAATTTTATTTGGGTTTGTGACAACCCGAGCCAGTGGCTCAGGTGGTCTTGGACGCCGGTTGGCTTCTCTGTGTTGCTCAGTTCGAATCCGAGCAGAACACTTCTTTTTGGTTAAATTCCCTAAAAAACTATAGCAGCGAACCTAAGAGTTTATATAAACCCCAGTCACCCTATAGACGTGTTCAGCGATCGGCCTAGTGGTCGGAGCTCTGTGCTGTCTTGGTGCGGCGCCTGGTTCGATTCTTGCCTTCGACATATAGGGAAAAATAAATTTTTTGGGTGTTTTTGAAGTCCAAAAATTATGAAATAAATATGGTAATTCTCATAAAAATACAAGAAATTTTCTAAGAGTGATTTGGGTATTTTTAGAATGAAATACAATATGGTTTGTAAATAAAAGGCATAAATGGAGCTTTGGTTATGAGATATACACTTGTGGATTTTATAACTTATAAAGATAGGCTATTATAAAGTAATTAGCATAAGTGCTTGTGGCGTGACATGATTTTATTTATTTTCATTATGAGTATTGTGCAAGATATGAAATATGAAGGTTGAAATGTGATTTTATGAAGTTGTATAAATTCATGTATGGTTATGAAATTAAAACCATGATTTATGAAAGAGGAAAAGAAATTGTTGGCTATAAGTATGAATTGTTTTCATTATGAACTCGTGAATTAAAAGTATTCATTGTGGACTTGCGAATAAAGTGTAATCATGAATTGGAAAATAAGAATGAGTATAAAAACTCGACATGAAAATTGTCAGGAGTTAAAGATTGTGAAATGAAATTTGAAATAGAGTAGCTAAGTCTCCCCGGCATTGAGAAAAATGAATTGAATTGAAATTAGACCAAGGTTGGTCATGATGAAACAAATGAATAAGTCCGGTTGATGGAGAGGCTAACTCTAGTGATTATTTTGTTCATGATTTTTAAATAAAACTAAGGACTAGTACATAGTGGAGATGTGATGAAAGTAGAAGAAAAACATGAGTATGATGGCCAACGGATAGCGGTGTGAGAGCGATTCACAGGTTGCCTGCTTGATGCGTTAAGACAGTGCGTGGGCGCTACTCCGGAATTATCGTCCCGGTGGCGACGCTCGTGGGATGTTCGAGTGGCTATGGGTGGTGCCATTGTTCCATGGCGGAGGCTGAATTGTCCATAGGTTGCCTGCTCGATGCGTTGTGACAGTGCGTGGGATTCCCCTCCAGGCTGCCTGGACATGGGCTCATAGATCATAGGACATCTAAGACACTACCGTAGTTACAGTAGTAGTTTAAGGCATAACGGGGGATTGAACCCTATCAAGATGAAGAACGAATAAGGGCTTGCCCTCGGACCTATGTAGTATGGGATGCATAGAATCCGAACAAGTGTGCATTAGTGTCATGTAACATAATTAACTGCATTAAGGACTAAGTGCACAATCACAACACGACATCAATAGGGTAGTCCCTTTAGTTTGAAATGTGACAAGTTTGTGTTTGCTAAATATGAAATGTTAAGTTATACTATTTCCGGCAAAGCGAGGACGGCCGTGTATAATGTTCGTCGGTTGAATAAACTGACGTACCCACAGTCCTATATGCAGGTAAATATCATGTTAAAGATTAAAGAGGATGGATGCTTAAAGATTACATTATGCTGTTGTATTTATATCAAATTGTTGTATTTTACTTCCGCTGTGCAAAAGAAAGATGTAATTATGATGTAAACTCTGATGTATGATGAAAAGTTTTTATTCCCCTGTAAAAGTGTACTAAAGAAAGTGAAAAGATCCTGTAGAACATCTCGAATTCAGTGTATTTGGGATTCGGGGCGTTACACAACCTACCATATGAAGATGAAATTCCCCTCCACAGCTGGGGTGGGAGAGGTCAGAGGAAGCCAGGAGACTGTCCGAAAATGTTACATGACTTCGGTAGGAGGGTCGGTCCTCTCTCTTGAAGCCCTTGAGCTCCCCTAAGGGAGTAGCCAAGCTATCTCAGAGCCGGTCGATGAGTTGGAAGAAATAGTCTTCTCAGAAGAAGACCCGACCAAGACATTCCAAATTAGTAAGGTCCTTCCCCCTACTGTCAAAGCCGACATTATCCGATGCATAAGGGAAAATTGAGACCTGTTTGCTTGGACTGTGACAAGCATGCCTGGAATCTTGGAAGAACTTCTCATGCATCACCTCAGCATTGCTCCCGATGCTAAACCTATCCAGTAAAAATATCGCAAGTTTGCACTAGAACGTCAGCAGGAAATTAAAGAAGAAGTAGAGAAACTCTTGAATGCTCGGTTCATACAGGAGGTTAATTATCCCGAGTGGTTGTCCAATATCGTGATGGTCAAAAAGGCCAATGGGAGCTGGAGAATTTGCATTGATTTCACTGATAAGAAAAAAGCTTGTTCGAAAGATCCGTTCCGGCTGTAACGCCTCGATTTCCATATACTGGAAAATCGTGACATAAGCCAGAATCTTTCCTTCAATTAGCCACAATACACAGAAAAATAGGAAAATTTAAAACTTTTTATTCAACACAAATGTATTACAAGTCCGAATATTATAAAACTGCAATACATTACATCAGTATTACAATAATTTATTTACAAGCCCAAGTGTTACAATTCTCAACAATTTACATCAGAGTACAATGAATAAAGAATAACACTTGGTACTTCACTTGGATGCTTCCCAACAAATAAATAATTTACAGCGGAAAATAAAATTGACTCTTGCTTCTCTTACCTTGAGTCAACCTGAATCCTGTACCTGTAGTTCTGCAATCCAGTACCTATTGAAGTTGGGACGTCTGTACATATACTGACACTTTAAGGCCAATGACTAGAAGCGATTCTGAACATTAAGAAAACAGATTGATGAAAAGAGAAACGTGTAAATATAATTGATGTGTCAGTGTATGCTATGACTTAGACTCTAATGAAAGATTAATTAATGCAGTGGTGCACTTATTATAATGCAAACAAGACTCTGGAACAGTATGCAATCCATAATACATACGCCCCATATCAAGCCGTTTCTCCATATATAGAAATTTGAACCTGCGTCATGAATTCTACTCTTGTACCCATCCTGTTCCTGACACATATTACATGACTGATGAGGTTGCAGGTACGATCTAGTTCCGCTACTGCAGTACACGGTTATCCATCTGAAGGTCCTTCCTTGGGCACTGGCTCTTGAAATGACTTTGCTCTCCATATAGGAAACAGCTCCCTGGCTTGGTGTAGCACCCCGAATTTTCAATATGATATCTCAGAAATACGTGGCACAATTCCCAGTATCAACTTCAACTGCAATAGTAAACATAGCTAAAAACACAGATAATTTTTATTTCAACTTTTATTACATCACTTCTTTACAAAACACAGTGGAATACAAAACACCTTGAATTACAAATTCTTCCTTTACAACACTTTCTGTTACAATTTACATATGCTCATTTATCATTCTAGCACAAGCATCCAAATCCTAAACTATAAGAAACAACCTGTAAAACATGAGGATAGAGATAACCCTAACCCTCAAAACTACAGGGGTCAGCCATAATGGTGTGAGTGACATAAAACATGCAACATAAATAAAATATAGAGCATAGAGTCATCAACAACATGTATTAACAGTAAGAATAAATAAAATGAGAAATAACAACAAGTAAAGTATGAAATCATCAAGGAATATAAGATTGTAAATAGTAATACATGAAAGCATCAAGTGAATCAAGAATAAGTGTCAAGTGTGGGAAAAACAGGAAAACACAAGCATAAAACCAAGTCAAGAAAACACAATCTATATATGCTGACTCTCTAATACATACTTGTCGGATTCTAAGTGTTGCCGCTAAATCTGGTGTGGGGGCAAACAGATAGTATTTGTGGACTCTTAGGAAAACTGAATAGCAAACCTGTTACCGGTTCCGCCGGAGTTTGATGCTGTCTCCCGCCGTACACTTGCAAAAAGTGCGAGACACCGGAGTTGTTCCCGGCGACGCACCCTCCGACGCTCAAGTCAGTAATCAAAAGTGATTATGAATGAACGCAAAAACTGGCAAAAGATTGATTACCTCTTAATGGAGATGGATGGGGGCTATTTATAGGCATCGCTGGGATCAGATTAGGAATGTAATCCCCTTGTGGTTAGATAAGGAATGTAATCCCTAATCCCCAGTGAAGGGATAGATATGAATCAAGGCCGTTGATTAGGATTTAATCAGAAACCCTAATTCTATCCCTTCTGGATCGGGTTTGCTGCGGGTTGAAACCCGCACCTAGTTGAAGTGGATCTGTTTGTGGGTTAGTGGGTTTTCGAGGAGGAGAACCCGTACCCGCTTCAGATCCATTGGTAGGTGAAATTATCGTTTTACCCCTAGGCTTCAAGATTCGTGTTCGATTTGGACGGTTCCGATTTAACCCCATTTTTAGCCATATCACGAGCCCCCCACTCCTAAAGACTGAGTTTGATTGGCCTTTGAGGAGTAGTTTTACTGTTTTAATGGCTAGTGGAGTTGTATCGGAGTCCAAATGGAGGGTTTTGAATCTCGAAGGGGGTAGTGAGGTGATTTTTCAAGCTGTAAGTTGTTCTTGAGCTTCTCTGGATATCCGGCGGTCCTTATCTATTTTTTCGGATTATTTATTTAATTTTGCGATGTGTTAACCAGTCGTTCGGGGGTCTTAACGACACATTCTAGGCAATAATTGTTCGTTCAGGGGCTCAAAAATATTCTTCGAATTTATAATTATTTTCTAGAATTTCTAGTTAATTTTCCTAATTTTTAGTAATTTTTTCGCAATTTTTAAATAAATAGAACGATTAAAATAAATAAAAACTAATTTTTAATACCGATTTATGGCGTGGCATGATCTGGACCCTCCATCAGCATCGAGCGCGATCTCCTGGGCGATCGAACGATCCACGTCCCTCGGCAGATAGTTTCTTCGTATGCGAGGGTCGGTTCCTCGTCCCCTCAGCTCGGTAGCTCGGCGCTTAGCTCGGAATCTGCCGAACTACGTGGCATAATCCTGAGCGTCCATCTCAGTGCGGATCCCCAAAAAATGCTATCTTGTCGTTTAGTGAACATGGCAAGATCTAATCCGTCCATCACGTTGAGCGCGTTTTTTGACAAGATTCAACGGCTGAGGAGGGTCGGCGGAATTTTTCTCTATATGTGAGGGTCGGTTCCTCGTCCCCTCGGCGCTTAACTCGGAATCTGCCGAACCACGTGGCGTAATCCTGAGCGTCCATCTCAGCGCGGATCCCCAAAAAACGCTATCTTGTCGTTTAGTGAACGTGGCAAGATCTGAGCCGTCCATCACGTCGAGCGCATTTTTTGACAAGATCCAACGGCTGAGGAGGGTCGGCAGAATTTTTCTCCATATGTGAGGGTCGGTTCCTCGTCCCTTCGATTCGGAAGCTCGAAGCTGTTAGCCGAGGTATGGAGTTGGACGTTTTGAAGCATTCTAGCTTTGAAGCGTCGCAACCCTCCGACGCAGTAGCTCGGTTGCTCAGCCGAGCTGTTCGGTAGCTCGGCTAGGCAGACCGGTGGCCAGAAGCTCGGAAGGTACACGTGGATAGATCTGGAGCATCCATCATTAAGTGAATCATGAGGACGGGGTTCTAATCACGAGAAAATATTATTTTGTCGTTTTGTGAGCGTGGCGCAATCTGAACCGTCCATCGAGTTTTGACACGAATTTTGGAGAGATCCGACGGTGATTTAGCCTCAGGAGGATTTTTCTCCATATGTTTGGGTTGGTTCTTCGTCCCCTCGGTTCGGAAGCTCGGTGCTGTTAGCCGAGGTATGGAGTTAAACGTTTTGAAGCGTCGCTACCCTCCGACTCAGTAGCTCAGTTGCTCAGCCAAGCTGTTCGGTAGCGCGGCTAGGCACACCGGTGGCCAGAAGCTCGGAAGGTACACGTGGCCAGATCTGGAGCGTCCATCATTGCGTGAATCACGAGGACGGGGTTCAGATCACAAGAAAACGTTATTTGTCGTTTTGTGAGCGTGGCGCAATCTGAACCGTCCATCGAGTTTTGACATGAATTTTGGAGAGATCCGACGGTGATTTAGCCTCGGTAAAATTTTTCTGCATATGTGAGGGTCGGTTCCTCATCCCCTCGGTTCGGAAGCTCGGTGCTGTTAGCCGAGGTATGGAGTTAGACGTTTTGAAGCGTCGCTACCCTCCGATTCAGTAGCTCGGTTGCTCAGGCAAGCTGTTCGGTAGCTTGGCTAGGCACACCGGTGGCCAGAAGCTCGGAAGGTACACGTGGCCAGATCTGGAGCGTCCATCATTGCGTGAATCACGAGGAGGAGGTTCAGATCATGAGAAAACGTTATTTTGTCATTTTGTGAGCGTGGCACAATCTGAACCATCCATCGAGTTTTGACACGAATTTTGCAGAGATCCGACGGTGATTTAGCCTCGGTAGAATTTTTCTCCGTATGTGAGGGTCGGTTCCTCGTCCCCTCGGTTCGGAAGCTCGGTGCTGTTAGCCGAGGTATGGAGTTAGACATTTTGAAGCATCGCTACCCTCCGACTCAGTAGCTCGGTTGCTCAGCCAAGCTGTTCGGTAGCTCGGCTAGGCACACTGGTGGCCAGAAGCTCGGAAGGTACACGTGGCCAGATATGGAGCGTCCATCATTACATGAATCACGAGGACGGGGTTCAGATCACGAGAAAACGTTATTTTGTCATTTTGTGAGCGTGGCACAATCTGAACCGTCCATCGAGTTTTGACACGAATTTTGGAAAGATCCGACGGTGATTTAGCCTCGGGAGGATTTTTCTGCATATGTGAGGGTCGATGCCTCGTCCCCTCGGTTCAGAAGCTCGGTGCTGTTAGGCGAGGTATGGAGTCGGACGTTTTGAAGGGGACTCAGTAGCTCGGTTGCTTAGCCGAGCTGTTCGATAGCTTGTCTAGGCACACCAGTGGCCGAGTTGTGGACTTAAGAGATTTGAGGAGTCTTTGTTTCGAAACGTCGCAACTCTCCGCTTTGGCGCTTTGGCTTCTTAGTGGGCTTTTAAATTCCCAAGGAAGCCTAAACGTCGCGCTGGGGTTATAAGTTCTCACTCCCCCACCCCCAAGCTCATTTCTCACTTTTTACTCCAAGCTTTCACTTTTACTCTCTGCGTTCTCTGCTAGCGGCGATTTTCACTCCAAGGCGGTTGCATTAGCTGTCGTGTAGGCCAGACAATTTCCGGCGAACTAATTCCGACCGTGAACGTCACTTCAAGGGCACGTCACATCAAGGTCAGTTTACTTGCCTTAGCCTTTTTTCTGGAGATGTCAAGGGTGGACTCGGGGAGTGAGGCCTCGTCCTCGGGCGATAGTGGTGCCGAGGAGAGGAGGCAAATGGAGATCCGAAGGAAGGGGAACCAGGTGGTCGAACCGTCTGTGGCCGGGGCGAAGAAGAAGAAGAAGAGGGTAGTGGCCCAATCTCCTGTAGTCGAGGAGATTTTGGAGACCTCGAGGCAAGCCCCTGAGTCGGACAGGTACCCCTGTGTACTGTCCGGGTATGCTGGGGTCAGGCAATACGAGGGTGACCTCATGAAGAAGGCAATCATAGGTTAGTCGGAGGTATACGAGGAGAACAACCCGGTTCTAACCACCGAAACGGACGAGATTGCGATAGTGTTATCCGAGAAGGATCTGCTCCGGATCAGAAAAGGGTTCGCCATCCCTCTGGAGTACAAGTTGATTCTCCCCAGCCCTGGGATGCGACCAAACTCCAAACTGTCGTCGTCGGATATGTGTATGTTCGATTACGACTCGCTGAACGCAGGGTTGCGCTTTCCTCTGCACCCTTTCGTTCTTCAGGTCCTCGGGTGGTACTGCCTTGCGCCTACTCAGTTCATGCCGAACACCTGGCGCCATGTGAACGCCTTCTTGGTGCAGTGCTGTAACGCCGAGGTCGAGCCAGACCTGACAATATTCCGGAGCATGTATCGGGTTCACAGAATGCACAAGACCGAGCATCGCTACTATCTGGCGCCGAGGAAAGGCGTTCGGATTATAGAGAACCCGGACTCGATCAAGGGTTGGAAGGAGAAGTTCTTCTTGTTGAGGGAGCCCTCGATGCTGAAGGTTCCGACTCAGTGGAAAGTAGAGGTGCCGAAGTTCGTGAGGGCCGACCCGGTACTGACTGTGGCCGAGGAAGAAGTGGTGGGGAAGATCATGGCCCTCCCGATGTTGAGCTGGAGGGATATGACCGAGGAGGTGCTACACGGGTCAGGCCTTAGTCCGATCGACCCGAGTACGCTCCTGACATCTCGCAATACATTTTTTTCTTCTTCTAAGTTTTTAGCTCATTTCACTAACTTGCTGTTTGTTTGTTGTTTGGAACAGAAGCACCGAAGATGGACTTTTTGGGGATGATGAATGAGCGAGGCAAAGTTGCCGATGGAAGGAAGAGGAAGAGGCCGAGCACAACCGCCTCGTCTAGTCGGCCTTCCAAGGTTGCTTCGGCAATTGCTCCACCTCCACCCATTGCCGAGGTCCCCTCGCCACCTGTAGTCATCATCGCCGACCCCTCGGCTCCTGCTGCATCTGCCACGGCCGGTGAGGCCTTCGACGTTTCGGCGGCGCTGTCGCTCCAGGCTCCGCCGTTGACCCCTCAGGCCGGGGTGATCTTGACCGAGCAGCATAAGAAGTTGTTCGTCCTGAACTAGCGAGTCAAGAACCACGACGGCTTCCTCGGGAATTCGCAGATGTCCATGCAAGCCGTCAAGCATTTTGCGACCCCGAAGGATCGAGCCACGCTGAAGGCAGGGACGGTTGGCGATGACACCTATGAGGTCGCTCGGTCGCTCGTATCGGTAAGTTTGAAATACTTTCTCTTGAGAATTTCTTTAAGTCTGCCGTTCGGCTCTTACTTTGTTCTTACTATCTTTTTGTTTTGGCAGGCCACTTGCCACTTTAACCATCTCCTTGAAGCGTTCGCCGAACAGGAGAAGGAGCTGAAGGCCGCCAGTGATAAGGACAGGGCGGACAAGGTGAGGGCGGTTCGACAGCTCGAAGCAGAGCAGAGGCGAGCCGAGGGCTTGGAGGTCCAGGTTGCCGACCTTGTGGCAGACCTGGAGCGAGCAAAGGGGCGGCTTGCTGAGGAGGTTGCCAAAGCCGCCAAGGCTGCCGAGGAGCTGGCGGCATCGGCGAAGGCCCTGGCGGAGGTGAAGGCGGAGAAGGACTCTTTGGCGACGGTGATCCGGGCCGAAGTTGAGGCCGAGGCAAAGAAGCACATGGCCTCAAACATGGAGAAGTCTATGAGAGAGCCCTCGACCACGTCCAGGATCGTGTCCCCGGCTTCCAGCGGGTCGGCTACAGGCTGTGGCCCAGAGCTGCGGCAGATGGTGAAGAAGGGGAAGGCGAGGAAGAGGAAGGCGACGAGGAGGAAGGGGAAGAGGAAGAAGAGGTGGTCGCTCAGGCCGGGGCGACGGGAAATGAGGGGCCGTCTGACGAGGCGCCTGTGGTCGAGGCGACGACGCAGGTGGACCCCTGATCTCCTCGTCTCTTGTACTTTAGTTTCTTTTTTTCTTTTTTAAAAAAAATGTAACGCCTTTTTGCGGACTGGCCACCGCCCTTTCTTCTATGAATAAAATTATTTCTTCAAATTTATCTCAAGTGTTTGGCTCGGACTTTTAGTCTTTGAAAGTAATGTGCTCGTCTTTCAGATCCTTGTTCATGCTCCAGACAACATAGCAGCTCGGCGTCGTGCTGAACAGTTTAAGCGGTCTCGCGAGGCTCGCCTCGAGGGTGAGATCGAGCTAATCCGGAGAGTGTCGCTCAACGTAGAGAAGAAGAACAGCGAGCTACTGGCCGAGGTGCACCACCTACGGATAGTCGAGGAGGAACTCTCGACGAAGGAGGAAGAGCTAGCCTCGGTGCGGGCCGAGCAAGACGAGCTCACGAAGAAGGTCGAGCAGCTGCAGTGGGTCACGGTCGACAAGAGCATCGAGGTGACTAACTTGCGTCGGATTATATCCGATAGTGCCGAGTACCCCGGTTCGGCGAAACTCCCTCGATTCAAGATACTGGTTAAGGACGACACTCTGAAAGACAGGATCATTGAGCTCGAGGAGGTGGCTCGTCTAAAGCCCCAGCCCATGAGGACTAATGTCCGTAGCACCTCGTGTACTCACGAGGAAAGAGAGCGAGGGATATCCTTTTACGAGCTCGCGACTCGTCCTCCCGTCATTGGTCGGACTGCAGCCGACGCACAAAGAGGCGTTGCTGTCAGCTCGAGCGGAGCCTCGGTCGAAGCCACCGTTAGGCTTAGTGGCGAAGAGGCATCCCAGTTCGTTGGCCTAGAGACAAGCTCGGAGATGAAGAGACGAAAACCTCGAGTGTCTCTGAATCGGAATGTCCCTATTCCGAGTAGGCGCTGAGCAGATTGTATCGAGCTTTGGACTTCTCGCATCGTTTTCTTCGTTGTAATAACATGCCTTGTAAATTTATCAAGTTGCTTTTTCGCTATTATTTCTTGCCTTGTAAATTTATCAAGTTGTTTCAATAAAATCGAAGTTCGTCTGCCCATTGTCGCGCCGTAGTTGTCTTACTCTCGAAACGAACCATAAGGACCAATAGTTAGCTTCTTCGAGTGTTTTAGCCGTAGAACTTTAGCTTTTGCTCGGAGTATACCGATGCAACTCTACGCTTAGGTGGTGTGGTAGCTCAGATTTCAGACGCGAACCATGTGACTCAATCTGAGCGGTTGATCACGATCGTGGTACGCATCACGAGGCGGGAGGCACGAGTTTCAAGAAAATGCTATTTTGTCATTTTGTGGATGCGTGGCACGATCTGATCTGTTCATCATGTCTTAGCACAGATTTTGAGATGATCTAACGGTGAAATTGGTTCGGCGAAATTTTTCTCCATATGTGGAGGTCGGTTCCTCGTCCGCTCGGTTCGGGGGATCAAGTGAGCGCAGCCAAGCCGAACATTGGACTCCGAACCATCGTTAGAATTGTTCAACGGTTGTGGGAGCAGCTCCGAATTGCGACCTACTTCTAGCTCGCTTAAGAGCAAGCTTGCGAAGTAGACTCGAGCCAAGCTTTGGACTCCGAACCATCGGTAGAGTAGTTCAACGGTTGTGGGAGCAATTCCGAATGGCGACCTACTTCTAGCTCGCCTAAGAGCGAACTTGCGAAGTAGAATCGAGCCAAGTGTTGAACTCCGAACCATTGTTAGAGTAGTTCAACGGTTGTGGGAGCAATTCCGAATGGCGACCTACTTCTAGCTCGCCTAAGAGCGAACTTGCGAAGTAGAATCGAGCCAAGTGTTGGACTCCGAACCATCGTTAGAGTAGTTCAACGGTTGTGGGAGCAATTCCGAATGGCAACCTACTTCTAGCTCGCCTAAGAGCGAACTTGCGAAGTAGAATCGAGCCAAGTGTTGGACTCCGAACCATCATTAGAGTAGTTCAACGGTTGTGGGAGAAAATCCGAATGGCGACCTACTTCTAGCTCGCCTAAAAGTGAACTTGCGAAGTAGAATCGAGCCAAGTGTTGGACTCCAAACCATCGTTAGAGTAGTTCAACGGTTGTGCGAGCAATTCCGAATGGCGACCTACTTCTAGCTTGCTTAAGAGCGAACTTGCGGAGTAGAATCGAGCCAAGTGTTGGACTCCGAACCATCGTTAGAGTTGTTCAACGGTTGTGGGAGCAGTTCTGAATGGCGACCTACTTCTAGCTCGCTTAAGAGCGAACTTACGGAGTAGAATCGAGCCAAGTGTTGGACTCCGAACCATTGTTAGAGTGAAGAGTAAAAGCAGAGAGATGTAAACAATTTTTGCAAGTAAAAAATGAAAAAGCTTTCTTTATTGATAACTAATGGTCGGCTGCTTCTAAAGTTGCCAGCCGTTATTACAAGGGAGAAATAAAAGAAAAACATTACAAGTAATAGGAGAGGAACGGTTCGATAGGTGCTCTTTCTTGGTATTTTAGAAGATGGTCGGCATTCCAGGTCCTGGGGATCTCTCTGCCTTCGAGGTCTTCTAGTCTGTACGTCCTGGGCCGAACTTTTTTGACGATCTTATAGGGTCCCTCCCAATTTGGAGCCAGTTTGCTCTTCTGACCAGGAAAGGAGATGGCTAACTTTCTGAGGACTAAGTCCCCTTCTTTGAGGTCGGTAGGACGGACTCTCTTGTTGTATGCCAACTCGATCCTTCTTCGGTAACTTTGTTGACGAATGGCAGCTCTTTCTCAGATCTTATCAATCAGATCTAGATTTGCTCGGAGTTCTCTGGCATTCGGTTCTTGTTCATAAGCCATTAGACGAGGAGAGGGTATACCAACTTCTAGGGGATCATAGCTTCGGACCAATAGGTGAGGTTGAATGGGGACTCGCCTGTGGGGGTCTGTTTCGTGGTGTGGTAGTTCCACACCACGTTAGGGAGTTGATCGACCCACAAGCCTTTGGAACATTTATCCAGCCTCTTCTTAATGCTGGAGAGAATCTGTCTGTTAGCATTCTCAACTTGGCCATTTGACTGGGGATGGGAAACGAAGGAGAATCGGTGTTGGATGGCAAGGTCTTCACATAGAGCTCGGAAGGCCGCCCCGGTAAACTGGGTTCCGTTGTCTGTTATGAGGACCCGTGGGATGCCGAATCGGCAGATTACGCTCTTCCAAAAGAACTGAACTACCTTGTTCTCGGTGATCGTGGCCAAGGGCTCGGCCTCTATCCATTTCGAGAAGTAGTCGATTGCCACGACTAAGAATTTGAACTGACCGGGAGCGGGTGGAAATGGCCCTAGTAAATCCATCCCCCACATTGCGAAAGGGATTGGACTTGATAGGGAAGTGAGTGGAGCTTGTGGGAGGCGTCGGATGTCGGAGTACTTTTGACAAGAGCTGCACTGCTGAACGTGTCGTTCGGCGTCTTGTAGGAGAGTGGGCCAGAAATATCCATAATTCAACACTTTGCAGGCTAAGGATCTGGACCCTGAATGAGCCCCGCCGATGCCCTCGTGCAGTTCTTGTAGGGCGTAGTCGGCCTGCTCGGGAGAGAGGCATCTCTGGTACGGCCTGCCGTCTACCTGTGTGAAGGAGCGTTTATATAGGATGCCTCCGATCAGTGTGTAACGCTCGGCTCGGGTTCTCACTCTTCGAGCTTCCTTAGGATCTTCGGGGAGGAGCCCGTCCCTTAAGAATTCGACGATGGGTTTCATCCAGTTATCTTCAAGCAGGACAGGCAGCGACTCCATAGAGTCGGAAGTTTCATCCTCTATACTGGGCTTCAGGAGGACCTCTATCAAGACGGTCTGCTCGAGACCTTGGAGGGAGGAAGATGCTAGCTTGGAGAGGGCATCGGCCTGGGCATTTTCTTCTCGGGGGATTTGTTGGATGAGGGCTTCTTCAAATAGTGCCATGAGGCTCCTGACCTTGGCTAAGTACTTAACCATCCGGTTATCGCGTGCTTCATACTCGCCGAGGACCTGATTTACGACTAGCTAAGAGTCGCTAAAGATCCGGAGGCGTTGCGCCCCTGCATTGCGAGCCATTCCAAGGCTGGCTATGAGTGCCTCGTATTTGCTTCGTTGTTTGAGGCCTTGAAGTGGATACGGAGGGAGTATTGGAGGATGAAGTCATCTGGGCCTGCCAGAATGACCCCGGCTCTGCTTCCCTCATTGCAGGAGGATCCATCCACATAAACCGACCAGACGGGTGGTCCCTTCATTGATTGGCTGAACTCGGGGATGGTACTTTCAACTATGAATTCTGCCAAGGCCTGAGCCTTGATCGAGGTCCGAGGCTGATACGTTATATCATGCTGGCTCAGCTCGATAGACCACTTCATAAGACGACCGGAGGTTTCCAGCTTGTGGAGCACTTGCTTCAGCAGTTGGTCGGTAAGGACGACCACCGAATGGGACTGAAAATACGGGCGAAGCTTCCTCGCGGCCATCACCAGGGCATAAGCCATCTTTTCTATCCTCGGGTAGCGGAGCTCGGCATCCCGAAGTACTTTGCTCACATAGTGGATGGGCTTTTGAGCCCGGTCTTCTTCCCTTACTAAAACGGCACTGAGGGTCTGCTCGGAGGCTGCTAGGTAGAGATAGAGGGGTTCACCAGGAATGGGTTTGCTGAGGAGAGGAGGGTTGACGAGGTAAGCCTTGAGCTGGTCGAACGACTCCTGTTGCTGCTGACCCCATTCGAAACATTTGGCCCCCCTGAGGGCCTTGAAGAAGGGGAGGCACTTCTCCCCGGACTTTGAGAGAAAACGCCCTAGGGCCTTGAAGAAGGGGAGCCTCTGAACTTCCTTAACATTCTTGGGAGGGGCCATGTCTAATATGGCCTTGATTTTCTCAGGGTTTGCTTTAATTCCTCGTTGGCTGACCATGAAGCCGAGGAACTTTCCTGACGAGACTCCGAACGCACACTTGTTCGGATTGAGTCTTATGTTGTGCTTTCTCAGAACATCGAACGCCTCCTGTAGTGGCTACTTAGTAATTTCACTCTAATTGTGTTTTCACTCTAATTAGTAATTTCACTCGAACATCGAACGCATTGAGTCTTATGTTGTGTTTTCACTCTAATTAGTAATTTTGCACAAAAGTCCTTTTTTTTAATATTTGCAAATAGGTCCCTTATTGAAAAAATCTAGAAAAATCACAAATAATCTCAAATAATAAATAATGAGTTTCCCCAAAATAATTTTTGACTTTGAACTTTCCAAAAAAATATTTGCACGTGTAAAAAGATAAATCTTCAGAAAAATATTTATTAAATCTTCAAAAATCATTTTAATTCATTTATAAATCTTAAAAACATTATTTAAAAATCTGGGGTATTACACTTGGTGCCTCCAAGTTTGCCGTCTGGTTTCTGAATCTTCTGCTTCCGACCTTTGTTCTCGAGCCCTGATGCTGGTGCAGATCTGTTTCTCTCGTTCCACCTTCCAGTGTTCACCTGCAGTTCTTGTCCTCGGTTCATATCAAGCTCCGTCGTGGCTACACGGCGGACCAACTTCTCGAACCTACGAATGCAAAAGGTACCATCCTGGTTCTGAGAGCAGGTCGGAGCCCTTGCTCGAATCACTTGGCCTTCTTGACCTCATCTTCTACCATCTCTGGAGCATATCGGGACAGTTGTATGAACTTGGTCTTGTACTCACGAACTGTCAAGCTTCCCTGGTTCAAGTTGAAGAACTCCATGGCCTTGTCCTCCTGCACATCTAATGGAAAGTAGTGCGTCCTGAACTACTCCAAGAAGTCTTCCCAGGTAATGGGTCCTTCCCCTATGCCCCTTTTCACCGACTACCACCAGACCCCAGCATCTTTCTCCAGTAGAATGCTTGCCAATCTGACCTTGCTGTCATCCGGTGTCAGCATCACCTCAAACACTGTCTTGACTTGAAAAATCCAGTTGTCAGCTGCCGTTGGGTCTGCCTTGCCTTCAAAAATAGGTGGCCTCATCCTTCGAAAAGATTCGGCCATCTTGATAGGGTCAGTAGCTGCTACTCCCAGGTTACCTACGAGTGCTCCTTGTTGTTGCACATTATTTCAGCTTGCCTCTGCCAGGTCTCCGAATGCCTGGTACATACGGGCGAATTCTGCCCCTATATCCAGACCTGCGCCATTGCCTCCACTACCCTCGATCTCAATCGGGTCGTTCCTACCACTCCTGGTTCCGCGAGACATCTGGTAGAAAGCAATAAACATGGGTATTAGCCCAGATATAGAAAAATTATAAAACATAAGTTGAAAAAAACAACGATATGAATTATAATTGTCTACAACTAGCTAAAACCCGACTCCTAAAAGGCATCCAAGTTTAATTTTCCTACTGTGTTGGACTGTAAATTGAAGTCAGCTCTGATATCACTCTGTAACGCTCTGATTTCCATATACTGGAAAACCGTGACATAAGCCAAAATCTTTCCTTCAATTAGCCATAATGCACAGAAAAACAGGAAAATTTAAAACTTTTTATTCAACACAAATGTATTACAAGTCTGAATGTTATAAAACTGCAATACATTACATCAGTGTTACAATAATACCTTTACAAGCCCAAGTGTTACAATTCTCAACAATTTACATCAGAGTACAATGAATAAAGAACAGTACTTGGTACTTCACTTGGATGCTTCCCAACAAATAAATAATTTGCAGTGGAAATTAAAATTGACTCTTGCTTCTCTTGCCTTGAATCCTCCTGAATCCTGTACCTGTAGTTCTGCAATCCAGTACCTATTGAAGTGGGGACGTCAGTACATATACTGATACCTTAAGGCTGATGACTAGTAGCGATTCTCAACTTTAAGAAAACAGATTGATGAAAAGAGAAACGTGTATATATAATTGATGTGTCATTGTATGCTATGACTTAGACTCTAATGCAAGATTAACTAATGCAATGGTGCACTTATTCTAATGTAAGCAAGACTCTGGAACAGTATGCAACCCATAACACATACGCCCCATATCAAGCCGTTTCTCCATATATAGGGATTTGAACCCACGTCAGGAATTATACTCTTGTACCCATCCTGTTCCTGACACATACTACATGACTGATGAGGTTGCAGGTACGGTCTACTTTTGTTACTGCATTACAATAGTGGTGTTCCTGTTTTTCACTATTGCACGGCGAACCGGTCCTCGCTCAAAGCCAACACGAACTACAAGATACTCGTCAAACTTCTTTCGTTCCCTCAACTCGTCATGAGAAGGCATAGAACCTGATGGAATGCTAGGGTCTATTTCCCTAGGAAAACCTCCCGTTCTTATCATGGCAGTTCAGGAATTAACAATCAAGATACGGATTCCGTGCTCCCAACTCATCATGAAAAAGCACCGCCCGTATCCTTTTGGCAGGGGAATACATCCTAAAAACACCGCCTACTGTTAGCCTATAGGAGAGGTTGGATTATAGGGTATCACCCCTAACACCCACTCTTACCCTTCGGCAATTTATAGAAAAAATGGTCAAGTAATTGTTACTACCTTAACGATGCCACTAACCCTATCCAATCAAGCGAGACATGCTACTTTGCTTCTCAACTCATCATGAAAAAACACCATACGTGTCCCTCTTCTAACCAAACAAGTGAGACATGATACTGTGCTTCCAACTCATCATGAAAAAGCACCATATGTGTTTCTCTTTTATAGAGTGTGACAATTGTTGACACAACCGACCAAGTCTTAACCTAGACTTCACAAGATCTCCTCGGATCCACTCATCGCCTACCTATTCAAGACAATTACTACATACGGGCCCGACAAGCTTCGTACGAGACAACAACATACATACGAGCCAAATAAGCTACGTATGAGACTAGGGACTTTCCCAATCATTATTACCCATATATTGAAGATGAAGCATTTTCGCATTATATGGTCCAATTTCAATTAGAACCACATACAACTAGAACTCAAGGGTTCTTTTTCCCAAATTTGAACTAGGACTACATGCGACTAGGTTCATGGGTTCTTTCCCAAAGTTGAGCTAGAACCACCTAGAACCTAAATGCATGAGTTCCTTGCCAATTTGAGCTAGAACTATCATGGAGCTAGTTTCATGGGTTTATTCTTAAAAATCGAACTACAAAAAATATGGAACATGGGTTCATTTCAATAGATCAATTGGATTAGAATGCAAGCTAAACTCATGGGTTCCTTTTAGAATTTAATAAAAACCACTACAACATATAACTTAAACATGCATGGATTCTTTTGAATCTAAAACAACCATACAAACTCAAGCATGGATTCTCTTAAATCTAGAACAACTACACATCTCAAGCATGAGTCCTTTACTGGAACTACTACAACGACTCAAGCATGAGTTCTTTACCACAACCACTCAAGCATGGGTTTCTTTCTACAACAACTCAAGCATGGTTTCATTACTACAACAACCTACAACAACTAAAGCATGGGTTTCTTTATACAAAAACTCAAGCATGGTTTCATTACTACAACAACCTACAACAACTTAAGCATGGGTTTCTTTCGGCAACAACTCAAGCATGTGTTCTTTACTACAACTAGCATGATGGGTTTCTTTACTACAACTCAAGCATGGATCTTTACTAGAACTCAAGCATGGGTTTCTTACTACAACAAGTATGATGGGTTTCTTTACTACAACTCAAGCATTGGTTTCTTACCATAACAAGCATGATGGGTTTCTTTACTACAACTCAAGCATGGATCTTTACTACAACTCAAGCATGGGTTCTTTTACTACAACTCAAGCATGGATCTTTACTACATCACAAGCATGGGTTCTTTTACTACAACTCAAGCATGGGTTTCTTACTACAACAAGCTTGATGGGTTTCTTTACTACAACTCAAGCATGGATCTTTACTACAACTCAAGCATGGGTTCTTTTACTACAACTCAAGCATGGTTTCATTACTACAACAACATACAACAACTTAAGCATGGGTTTCTTTCTACAACAACTCAAGCATGGGTTCTCTACTACAACAAGCATGATGGGTTTCTTTACAACAACTCAAGCATGGATCTTTACTACAACTCAAGCAGGGGTTTCTTACTACAACAAGCATGATGGGTTTCTTTACTACAACTCAAACATGGGTTTCTTACTACAACAAGCATGATGGGAAACTTTATTACAACTCAAGCATGGATCTTTACTACAACTCAAGCATGGTTTCTTTAAATACAACTCAAGCATGGATCTTTACTACATCACAAGCATGGGTTCCTTTACTACAACTCAAGCATGGATTTCTTACTACAACAAGCATGATGGGTTTCTTTACTATAACTCAAGCGTGGATATTTGCTACAACTCACGCATGGGTTCTTTTACTACAACTCAAGCATGGGTTTCTTACTACAACAATCATGATGGGTTTCTTTACTACAACTAAGCATGATGAGTTTCTTTACTACAACAGCTTAAGCATGGTTTCTTTACTACAACTCAAGCATGGTGGGTTTCTTTACTACAACAACTTAAGCATGGTTTCTTTACTACATCTCAAGCATGATGGGTTTCTTTACTAAAATAATTAGCAACTCAAGCATAGTAGTAAACTCATAAAGCTACTAAGTACTTATCTAGATTATTACATAAACTACATCTTTTATGAATTACAAGCCTTAAAATATTACAAGAATCTATCTTTATTGAATTTACAAATCCTACATAGTACAAAACCTACTTTTATTTAATCTACAAATCCTACATATTACAAAACCTACTTTTATTTAATCTACAAATTCTACATAATACAAAACTTTCCTTTCTTCCACCTACAAGTTCCTACATACAATAAGAAAAGAAGTAATCATTTCCATCGTAAAATCAAAATAGACATGCTACAAAAAGTCTAATCTTTTATCATCTAGAAGCAAAATAAAAGCCTAATATTTCATGAACTAGATTTACCAAAGACTTGATTTTTAACAAGTATGAAAGTACACATACAACAAAAGACTTATCTTTGAATAGCTAGATGAGTTCTGCAACCCCCAAAATGGGTGTGTAAACATTCTTATTTACTAATCTTTATGTGCACATAGTTATAGTCCAAGTTATAGTTTTGTGTTAACAAAACAACCATAATAACAATAATAAACATACTAAACTAAAGATTCCATCTTTATGGGTTCTTTAGTGAGTTCTTAAACTTTTCATGTGATCTTCCTAGACTCACACTACTCATATGCCCAAACCATTTAGTCCAAGTTATTAGTTTAGCAAAAATAACCACAACAAAGTCTTAAAAACTCAATCTTTATGACATTTATTTAAGTTCCACCATCCATCTTTTTCATGGGATCATTTTGATCCCTACAACCATTTATATGCTTAAGAATTTAGTCCAAGTTATTTAGGAACACACATACAATCAACCAAATCACCACAATAACAACATGGTCTTAATGGTTCAATCTTTATGTTATTTATTCAAGTTCTACCATCCATCTTTTTTTCATGGAATCATTTTGGTCCCTACAACCACTTATGCTTAATAATTAGTCCAAGTTGTTATTGAACATACATACAACAACCATCATCATAAAGATGACTTCTTTTTATCCTACAACAACAAGACATCATAAAAATGGGTTCTTTCTTACATACAACCAAAATAAAAAAGAAACAAACCATAAAAGAGAACAGAAAAAACACACAAGAGAAGTAGAGAACCCCCACCTTGATTCTTTGTAGGAAGGACTAGCTAGCAAACCTTCTCCTTCCTCCTTATCTCCTTTAGAAAAACCTCCAATTAAGAACTCTCTTATGGAAAACCCCCAAATGAAGAACACTTAAGGTTTCTTCTCTTTCTTTTTCTCTCTAATTTTTTTTCTTGTAAAATGAGACAAAGGGTGAAGGGGATGAGTATTTAAAGGATGAAATGAGGGTTGAGGGTGCAAAATACACCAAGACAATTGCAAAAACCCCCTTAGGCAAGGATTGGCCAGCCAAAAATGGTAATGAGGTGGCGGGTGAGGTGGAGGGGTGAGGTGGAGAAGAGGGTTCTAGTAGAAATTACCTATTAATACTCTTATGCATTTCTATTAATCCTAAACCGTAGGTTTAAGCCTCAAAACAAATCATAGCCATCCAATTTGATTAATCATGACAAAAATAAGATATTTTTGTCCAAAACACATACTACATGATTCGTATAAATGCACGAAATCGATACAATACACATACGTATATATTAGTATATATACCGATAATTTCTGTTTGTTAAACCACACAATCCGTATAAATAATTTAATTCCAAAAATAATAATAAAATAAATTTTATTATCGGCTCGGAAGGTTACAGTACCAATTTGATACAATACAGCTGTATACAGACTAGTATATATATATAGATAATGTTTATTAACAAAACTGGATGATATCCACCAAAAATATTTCAATTCAGAAAATAAAAATAAAATAATAATGAAATAATAATTTTTAATATCTGCCCGGGATTTTCCAGACATTTTATTCAAAAATGCATTTTACAGGATTTTTGTATAAGTACACAAGACCGATATAACACATATATATACTTACTAGTATATATTCACAGGTAAGTTTTTATTTAGTAAAACCAAGAATTTCCATAAAAATATTTTAATAAAAAAATAATTATTATACAAATATAATATCCGACCGGGATATTACACCCGCTTCCTTGAATTGATGCTATGATTGATGCAACATTCGGTCATGAACTCTTGAGTTTCATGGACACCTTCTCCGGATATAACCAGATCAGGATGTTCCCCCCTGATATTTCTAGGCCTTCGTTGGTAACAGACAAAGCCCTATATTGCTAACGGGTCATGCCCTTCGGGGCTAAAGAACGCCTGTGCGACTTATCAGTGCCTTGTCAACAAAATCTTTAGAGAACAGATAGACCGGAACATGGAGGTCTATGTGGAGGACATGTTGGTTAAAAGCATCAGCAAATTGAACCATGTGACTGACCTTCAGGAGGCCTTTGATGTAATGCAGAGTCACAACATGAGACTTAATCCGACTAAATGTGCCTTCGGTGTCTCATCCGGCAAATTTCCTAGGGTTCATGGTTAGCCAAAGAGGCATAGAAGCCAAACTGGAAAAGATCCAGGCCATACTGGACTTGGTACCCCCTTCCAGTGTCAAAGACGTACAAAGACTCACAGGATGCCTCGTAGCCATAGGGCGCTTACTCTCCAAGTCAGGAGAAAACTGTCTCCCGTTCTTTAAGGCCCGTAGAGGAACGAAAGGCTTCGAGTAGGGGCAACAGCAGCAGGAGTCTTTCGACCAACTCAAAGCCTATCTGGTCAACCCCCCATTCTTGAGTAAGCCAAAGCCTGGGGAAATCCTCTACATTTACCACGCCACCTCAGAACAGACCCTCAGTGTCGTCTTAGTGAGGGAAGAAGATGAGACGCAAAGGCTACTCTACTATGTGAGTAAGGTACTCAGAGACGCCGAACTCCGTTACCCAAAGATAGAAAAGATGGCCTATGCGTTAGTCATGGCAGCTCGAAAGCTCCGCCCTTACTTCCAATCCTATTCGGTGGTCGTTCTTACCGACCAGCCCATCAAGCAAGTGCTCCATAAGCCTGAAACTTCAGGGCACCTCATGAAGTGGTCCATAGAGCTGAGTCAACACGATATCAGCTATCAGCCAAGAACCGCTATCAAGGCACAAGCCCTAGCAGAGTTCATAGTGGAGAGCACTATCCCCGACCCTAGCAAAGAAAGAGAGGAACCTCGGTTCTGGATCGTATATGTTTATGGGTCCTCCTGGGCTGATGGAAGTGGAGCAAGGGTCATCCTGACTGGCCCCAATGACTTCGTTCTTTAGTACTCTCTTCGCATCAATTTTTGAGCATCAAACAATGAGGCAGAATATAAGGTTCTCACTGCCGGTCTATGCCTGGCGCGCAAGGCCTGGTGCTTGGTGCGTCAAAGTATTCAGTGACACACAGCTGGTGGTAAATCAGATATCGGAAGAGTATGAGGCAAGAGATGATCGCATGGTAAAATATTTGGCCAAAGTCAAAGAGCTGCTATCTACTTTCAAAGAGGTAGAACTCCAACAAATCCCCCGATAGGAGAATGGGCAGGCAGATGCCCTCTCAAAGTTGGCTCCTCTTCTCTCCAGGTACTTGAACGTACCGTTTTGATGGAAGTCCTTTTGAGACCCAACATCGAGGAAGAAAGCCCCGACCTTATGGAGATACTACCCCTAGCACTCGGGGAGAATTGGATGAAGCCCTTTATCGAGTTTCTCAAAGACGGAATCCTCCCTCCAGACCGTAAAGATGCTAGAAAAGTTAGAACTAGAGCCGAGCAATATACGCTGATCGAAGGGGTCATGTACAAGCGCTCTGATACTCAAGTAGACGACAAACCCTACTTGCGATGCCTCTCCCTCGAGGAGGTCCAGTATGCTCTGAAGGAGGTCCATGAAGGGATAGGTGGCGCCCATCTGGGAGCAAGGTCCCTCACTCATAAAATCCTAAATCATGGCTATTTCTGGCCCACGCTCCTCAGCGATGCTGAAAAGCACGTTCGCAACTGTACCCCCTTGTCAGAAATTCTCAACCATTCGGCATTTGCCAAAAGCCGAGCTGTTCTCCTTATCCAGTCTGATCTCTTTTGAAATGTGGGGGATGGACTTGCTCGGACCCTTCCCTCCAGTGCCTGGCTTGCGGAAGTTCTGTGTCGTTGCGATCGACTACTTCTCTAAACGGATTGAGGCCGAGCCTTTATCTACAATCATCGAGAATAGAGTCCAGTAGTTCTTTTGGAAGAACATCGTCTGTAGATTCGACGTACCCCCGATCTTAGTAACTGACAATGGGACCCAATTCACGGGGGCAGCCTTCCGCAATTTCTCTGCAGACCTTGGTATCAAACAACGATTCTCCTCAATATCCCACCCGCAATCCAACGGTCAAGCAGAGAACGCAAATCGACAAATTCTCTCCGGCCTAAAGAAGAGACTCGATATGTCTGCCAAGGGATTATGGGTCGAGCAACTCCTCAATATGCTCTGGAGCTACTGCACCAGTAAACGGACCCCAACAAGAGAATCTCCTTTCAACCTTACTTACGGCTCAGAAGCCATCATTGTAATATCCCGGACGGATATTACCGTATATAAATTATTATTTTATTATTATTTTATTACTATTTTGTTTTAATTCCAAAATTAGAATATTTTGGTGATTTTCACCCGGTTTGTCCATAGACATTATCTGTATCCAGATATCGGTCAGTATACATCCGTATTGTATCAAATTGATACCGCGATCTTCCGAACTGATAATAAAATTTATTTTATTATTATTTCTAAGATTTAATTATTTTTATGCGGATTATGAGAAGATTTTTCGGTATACGGACGTATATGCGCACGTACGAGTAGTATGTCGATTAGTGCATCATACGAATTGTGTGTTGTGTATTTTGGACAACACTTATTTTGCTATGACAAAACCTAGTAGGGATGGTTAGGGTTTGATTAGGAGGTTAAACCTAGAGTTACAAAGACATAAGGGATTAAGGAGATTACTAGAAAATATCTCTCCCACATCACACCTCCACCACATAACACCTCCTCCACCTCACCCCTACTTCCCCTAGGGGTATGGCCGGCCTCAACCCTTCCTTGGGGTTTTTTGCAAGTATGTGTGCATATTTGCACTTTTCCCCTCCTATCCCCTCCTATAAATACCCCCTCCTTCTCTCATTTTAGAAAACAAATAGAAAGAAAGAAAGGAAAGGAAAAGAAAGAGAGATAGTCTCATACTAACAAAGAGAGTTTTTATTGTAGGGTTTTCCTAGGAGATCCTAAAAGCTAGGGGAAGGAGAAGGCTAGCAAGCAAGTCCTTCCAATAGAAACTAAGGTGGGGGGTTCTCCATTGTTTCTTTGGTTGTTTGTTTGTTTGTTTGGTTGTTTGTTTTGTTGTTTGACTTCTTGTTCTCATCTTCTTGTTTTGTTTCTTTTGTTTTGATGGGTGTGTTGTTGTGTTATGAATGATAAATAAAAGAAAGAAAGTAGTAGTAGTAACTACTAAACATATAAAGATCAAACCTTTATTATTGTAGTTGTTGTTTATGTATGATTGTTGGACTAAAAAGACACATTGCATATGACATTGAACATACAACCGATTGGGGGTTGTAGGACTTGTAGGACTTGGCATACATAAGCACATGAACATCTTTAGTTGTAGGACCTTGATTGAACTTAGACTAATAACAATAAGCATGTGTTCTATTGTAATTTTCTTTCTTGAAATAAAAAGATCTTCTTTTTATTAATCACTAGTTGTAGAAATAATAAAAAGATCCTTTTCTTTGTTAATCACTAGTTGTAGAAAATAAAAAGATCTTTTCTTTTATCAATCACTAGTTGTAAAATAAAAAGATCTTTTCTTTGTTAATCACTAGTTGTAGAAATAATAAAAAGATCTTTTCTTTTGTTAATCACTAGTTGTAGAAAATAAAAAGGACCTTTTCTTTTACAAACACTAGTTGTAGAATAAATGAAAAGGATCTTTTCTTTTCTCACTAGTAATAAAGACTAATAGGCAACTAAGTAGTAGCATGCTAAAATAAAAAGTAGTAGTATGTTGATTAAATAAAGTAGTAGTAGGTTGCTTAAATAAAGTAGTAGTATGTTGATTAAATGAAGAAGTAGTAGTAAGTAGTATAAATGTTTATAAAGTAGTAGTAGTAGTAAGTTGTATGTTGTGAATGAAGTAGTAGTAGTAGTAGATAGTGGGGTGTTATGTTCTTGATTAAAATGGAGTAGATAGTTGTAGGATGTTTTCTAAACATATCCTATCATGTTTTATGCTTAGATAGTTGTAGGATGTTTTCTAAAAATATCCTATCATGCTTTTATGCTTAGATAGTTATAGGATGCTTTCTAAAAATATCCTATCATGTTTAATGCTTAGATAGTTGTAGGATGTTTTCTAAAAATATCCTATCATGCTTTTATGCTTAGATAGTTGTAGGATGCTTTCTAAAAATATCCTATCATGCTTTTATGCTTAGGTAATTATAGGATGTTTTCTAAAAATATCCTATCATGTTTTATGCTTAGATAGTTGTAGGATATTTTCTAAAAATATCCTATCATGCTTTTATGCTTAGATAGTTGTAGGATGCTTTCTAAAAATATCCTATCATACTTTTAAGCTTAGGTAATTATAGGATGTTTTCTAAACATATCCTATCATGTTTTATGCTTAGATAGTTGTAGGATGTTTTCTAAAAATATCCTATCATGTTTTATGTTTAGAATGTTGTAGGATTTCTTCTAAAAATATCCTATCATGTTTTATGTTTAGAATGTTGTAGGATTTCTTCTAAAAATTTACCTATTATGTTTTCATGCTAGAATATTGTAGGATGCTTTCTAAAATTTCATATCATGTTTAGGAATACTATTTCATGTTTAGAATGTTGTAGGATTAATTCTAAAATTCCTACCATGTTTAGATCAATTTATTTATGCTTAGAATGTTGTAGGATTCATTCTAAGAATTTCCTACCATGTTTAGATTAATCTATTATGCTTAGAATGTTGTAGGATTTATTCTAAAAATACCTAGCATGTTTAATGATGCTTAGAATGTTGTAGGATTCATTCTAAAACTTCCTATCATGTTTAGGAAGGTTATTTATGCTTGGAATATTGTAGGATTAATTCTAAAATTTCCTACCATGTGTAGGAATGATATACATGTTGTAGGATTCATGCCAAAATAGTCTACCATGTTTAGGGATGATATGTACCATGCTAAGTCTTTCTACATGCTAGTTTAATTGTAAGTAAGTTGTATGCCATGCTAGGATAATTGTAGGAAGGTTGTATACCATGCTAGATTAATTTATCTATGCTTGGATAGTTGTAGGAAGTGGTATATCATGCTAGATTAATCTACCATGCTTGCATGCTTGTAGGAAAGCTATACACCATGCTAGATCAAATAAATATTCATGCTAACATGATATCTATGCTTAGATAAATTTATTGTTATGTTAAGATTAGTAGATGACCATGCTAATGATGGTTTATGTTAAGTTAATGGTATCCATACTATGATATTCATGCTTAGATTAAAGAAACTACCCATGGTTAGTGGTAGTGATTTTATGTTGTGTTCTATACCATGCTAAAGTCCAAATACATGCTTAGAAGGTTGTAGGGTTAGTGTTAGAATACCTACTATGCCTTGGAAGGTTGCTTGTACATACTAGTTTGAGTTGTGGTAATTAGTCATGATAAGTAGTAAGCCTTCATGCTCAAATTATAACCTATGCTTGACTATAGTGGACTTCATGTCTAGGTCGTAGTGATTTTCATGCTTGAGCTCGATGTAAGCACAAGCATTAATCATATTCATACTTAGGAGGATCATGGTGAGTGGTTGTGTTATATGATTAGATTGTCGTAGGAAGATGCTTGAAATTGTATGCCATACTTAAGGCGCTATAGGTTGAAGTAATAAGGATGGGAAAGACCACTAGTGATAGTTAGTCCGATAAAGGCTGTTATGTCGCATTCGGATTCTTCCTTAGTAGAATACCGACCATAGAATATTAGTAGACTCTTCTGTTGCTTTTAATAATAGGAGATCAAGTTTGCTAGTAGCACGTTTGGTTGTTTTTAAGATTGATTACCTGTATGGTTGTTTGCATATGGTTATGCTCGTACGTGGCTTGACTGGCCCGTATGTAGCTGTGGGTCTCATACGTAGCTTAGTTGGCTCGTATGTAGGTTGTTGTCTCGTACGCGGCCCGACCGGCCCGTGCGTAGCTGTCGGTCTCATACGCGGCTTATTTGGCTGGTATGTACGTGGTTATCTCCTACGAGGCCCGCCTAGCTCGTAGGTAGTTATTGTTTCATACGTAGCTTATTGGCTCGTATGTGGTTGTTACTCGTGTATAGCTTGTTAGCTAGTACACAGTTCGTTGTGCTCGTCTAGGGTGATATTACCACCCTAAGGGCTATCGACCATCAAGACATATGTTTTCTTACCCTAAGGAACTGTGGAGGAGTCACTCCTTGTGTACCGTCGAATCTTAACTAGGGTAGGTTAATCGAGGACCGGAGTATAGACAAAATCCAAGTCTAGGGTAGCGGCATGCTCGTATATTCGCACGGCCAAAGTCTTGGATCGATGAGCCACAAACCGGATCCTGAGGAGTTCTGGTAAGTTTAGGTTGAGCAGCCTAGTAGAGTTGTCTTGCGAAGCCTAATTTAAGGCCTAGCATGATTATGTTTATAATATTATCGTCCCTAGGATCGTCGAGTCAGGGACATCATTAGGGTAGTGACTTATAAAGGTCATTTTGCTCAGACCCTTGCCGAAGAGAGAGGAGTTGGTTGTAGGGGGCACCTTACGACCAACTTGTCCCTTGAGGCAGGCCTTAGGTGGTGATAGTGGGTTGTACCTTCCCGTCAAAGGGATACGTACGGTGTCGTCTCACAAGTTGAGGACACGGGTTGCGTATCTCGCTCTGTTAATTCCTGAAATACCGTGGCTGGGGTGCCACAGGATGCATGGTGCAGTCCTGCGCTTGCTAGACCCCAGAGGGTGCCACAGGGTAGGCTTCGCGCTACCCTGCACTTGCGAAACCCTATAGTTTGATTTTGGAACGAGGCCCAATACATTGGGATCGAGTGAGGTCCGGCGTGCCGGGTAGTAGTGGAAAACGGAGACACCATAAGCAGACTGCATAGGGGGGACTTGACCCCTTCTGCAACCTCACAGAGTCATGGAGTATTGTCAGGAACAGGTTGTGTACAATTAGAATGCGTAACGCGGGTTCAAATCCCTATATATATGGAGAAACGGCTTGAGATGGGATCGCATGTAGTATGGGATGCATGTGGACTTCAGAGACTTGCTGACATTAGAATAGGAAGCGTCCTAATTCTACCTTCCCGTCAAAGGGATACGTACGGTGCCGTCTCACAAGTTGAGGACACGGGTTGCGTATCTCGCGCTGTTAATTCCTGAACTACCGTGGCTGGGGTGCCACAGGATGCATTGTGCAGTCCTGCGCTTGCGAAACCCCAGAGGGTGCCACAGGGTAGGCTTCGCGCTACCCTGCGCTTGCGAAACCCTATAGTTTGATTTTGAAATAACGCCCGATACATTGGGTTCGTCTGTTTTGAGAGAGGTCCGGTTAGCCGGGTCGCAGTGGCAAACATAGACACCACTGGAAAACTGCATTAGTGGGACTTGACCACGTCTGCAACCTCATTAGCCACGTATAGGTGTCAGGAACAGGTTGTGTACAATTAGAATTCATAACGCGGGTTCAAATCCCTATATATGAAGAAATGGTTTGAGATGGGGTGCATGTAGTATCGGCTGCATGTTTCTTTCAGAAACTTGCTAACGTTAGAATAGGAAGTACCCTAGTTCTATTTAAATATCGCATTAGAGTCTAGTCATAGCACTCATGAACACTTAAACTACACTAACACCATTGCTATATATTGTATGTTGTTTGGGAGATTCGCTGCTATATGATCAGCCTTTAAGCGTCAGTGAATACTGACGTCCCCACTTCCATAGGTACTGGATCGCCGAAGTACAAATGCGAGATTCAGGAGGACTCAAGGCAAGGAAAGTAAGGAGTCAATGTTATGTTTAGTTCCGCTGCAGTTTATGTATTAGTTGAGAAGTACTCAAGAGAGAGTTACCAAGTGTTGTTCTTCATTCCTTGTACTCTGATGTAAATTGTTGAAGGTTGTAATACTTGGGTTTGTAAAGGTATTATTGAAACACTATTGTAAAGTATTGCAGTTGTATGATATTCAGACTTGTAATACATTGGGTGTTGAATAAAAAGTTTTAAATTCTCCTGTTTTTCTGTGTATTGTGACTAATTGAAGAAAAGGTCTTGGCTCATGTCACGGTTTCCCAGCATTGGAAATCGGGGCGCTACAATCATCCCACTTGAAGTTGGCCAACCCTCTCCCCGCTTGATAATCTTCAGTGAAAAGCAAAATTCGAACCAACTTCGGGGCAATCTTGACCTCATCGATGAGATTCGAGAAAGATCCTACATTCATCAAGAGATTTGTCTGCACAGGATCGAGCAGTCCTACAACAAGAGAGTCTGCCCCATAAATCTCAAAGAAGGAAACATGGTCCTGAGAAAACTATAAATTTCTTTTCCGAGCAAGAAAAGGAAACTATCTCCTAATTGGGAAAGGCCGTACAGGATCTCCAAAGTTGTCCTCCCTAGTGCTTATCAACTTGAAGACCCGGGGGGCAACAGAGTACCAAGAACATGGAATGTGGAACACTTGTTGAAGTACCAAAAGGGTGTTCAAACACCGCTCCAAGCAACTTCTACCTAAAGAATTTCTAAGCTTGTTTTTCTTCTTATTACTTAGTTGATTTTCTCAAATGTAATAAAGTCTTGCAACTTAAAAGTAGCCACTTAGTTATCTTTAATAAAAGAAATTTACTTCTAAGAAAACCTATTGTCTAAATGTTTTGGATTTCTTACTCCAAAGCGTACACTCTAAGTACGAAAACTCTCTTAAACGACAAGTTCGGAGTCCAGCACTTGGTTCGATGCCACTTTAGCCGCTTGTGAACAAGCAAGTGCGAAGTAGCTCACCATTCGAAATTGCTCCCACAACTGTTGAAACTCTCTTAAACGACAAGTTCGGAGTCCAACACTTGGTTCGATGCCACTTCAGCCGCTTGCGAAAGAGCAAGTGTGAAGTAGCTCACCATTCTAAATTGTTCCCACAACTGTTGAAACTCTCTTGAACACAAGTGTTAGCGAACACTTAGAGAAACGACAGACTCTTAAGCCAAAAAACGCGGTTTGTTCCACAAGAAAGGAATAGTTACAAGTGTTATTGGACAAAAGAGGTTCGTTACAAGATCAAAAGATGCAATCAACAAAAACATTGCTCGAATACTACGAATATCTTATTCGATTAAAGTTCGAGATACAAGTCTTATTCAAGACTAAAACCTCTACAAAACTACAAAGTGCGATTCTAACTCTTCCTAGGAAGTAGGACAATCCTATTGAGCGATACACAAGGATGACGAGCGCTGTGTCGCTCCCTCATTGACTCCGAAGAAATATCTAAGCCTACAAGACGAGTCATACCATCGAGACCCACAGGCCTAGCGACCACTCCAATCGATGCCCCACTAGATGAACCAGCCATGCCAATTTGAGCATCCCCAGAGTTCCGCGGAGGCATGCGTAGCGCCAATTCATGGAACAATATTCCCGGGGTATACTCCGTGCGTGGGGAAGAAGTGCTTCTGATATTGCCTCCTTCGAAGAGCTGCCTCTAAACTTTTCTTGAGAACCACGTTCTTCAGCTCGTCTCCCTCGGTCGTCACTGCAAATAGCGAATGCTGAAGGAATTTTAGTCTCGAAGCTTTGCCGGCAGCCATAGAGGAGCCGACCTCCCCACCCACAGGGGGTACTTCTTGGAGAGTCCAATTAAGGCACTTCACTTTGATGTTTCGGCGAGCCAAGACCAACCTCAAATGACAAAGCTCCAACTCTGTTTTAGAGAGCCTCTCCCGAGATTGAGCAAATACCAGCTTAGCAACGCGAAGTTGGGCGCAAAGATGCAATGCCTCGCTACCCTGGGGAAGTTAACCAAAGAGAGAAGCGTAAATCACTCTAAGTCTAAATAGAGCTACAAGATGGTTCTAAGTTCAAGTAGAGCTACAAGATAGTTCTAAATCTGAATAAGAAGCTACAAGATAAATCTATATTTGAATAAGAAGCTACAAGATGGTTCAAAGTTCAAGTAGAGCTACAAGATAGTTCTAAATTTGAGTAAAGCTACAAGATGGTTCTAAGTTCAAGTAGAGCTACTAGATAGTTCTAAATCTGAATATGAGCTACAAGATAGTTCTATATTTGAATAAGAGCTACAAGATAGTTCTATATTTGAATAAAAGCCATAAGAAATTTCTAAGTCGTGTTGCCACGCAAAAGTATTTCATTACTAAAGTAAAGATACAAAAGCTGTGACCAGTCCACTATAAGGCATCGATACAAGAGCATTCGAAAGAAAAGAAGAAGACAAAACAACTAAAAAATGTGGCGTAGATACAAAAGAGGTCAAGGGACCACCTCGGTAGATGGCTGTAGGGGAAGTGTGACCTCACGACCGTCTTCCTCAATCGCCTTTGGTACCTCCACTAGGGTCAACTGAGGGTCCGCGTCTAACGCCCCGATTTCCATATACTGAGAAACCGTGACATAAGCCCGAATCTTTCCTTCAATTAGCCACAATACACAGAAAAATAGGAAAATTTAAAACTTTTTATTCAAAACAAATGTATTACAAGTCTGAATGTTATAAAACTGCAATACATTACATCAGTGTTATAATAATACCTTTACAAGCCCAAGTGTTACATCTGTCAGCAAGTTACATCAGAGTACAATGAACAAAGAACAACACTTGGTGCTTCACTTGGATGCTTTCCAACAAATAAATAAATTACAATAATTGATACAAATGGAACAATAGTAAACAACATATAATACAGCAAAAATAAAAACGACTCTTGCTTATGTCGCCTTGAGTCCTCCTAATCCTGTACCTGTACTTCTACAAACCCGTACCTATTGAAATGGAGATGTCAGTACATATACTAACACTTTAAGGCTGATGACTAGCAGTGATTCTCCACTTAAAGCAAACAGATTGATGAAAAGAAAAACGTGTATATATAATTGATGTGTCAGTGTATATTATGACTTAGAATCTAATGTAATATTAACTAATGTAAAGGTGCTCTTATTCTAATGCAAGCAAGACTCTGGGACAGTATACAGCCCATACTACATATGCCCCATATCAAGTCGTTTCTTCATATATAGGAATTTGAACCCGCGCCATGAATTCTACTCTTGTACTCTACTTGTTTCTGAAGATATTACATGACTGATGAGGTTTTCCTGAAACGGTCTAATCCCGCCAGGTGCACCGGACCTCATTCAAATATCTGACGTATCTTTGGAGTTTCTGCAGTCATCAGGTTAGCTCGAAGCATCCCCTGTCGCCCCTAGCCAGACCGTAGTCTATGGCTCCTCGCCCTTAGATACAAGACAAGACGGAGTTCCGGGGGGTTCATCCTTCCTAGATCCGACAGGAATCGCTCTCGCTTATCAAGGCACTTCAAAAATTAATAAACGAGATACGGATTCCTGTGCTCCCAACTTGTAAGAAGGCACAGACCATATCCATTTGACAAGAAGGGTAAAACCCAATAACAATGTCTAGTGTCGGCTTATAGGATAGATCGGATCATAAGGTATCATCCTTAACACCAACTCCTTCCCTTCGGCGAAAAATGATAATAAGTAAAGGTTAAGTAGTAATAGCCAAAAGTTACTACCCTAACGATGTCACTAAACCCAAACAATCTCACGGGGTTTTCAATAAGAACTTTCTTAAGATTATCCCGATCCAAGTCATGGCCTATCGATCCAAGACACCGGTGATGGGATCTCCCTTACTCATCACTATCCCTAACTCGGATCTCGTCAACATACTTGGCCCGCGATCAACCCACATTAGTTAAGATTAGTCGGTGCTTGAGGTGTGATTTATCCATAATTTCCAAGGTGGTAAGATGCGAGTCTTGATGGTCGATGACCCCTAGGGTAACTATAACACCCTAGACAAGCTTTTACCGAGGTAACAATCCTATTGACTTTCCTAACCATTATTACCCATATATTGAAGGTGAAGCATGTTCACATCATATGGTCCAATTTCAATTAGAACTGCATACAACTAGAACTCATGGGTTCTTTTTCCCAAATTTGCACTAGGACAACATGTGACTAGGTTCATGGGTTCTTTCTCAAGGTTGAGCTAGAATCACTTAGAACCTAAATGCATGAGTTTCTCGCCAATTCGAGCTAAAACTATCATGGAGCGAGTTTCATGGGTTTCTTCTTAAAAATCGAACTAGAACAACTATGGAACATGGGTTCATTTCAATAGTTCAATTGGTTTAGCATGCAAGCTAAACTCATGGGCTCCTTTTAGAATTTAATTAAAACCACTACACCATATAATTAAACATGCATGGATTCTTTTGAATCTAAAACAACCATACAACTAGCATAGATTCTTTTAAATCTAGAACAACTACACATATCAAACATGGGTTCTTTACTAGAACTACTACAATAACACAAACATGGGTTCTTTACTAGAACTATTACAATAACTCAAGCATGTGTTCTTTACTTAGAACAACTACAATAACACAAGCATGGGTTCTTTACTAGAACGATTACAATAACACAAGCATGGGTTTCTTACTACAACTCAAGCATGGGTTCTTTACATAGAACAACTACAATAACACAAGCATGGGTTCTTTACTAGAACAATTACAATAACTCAAGTATGGGTTCTTTAATAGAACTACAACTCAAGCATGGATTCTTTACTTAGAACAACTACAATAGCACAAGCATAGGTTCTTTACTAGAACAATTACAATAACTCAAGCATGGGTTTCTTACTACAACTGAAGCATAGGTTACTTACTACAATCAACTCAAGCATTTGTTACTTACTACAACAACTTAAGCATGGTTTCTTTACTACATCTCAAGCATGATGGGTTTCTTAACTACACAACATAAGCATGGGTTTCTTTACTACATCAACCTACAACAACTAAAGAATGGTATACAACTTAAGCATGAGTTTCCTTACCACATCAACCTACAATAACTCAAGCATGGTATACAACTTAAGCATGGGTTTCTTTACTACATCAACCTACAATAACTCAAGCATGGTATACAATCTTAAGCATGGGTTTCTTTATTACATCAACCTAAAACAACTCAAGTATGGTATACAACTTAAGCATGGGTTTCTTTACTACATCAACCTACAAAAACTCAAGCATGGTATAAAACATAAGCATGGGTTTCTTTACTACATCTCAAGCATGATGGGTTTCTTTACTACACAACTTAAGCATGAGTTTCTTAGCAACATATAACTTAAGCATGATGGGTTCTTTATCAACAACTCAAGCATGGTAGTAAACTCATAAAGTTACTAAGGACTTTATCTAGCTATTACAAAAACTACTTCTTTTGTAAATTACAAGTCCTACTTAACTGTTACAAGAATCTATCTTTATTGAATTTACAAATCCTACATATTACAAAACCTACTTTTATTTAATCTACAAATCCTACATATTACAAAACTTTCTTTTCTTCAACCTACAAGTTTCTATATACAACAAGAGCAATTTTTTATGAACTAGGGTTAGTAAAGATTGATTTCTTAACAAAGTAGAGAGCAACATTCAACAAAAACTTATCCTTTAAAATAGTTAGGTGAGTTCTACAACCTAAAATGGGTAAGTAAATATTTTTACTACCTTAATCTTTATATGCACATATTACAGTCCAAGTTATAGTTTTGTGTTCAACAAATAACCATAATAACAACAATAATCATAACAAGGTTAAAGATTACACCCTTATGTGTTTTTAGCATGTTCTTCATTCAAAACTCTTCATGTGGTCTTCTTGGACTCACACTACTTATATGCACATACAATTTAGTTCAAGTTGTTATTTTAGCAAAATAAGCACAAGTCTTAAAGACTCAATCTTTATGTCATTTGTTTTGTGTTCCACCATCAATATTCCCATGGGATCATTTTGATCCCTATAACCTTGTTTATGCTTAGCATTTAGTCCAAGTGTTTAGGAACACACATACACAACCACACATCATAAAGATGAGTTCTTTTTAACCTACAACCATTTATATGCTTAGAAATTTAGTCCAAGTTATTTAGTAACATACATACCACAACCACCCATTATAAAGATGAGTTGTTTTTATCCTACAACAACAAGACACCATAAGATGGGTTCCTTCTCACAGACAACAATTTCTAACCCTTAAAGATGGGTTTTTTTCTACATACACAAAATAAATAACCCTAAAGATGGGTTCTTTTTCACATACACAAAATAAAATGGAAAGAAACACATAAAGAGAGTAGAGAACCTCCACCTTAGATCTCTTTGTAGGAATAACTAGCTAGGAAACCTTCTCCTTCCTCCTTCGCTTTCTACTACAACTTGAATGAAGAAAACTCTTTTGGAAAAACCCCCAAATGAAGAACTGTAATATCCTGATTTTTCAAATATATGAAAGGTTATTTATTTTTATATATGGTGTGCATGTGCAGTATGTTGACTATTATTTTTAGCATGATGTGTAAGAATATTATTGTTCTAAGCCCAAATGTTAGTTTATTTATTTTTCTTTTAAATAGTTATCTTGGCCCAATTAATTTTAGCCCATGGATTAAACCCTTCTATTATTTTCTACAACTTGTAATGTGTAGCACTCTTTTTAAAGACTTATTATTTTATGTACAAGTTCTTGTAGGGGTGATTTGTGCATGTACGTGCATTTCACATACACGTGCATTGAGCACTATTCTTGGCCGGTTTTGGTAGAGAAGTGGGTGTGAGTCATGGGTAGTTATGTAGAGTGTGGGTGGTTATCACAACTCCCTAGTCCATCCTAGCCCTTGATCCTATAACTATCTACTAAATCCTGGCCCTCCATCTACTCAAATTTGTGTATAAATACCCCCTCTCATTCATTATTTCTTTTACACTAGAATCATATTGTAAGAGAGGTATTTTTGTAAGAGAGTGGTGTGTGCTTTTCTGTGGAGGCCGAGCGGCATTTCTGAAGGCTTCGGTGTGGAACAAGGAGCAAGGAGCAGGGAGTCGTCCACTGCAGTAAGGAGTTTTGCTGGATTCGATTACTTCGTCAAATAAGGTGGGTGTTTCTCAGGACTTCTAATGTAGGAATTATGCCACGATTATGATGATTGTTACCATGTGTATGCAAAGTAAATTCAACATATTAGAATTTGCCTGAGTATGTTTATGATCATAATCATGAAGAACAAATGGCGAAATAATGACACTGTAAATAAGAATGAATTGGGTCTGTACAGTCGACTGTCTTTTGGATGAGTCGACAGGTATGAGACATATATTCTCATATTTTGATAGAAAGTTTCATGATGTATATTGTGTATGAACTAAAATGAAACAGAAATGCCAATTTCGTATCTTCTATGTCGCATATGACTGAGAGAACATGAACATGTGGAAAGAAACTAGTGATAATTAGAAGAATTGAGAATGGTCTGTACAGTCGACTGACGATGTGAACAGCAGACTGATGCGTCGATTGAATTATGAATCATCCACAATTCCATGAAGTAAGACATCCACATTGTGTTGCCTTAGTGTAAATGCATGTTTAACATTTTTCCTTAAAGGAAAGACATTTTTTAGCCATTTGAAATCCCATGTTTGTGATGTTGCTGAACAGTTAAGAAATTAGGTGTTTATCAAGCATGAATATGTATATTGTACATTGACACCAGGATGCATGTGCATGTAAGAAATGATGGAAAGATAATCCCTTAATTTGAAATATGAGCTTGTCCAGTCGACTTAAGGCAAGTAGTAAGTCAACTGAGCTGAGCATGAATGTGTATTATTAGACTCGGTGCAGTCGACTGATCTAACGATAAGTCGACTATCATATGAAAGATTTTGAATGTAGAAAGTTTCGGAACAGCCGACTGGCCATGCGCAGCAGTCGACTCTCCCGAGCAGTTATGAAGAATTGTTTCGACTGTACAAGTAGACTGGTCTTTTCCCAAGTCGACTGTACAGAGTAGATTTTGATATGTCAGAGATTTCATTTTGATTACTGCTAAGAGTTGTGAACTTTATGACTGATGTTGATGAACTTTTTCCATTGCTGTATGAATTTACATGAAATGAATCATAGTTTGAATTGAGAAATTTACATGAAATGAGTCATACTTTGAATGAAGAATTAAATGAACATGAAAGCTAAGAACATGATGTGTTGAGGCAATGAAAAAAAATGAATTCATGAGTAGGAAATGCTTAGATTGGAAATTGTGAATTGTAAATTGAAACGAAGAGTAGCTAAGTCTCCCCCGGCATTTGAAATGAATGAAATGAAATGAGAATTTAAAGGAAGACCAAGGTTGGTCATGTATAAATGAAATGATAAGTCTGGTTTGGTGGAGAGGCTAACTCTAGAGCTTTGATTTTTATTCATGATTCTAATGATTATAGTACATAGTGAAGAGGTGATGAAAGTGAGAGAAAACATAAGTATGAGAACTAGAGTTTACGGTGCGGGTGTGTGAGCCACAGAATGCATACTTGATGAGTCAAGACATGGCATGGGCACAACTCAGTAATGATCGGACTTTAGCCACGCTTGTGGGATGTTTGGTGACTGCAAGAGGATCGTGTTCAGGAAGGAGGCTGAATTGCCACAGAATGCATGCTTGATGAGTCAAGACATGGCGTGAGATTCCCCTCCAGGGTCCAGGACACGTGCTTGTACTCATAGATCATCTAGGATACTCACTGTAATTACAGAAGTAGATTAAGTTATGGCGAGGGATTGAACCCTACAAAAATGAAGAACGATTAAGAGGCTTGCCCTCGGACCTATGTAGTATGGGATGCATAGAATCCGAACAAGTGTGCATTAGTGTCATGTAAATTAAGTAATTGCATTAAGGATTAAGTGCACGATCACGACACGACATCATTAAGATTTTTCCCTTTAATTGTTATGTGAACAAGTTTGTGATCTGTTAAGAAATGAGATTCGTTATACTGTTTCTGGCATAGAGAGGATGGCCATGTATAATTATCGTCGGTTGAATAAACTGACGTACCCACAGATTTGTATGCAGGATAAATTACGTGTTAAAGAGGAATGGATGCATAAAGATTTTACCAGGTTGTTGTACATTTATGTAAATGTTGTATATTTTTACTTCCGTTGTGCAAAAGAAAAGTGTAATATGATGTAAACTCTGAGGTAAAAAGAAAAGTTTAAATTCCTTGTAAAGTTGTACTAAAGAAAGTGAAAAGATCCTGTAGAACATCTCGAATTCAGTGTATTTGGGATTCGGGGCGTTACAAGAACAGTTAGGGTTCCTTCTCTTTTTTTCCTCTTTTTTATTCTTGTAAAATGAGACAAAGAGTGAAGGGGAGATGTTTTTATAGGACAAAAGAGAGGTAGAGAGTGCAAAATACACCAAGATAATTGTACAAACCCCCTTGGACAGGGTTTGGCCGGCCATTTAGGGTAATGAGGCGGAGGGTGAGGTGGAGGGGTGAGGTGGACGGGAGTCTTCTAGTACAAAATACATATCTTAACTCTTATGTGTCTCTAATTAATCTTAACCCTAGGTTTAAGCCTCCAAACAAATCCTAGCCATATAATTTTGATTAATCATGACAAAAATAAGATATTTTTGTCCAAAACACATACTACATGATTTGTACAAATGTATGAAATCGGCATAATACGCATACGTATATCTATATAATAAAACACAAAGAAAGCTATCAGGTGGTTCACATTCAATCTATCCCAAAATCAATGGACCAGATCTACTCTCACAAAACATATTTTCCCGCCCAAAATTTTAAATCTCACATTTTTCAAAACCCTTTCTCTCTCCCTCTCTCTCTCTCTCTTTCTCACTGTCTATCACTCTCTCTCTCCGCCTCCCATCTCTCTCTCTCTCTCTCTCTCTTAGTTCCTTTTCCCAACCCCGGTCTCTTTCTCTCTCTCTCCCTCTCCTCACTTACCGACCCCCATATTCGTTCTTCTTGCTACTTTGCGCCACCGGCGACTGCGCCTCTGGCGTTAGCTTCACCTTCGACACCAGCGCCCACTGCACAAACGAGAACACGATCCCAATCACCGCCGCCACTATAAAAGATCCCTCTCTCTGATTTCCTAAAAAGATTCTCTCTTTTCGAATGGCGCCCCAATCGGCTTCAACCTCCGACTCGAACGCCGTCAAGCTCGCGCTCGCCATCGCCTTCCTCCGATTCAAGAAGCTCAACTCCCGCCTCTCGCACTCCCCCTCTTCCACTTCTGACATCCAAAAATGGAAGAAAAAGGTACTGAATCTCTCACTCAAATCCACAATCCATCCATTAAAACCCTAACCCTAACTCTTTTCAGGCTAAGGATCGGAAGTCGGAGATCTTAAGGCTCAGAGAGGAGCTCAACCAACTCGAAGGTGCAGAAACCCTAACGCAATTCGCAGTTCCTCTTCTTGATTTGTTGCTTTTGGTTGATGATTGATGGATGGTTTGGTTGGTTGATTTCTTAGATGGAAGAGAGGTTGAGGATTTACCTCAGATTGTCGCTTGCAAGTGTCCTTTTTTTGATGATTGCGGCGATTTGGATAGGAGGGGTGGTGGTGGTGGTGATGAGCACTGGATTGGGGACGTTTTGAGGAGGAGATTCTTGAGGCTTGGTAATGTTGTTTGTGGTTAAGTTTGGATTTACTATTTTTTTATTTTTTTTCATTTTCTTTCATGGTCGAGTTATTTGTTGATTGCTGTGTTGGGTTTTCAGTGAGATGGAAGGAGAGGAGGAAGAGGGTGGAAGGGCCTTTGCAAAGGAGGCATCTCTTTGGTAAATTCCGTGATGTTTTGAAATTAGTAGTATACTGAATTAAATGATTCACATGCGACTCATATGTGTTTTTGTCGGTGATGTTAATTGTTGGGAGTATGATCTATTGTCTCAATGGATACTTAGTTTATAATGAGTATGGCAAATAGAAATGAAAAGCATGGGCAACACCTTATGTCAATACATTTGCATTTGACGCTCCAATTATGAGAGTAGCGATAGTGTGTGACTTCCATTTGGTTATCTTCATGTTAACACTTCTCTTTTTCTCCCACACATGAAGGAACAACCTGCCTTTATAAATTTTTTTAGATTGGTAATACACATGCTTTTTTTCCACAGTCCCAAATTGGGAATTACTACAAGTCAGCACATACAAATATACCTATAAACAAAATGGGAGAGGAAAACATGTGCACCGTACATACTTATAAATCTCGCTCAAATCAAGTTGTATTGAGGTCATGTCATATGTTTCATCTTTGCCTCCATATAGCAGCCTGAAGAAGACAAGATATCTGATGAACTCAAAGCCCAAAGCCCAGATATCTGAAACACTTGAAAGCATGCCTACCGAAGTTTATTTTGCTTCGTGTGGAGGGATAGTAAATATCACCTGGTTTCAGTTGTAAGTAAGAAAACCCACTTAGTTGTTTTAAGTAGTTAAATCATGTAGATACAGAGAGTATGAGTTTTGATTTTAAATTTTGAAATTTTATTTTTCATTTCCCCCTTTTCGCAGGTTTGTTTTTGTTCTAAACATTATATTTGCTTTATTCGCAATCCCTGTGGAATCTGGGTCAAGTATGATGGCCTGACTTCAAGTGTAAGCTATAAGTCTCCTACATCCCCTACATTGCTTTCTGTAATCATATCTAATCAAGCTATTATTGTATGCAGGAGATTGGAGGTTGGGATGGTGTTGTCACTTTCTGTAAGGACTCCGATTTTCTACCTACTACCATTTTCTTTGAGGCTGCTGATCAAAATATCAACAGTGACTCTGTGAGTATAAAACTCTACAAGATAAGCTACCTTTTTATTCATTTTTACTGGTACAGTTCACGTGGTACATTAATTGTTCTTTAAAATATTTGTTGATGTCGAGATGCTCTGGCAAATCAGTATTTTATTCATTTTATGTAATTTTAGTTGAATTCTAATTTTGATGCTCATTCTAATGTAAAGATTGGATTTGTAGGCTTTTGTATCTTATAGGCTTTGTTCTAAGTTCTTATAGGCTTTGAAAGAAATCATGTTCATTCAATTTTGTAGCTTATTTGGATCTGGTTTGATATTATTAAGAAATGCACTTGGTCACTGATTTCTTATACTGTAATTATCTTCAGAGAGCATTTTATTCTGATGTGCTAACTTTGAATATAACAATATGGTAACAGGATGATGAGAGTGCGTTGCTACAGCAGGCTCTTGCAATGTCCATGGATGATGCTAGGTCTGGTGGGGGTGCAATTGCAGACTGACATGTCAGATGCTACCACAGCTGACCAAGAATTGGCTTTCGGTTAGTCCTTATTTACATTCCAACTTTATGACAATTTCCAACACATTTGGCAACTTTATTTATCTTCTTTTTTGGCCCAAATTATCCCATTAGATGGTAGTTTTTAATATTTTAAAAAAAAATTGCTAATGCCTTTGCCAAATTGATCTTGGCTAATTTAAAAATTGGTGGTTAACTGGTTAGAAATCCTTCGTTTAGATCATGGCTAATTCGCTGTGAAAGAAGGGATAACTTAATGAGAAAATGTCCTTTAGACCCTTTGGCTACATTTTCCCGTTGCATTTAAGTTAGAAATGCGCTTAATCGGATTAGGTTTTGACATATCCACACATGTAGTATAATATTTAATATTTCAGCTTCAACAGATTTTTAAAATAGCTTTATTTTTTTTATAAATCTCTTTGATCCCATTCAATTTCATGATGGATTCAGGCTTTGTATATGAGCTTACCCATTATGGGAATTACACAAACATTTGTCTATGACTATATCTGTAAATTCTCAACTACAGTTGTCTTTTCAAAATTCATTGATGTTACGGTAGTAATTGCATTCCAGTAGTTTGGAAGAAATCATTTAGTTGAGTTCTTCATAGTGGTAAAAATCCATCAAAAATTTACTTTTTACTCTTCCACTAATGCCACGCATTTATAACAAAATACAAAGAATCAAAAAATATTTTAAATATATATATACTTTTAATGTCGTTATAACAGGTTGTAACAGATTTTTGGGATGAAGATTATGATCACTGTTTGATATCTTAGGAATCTAAGTATGTAACTGATATCTTAGTCAAAAGTAGGAGAGGGCATTGCACACCTACTCAAGTTCCCATATGCATAATTATGTACAGGTTGTTTAAATCATGGTTTTCTTCTGAAAGCTACTATTTCAAACTTCTCCTTCATTTTACTGTCACTAAATACTACCTCTAATAACGCCCTGACCTCCATAATTGTCCTAATTTAGATGGGGAGAAGAGGCTTCACTAATGACAATGATAATTATGGACAACAAAAGTTAATAAAATTAGAAAGGCAGACAAACAGCCCTCACAATAATACACATAAGTTTAGTTTATAAGAGAAATCACACAATAAATATTTATAAAATTAGAAACGCAAACAAACAGCCCTTACAATTATACAGATAGGTTGAAAAAAAAAAACAATTTATATCAAAGACTGATATATATATTCTAGATAGATCAATCTTTTTCTTGCATCATTCTTTTATGTTTAGGTCCTTTACTTATTCTATGTTATGATGAATAACGTTTCCTGTTATGCGTGCAACCAAGTCTGTTTACAAAGTTATTGTATATCAGACACACTATACTATACTGATAAATTTGTTGGATTATTTTCTTTATAATGTTTTCGATATTTAAACCTTTAATTACTTTTTTGAAGCTGAACCAAAATTCACTCAAAATTTTTGAAGCTGAACCAAAATTTGAAACATACATGCTGAACTGAAATCTGAAGCTCTAACCCAAATTTAATCTGAAACAATCTGAAGCTTAAACCAAAATTTAATCTGAAACAATCTGAAGCTCAAACATACAAATCTGAAGCTGAACAATTTTTTTTCTTCTCCATGCTGAATTGAAACTGAACTAAAACTGAAACGGAACCAAAGAACTTAATCTGCAACTGAACCAGATAACAATCTGCAAAGATAATCAATATCCAAGAACTGCAACTGAACTTAATCTGAACCAAGAACCAAGAACTTAATCCATACAAAATTTCTTATCTAAAATATATGGTTTGAACAATGTACATTAGTATATGGTTAATGCAAACGGTTAACACATTCAAATAAACAAAGCTTAAACATAGAAATCTGATATATGGTTTGACTTACAGCAGTATAATGAACAGACTCAAATATATTACATACAGTTCTCAAATGTATACAATGAAATAAAATACAGAGCTCATTTTGCCGTAACGCATTTTCAGCATCACACCTTCGGTCACCTTCAGTCACTGTACAAACTGCATGCAATAAGAATGCAAGGGTTTAGATAGATGATTTGTAATTATTTATCTTACATATCAACACAACTAATCTCAAAATATTTTAAGTAAATGTAGGCTCAGAACACAACCATGTCTTGATTGGTTTGTTAAAATAATTAGAACGTCAAAGTTAATCATCATATATTTTCTCTCCTTTATATATAGATCAATTGCTTCTTTTTAATGCTTCTTTTTTTAAAGCTAATTTAATGCTTCTTTTTCCCCCCAGATTGTCATCTACACTCAGAACCGTTTATGTACATATTGACAGTTTTACTTTTGGTAAGGTGATGAAGAACATGTTTGGTTCAAGGCATTGTTCTGTTTGAAAGGTAATGGTTTCAAAACTCCTACTATTGTTTTCAAACTTTTATTATTTTAATTGTTTATTGTAAACTCTTACTATTTGATTCAAAACTCTTACTGTTTTTTTAGGCTCACTGTTTGGTCCCATTTTTGAAGACTTAAACCTTTGTGTTCTCCTACAACCATGTAATTTTTTTTCATTCAGTTGGTTGGTGTTTAGTATGGTGGAGGATGTAATAGTTGTAATAATTGTAATATTTAGCATTTTGGGAGATGATGTAAGTAACTGCATATAATGATGATATAATATAGTTATGTTAATACCCGTACCTGCAATTTTGTGGAGTATTGGGTTCTGTGTTTGGTTTTTTAAAGGTTTTTCGAAGGTTTTTCAAAAAATTCATTACATTTTCAAACGAATTTTTGGTTTTTATTTTGAATCTTGCATTATATTCTGATTTTTTCCCCCAGAGCCTTATATATATGATGCCTGTGTGATGTTGCTCGGTTGAGCCTGGGGAGAATTGATATTTATTGCCTGTGATGTCATATATTTAATTGTTAGCAGAATTCCGTAAGGAATTTCTGTAAAAGGGCTAATATTTTAGGGGAGGTTTTGCCAAATTTTTTACTAAATTTTCTAAAATCTATTATGTTTTCAAACGATATCTTGGTTTTTATTTTGTATCTTAGTCTTATGAAGATTTTTTCTTCCTAGAGCCCTATATATATAATGTCTGTGTGATGTTGCTTGGATTGGCCTGGGGAAGATTTATATTGCTTGACTGTGATGATAAATTTTTAATTGTGAGTAGAATTCCGTAAGGAATTGCTGTAAAATGGCTAATATTTTAAGGGAAGTTCTGTCAAAATTTTCAGAAAATTTCCTAAAATCTATTATGATTCCAAACTATTTCTTTAGTCATGAAGTTTTTTTTTTCCCAGAGCCTAATATATATTATGTCTATGTAATGTGGATTGGGTTGGGCTAGGGAGGATTCAATTTGACTGTCTATGATGTTAAGGAATTGCTCTCAAAGGAATAATATTTCATAAAAGATTCTATCGAAATTTTTACTACAATCCTGCCTGTAAAATTTTAAATAATACTGTCGAAATATTTACTAAACATTTTAAAGAAAGTTAAGACGTTGCGATAACGTGCCGTATGAAACATTTTAAAGACGACGTATTAGAAAACTATTAGGAAGCAATATAATTTCAGAGGAGGCCTGTATAGAGTAGTTGATTGTATTAGAAAGATGGATGTATTTGTTTACACCCACCTTATTTTGTTTACACCCACTTATTCGTTAAAATGTTTTAATTTTTTAAGAAATTTATATGCAATTTACCCAATCAAATAAATCTAACTAAATTTACATGCAGTCCCGAATACGTGCCGTAGGCACGTCCCACGGGCATACCTAGTATATATATATATATATATATATATATATATATATATATATATATATATATATATATATATATATATATATATATATATATATAACGATAATTTCCGTTTGTAAAACCTCATAATCCGTATAAAAATAAATTAATTCCGAAAATAATAATAAAATAAATTTTATTATCATCTCGGAAGATTCCAGTACCAATTTGATATAATACAGATGTATGCAGACTGGTGTATATATACAGATAATGTTTATTAACAAAACCGGGTGATATCCACAAAAAATATTTCAATTCTGAAAATAAAAATAAAATAATGATAAAATAATAATTTAAATACCTGCCCGGGATTTTCCAGATATTTTCTCAAAAAATGCATTTTACAGGGTTTTGTACAGTGTGCACAAAACTGATATAATACCTGTATATATTTATTAGTATATATATCAAGATAACTTTTTATTTAGAAAAACCAAGAAATTTCCATAAAAATATTTTAATTTAAAATAATAATTATTATAAATATAATATCCGTCCAGGATATTACACCCAGACCACGTCCTCATCCTCCTCCTCTTCTTCTTCTTCACACACCTCCTCGGCTACTTCCGCAGTTTCGCCTTCAAGAAGGTCGTACAGGCTATACACCGAGCCGTTGAAGCTAGGGATGCCCTCCTATACATGCTTGAGCGCCCTAGCATACGAATGCTCCATGTTCGAGCGCAAGTGCAACTTCGCTTTAGCCCTAACCGCCTCCGCAGCTGCTTCCACGGCCGCCTCCTTCTCCTTCGCTGCATCTTCAGTGGCCTTCGCAGCCATCTCCCTCTCCTTGTCGGCCCTCTCCCTCTCTTTGTTCGCCCTCTCTTTTTCTAGGACGATCTGTTCGTTCGCCTTCGCCAGGGTGGATTCGAGGAGAGTGATCTGAGCCGCTTGAGACTCAAACAAGTGCTTCTCCGCCTCGAACATCTTCACAACCTTAGCTCGCTCTGACCAATCTCTATCGCTCGCCGCCTTGAGATCCTTCTCCTGTTCGGTGAACTACTCCATCATGTGACTGAAGTGGCAAGTGATCTACGAAGACAAAAATGACAAAAATCTTTTAAGTGTGAAAGTCATGAGGAAAATTTCTCATTCATAAAGAACGAGGCTGCACACACTGACATAGTCACCCTGGCTATCTCGAGTGCATCGTCACCGGCCGTTCCTGCCTTCATCGCAGCGCGATCCTTCGGGGTTGGCAAGTGTCATACCGCTTGCATGCAGCTTGCGGAGTCCCCGAGGAAACTGTCATGCTTCATCATGAGCCAGTCGGGGATGAAGAGCTTCTTGTGCTCCTCGGTGAGAATCGCCTCTGTCGCAGCTGTAAGAGGCGGGGATTCGAGCGCCAGTGCGGCCCTAAGGGTGAATCCTCCGACGAACGAAGCAGGAGAGACATGTGGGGCAGGAGGGGCAGATTCTAAGTTAACTATCAGAGTCATCACCACCGAAGCCTTCGCGGCTTTTGCAGATGACGGACCCGAGGTCGTCCTCTTCCTCTTTCTCCCGTCAGGGGCCTTGTTGCCTACTCCCCCTCGTTCGAACAGCATCACTCTGAAGTCCATGTCTGAGGCATCTGCAAAGAGAAAAAATGAAGAGATGGGCATACGAAGAAAGTAAACTTAAACTAAAGACAAAGAAAAATATACGGAGCATACTGGGGTCGATCGGACTGAGACCCTCACCGAAGAGGACCTTGGTTAAATCCTTCCAACCCAGGGGATCACGAGCAAGGAGTTTTTACACGACCCCCTCTTCCTTCGGAGTCAACACCGGCTCAGCCTTCGCCCACTTCGGCACCTCCTCCTTCCACCTCATGGGAATATTCCACGGCACGCTACCCCGGATCAAGAAATACTTCTCCTTCAAAAAAATGATAGAATCAGGGTTATCGATCAACTTCACACCCCGACGCGGTGATAAATAATACTGGTACTCCACCTTACTCTTTTGATGGATACGGTAGAGCCTTTGGAGAATGATGAGTTGAGGCGCAACCCCTATCACTTGGCACTGAAGAACAAAGCCATTGACCTGCCTCCACATGTTCGGCATATATTGGACGGGGCTCAAGCCGTACCACTGCAGTACCTCAGTCACTAACGGCGGAAGAGGCAGATGAAGACCGGCATAGAACGCGTCGAAGGAAAAAATGCATGAGTCGGGAGAGGTCGGCAAACAGCTCGGACACCCAGACCTGGAAGAAGGAGGCCGAGTTCCTTTGGTATCATGAAACTCTTGTGAATCCGTACCAAGTCCCTCTCCGTTAGCATGGAAAGGATGTCGTCAACTTCAGAATGTTCCCTCGGCTTGTTCTCCTCGTACGAGGCCGACATCTCATACACTATCTTGGCCAGAAGGTCATCGGAGTATTCTCGAACTCTGCTGAGGTTTGTCAAAAGACTCGGAAGCCAGCCCAATGCCCCTGCTCGCCTCTCCTTCTCCACTATCGTTTCGGATGTCACCGACCCTACCACCCTCTTCCCCTTGTCCACTGTTGGGGCCACTACCAACTGTCAATCCCCTTCGTGGTCCGAGTTGGAGGTCTCATTTCTCGAAGAAACCCTAAACATCTTGTAAAATATATAAAATAAAATATATATTTACCTTGATGTGATAGCTATGGTCGGAATAGATAGCCGGAAAACCAAACACCTGGCCGCGACCGCTAGTAGAACAACCCAGCAGTGAAAGAAAAATTTCCAAGAGTAAGAAACAAGAATGAGGGAATGAAGGGGGGGTGAAAACTTATATGGAATGAGCGGCATCGTTTGGGCTTCTAAGACCTTTGGGCCCCTGAAACCATTAGAAAAGCCCACGAGAGTCACGACTATTAAGCGACAGAACTCGTAAAGGCGGAATATCAAGCAGCGCTAAAAACCGATTGACCAGTCAATAGTCAATAGCCATATCTTATCTCAAGATGTACGCCTGATCTAGATAGACCACCCAGATCACACCACGTCGCTCAGAACCAAAATCTGAGCAAACGTGTCACCAAGTGTGAAAATGGAGAAAAAATTCACCTCAAGATGTGTGCATAATCCAGATCGACTGACCAGATTGCGCCACGTCACTCGGTACGAAAATCCGAGCAAGCGTGTCACCGAGCGTGAAAATAGGGAAAAACTTTGCCTCAAGATGCGCGCTTATCCAGATTGACTGCCCAGATCACGCCACGTTGCTCGGAACCAAAATCCGAGCAAACGTGTCACTGAGTGTGAAAATGGGTGGATGAGTGTGAAAATGGGTGGAAAATCAGCCTTAGGATGTGCACCTGATCCAGATCGACTGCCCAGATCACGCCATGTCGCTCGGAACCAAAATTCAAGAAACATGACACCGAGCATGAAAATGAGGAAAATCTTTGCCTCAAGATGCACGCCTGATCCAGATTGTCAGCTCAGATTGTGCCACATCGCTCAAAACCAAAATCCAAGCAAACGTGTCACCGAGCGTAAAAATAGGGGAAAACGTTCGCCTCGAGATATGCACTCGATCGTGATAAACACTCAGATTGTGCCACGTCGCTCGGAATTAAAATCCGAGCAAACGTGGCTCCGAGCATGAAAATGGGGAACACGTTCGCCTCGAAATATGTGCCCGATCGTGATCAACCGCTCAGATTGTGCCACGTCGCTTGAAACAAAAATTCGAGCAAACATGGCTCCGAGCGTGAACATGGCTTCGAAGCAAAAATTCGAGCAAACACCTTGAATTAAAAACATTCTTTTTACAACACTTCTCTTTACAATTGTTTTACACAAAGTTCTATTACATCAGTTTATCTCAAAACTAACTCAAGCATCCAAGCCTCCAAACTCTAAGCAACAACCTGTAACGCATGAGGCTAGAGATGATCCCTAACCCCCAAACTAAAGGGGTCAGCCATAAATGGTGTGAGTGATATAAACAAACAAACAACATAATTAAACAATAAGCATGGTTTCTTAAACAACATGTACTGAACGAGAGAATATATACTAAACATGTATTGTGAACTAAGAAATGACAGGAAAACATGAAAACATCAAGTGCAGCTTAACCAAATGTTAGAAGAATCATTCTCAAATAAGTAGAGCTCAACTGTGAAAAACAGTCGACTGATTAATGGACCAGTCGACTGTTCACTGCCAAATACCCGATTATCAGTCATTCTCAATACCACAGATCGGATACCCGGTTGTCAGTCACTCTCAACACTGCAGATTGGACACCCGGTTATCAATCACTAACAGTGATTCTCAACACCGCAAAGTATACCCAACCCTAGAGATCAACGACTCTCACACCGCAGAATATACCCATCTATCAATCAATCCCAATACTACAGATCGGATACCCGGTTATCAGTCACACTCAACACCGCAGATTGGACACCCAGTTATCAATCACTAACAGTGATTCTCAACACCGCAGAGTATACCCAACCCCAGAGATCAACGACTCTCACACCGCAGAATATACCCATCTATCAATAAATCTCAATATGTCCATAATTCACTAATCCATCGTCAAACAGTCAAGGAGAAATCTCTCCACTCAACAAACCCAAGTCTTTAATAAATTCCATAATCCAAATCCAACCATAATATATATTGAAAGCGTATGTTCTATAGAAGAATAATATTTATATGGGTAGGTTATAGATCCAAAACATTTAAAGAATGGTCGTTTAAAGAACATCAAAACACCTTAGAAAAGTATCAGTACCAGTCAACTGCAAAAGGTCACCAGTCGATTGTCCAGAGTGAAAACTAATATCTTTAAGAAGTAAGATCTAAGTGTCTACAGTCGACTGCAAAACTCACCAGTCGACTGTCCAGAGGGAAATCCAGTAATTTTAAGAAAATAAGTTAAGTATTATAAGTTGACTTATAAGAGTCATAAGTTGACTTACCAACAATATAAGATGACTTATAAAAATCAGAAGTTGACTTACCAACAATATAAGATGACTTATAAAAATCATAAGTTGACTTACCAACAATATAAGATGACTTATAAAAATCATAAGTTGACTTACCAACAATATAAGATGACTTATAAAAATCATAAGTTGACTTACCATATCATAAGTAGACTTATAAAAACATAAGTCGACTTAAGGGAGACATAAGTCAACTTATAAGAACATAAGTCGACTTACCAGAGAGAAATTCCAGAAATCTTTAAGAAAATATTCTTAGTGTTATAAGTCGACTTGTAAAGTCATAAGTCGACTTAAAAGAGAATATAAGTCGACTTAAAAAGTCATAAGTCGACTTACCAGAGAAAAATCTACGATAACTTTGAAAAATAAATTCTAAGTGTACCAGTCGACTGAAAAGGGTCTAAGTCGACCGTCCAGAGCGGATTTTCAAGAAAACTAAAGATACAGCAGCTGGGTCGTACCAGTCGACTGAAAAGTCTACCAGTCGACTGTCGGCCTTCAGTCTGCAAGGTTTTGGTTGTTCATGATAATCAAAATTAGGGTTTTCCAAAGCAATCATGGTTTACTAAAATAATTCGAATAAAACGATAATCTCAAATAATCCTCATTATGGATACGTTTCCTCAAATCAACCAATATCTCGAAACTCAATTCTTATGTTCTAAACTCCAAATTCTTCCATTAGGATTTCTCAATACTGAATTTCTTTCACAACTCAAAACCAAAATCTGATTTGTAATCACGAGATCCAGATGTTCATCCATCCAATCCCTTATTGTCATAATCATACTCAAATCTTAACATGCTTTCAAGCAATAAAGAACTCATTAATCAAGATCTACTAAACGTTCATAGATTTCACATACATAATACAACATTAACCATTGTATCGTTCTCATACAAAATACACCAAATAATCAAGCATGTCAAACAAGCAACAAACAATCATTCACACAAACCAAATCACAAAACAAAGTTCATATCACTCACCTTTGAATTGAGAAAATCCACGAAAAGCCTTCCTTCTTGCTAGATCCAAAACTTCCTTTTGCTCTTCCAAAACAAATCTCAAAATTCTGTATATTTAGTAATGACGGCTGGAAAGGTCTATTTAAACAATCCGGAAATAGGTTTTAGGGTTTTACGACAATTTTGCAAAATAATCCCTTCAAAATACAACTTGATACATATAGTTCTATTCTTGGAAATTCCATCAAATTCATTTAAATTAGGATTTAAAAGTAAAATATACTCGTAAATCTCAATTGGTACTGTTCAAAACGTCCAGAAAATATAATTTGCACTTTAACCCATAAAAATGTCAATTTTGCAAAAAGGTCCTTCTTTTCTCAAAATTTGCAAATAGTTCCAATTAATTTCAGAAAAATCTGGAAAAATAATAAATAAATCCCAAATATTAAATAATGATTTTTCATAAGGAAACTTTAACTTTCAAACTTCTCAAAAAAGTATTTGCACGTGTTTTGCACGCGTAAAAGATAAATTTTTCTGAAAATATTTATTAAATCATTTAAATTCATTTTCAAATCTTTAAAATAATATTTGAAAATACGGGGTTCTACATCACTCCCTCCTTGGAAGAGTTCTGTCCTCAGAACTACTGCTAATGGGGTCCAAACAAACACACCAATATGGTATGAAATCTCATGGATAGAAACATAATTTAAGGAAATACAATCACACCAAGAAATAAAATCCAACAAAGGAAATACAACATACAGAAGAAACACAATCATGCAAAGAATTCAGAAAGATAAACTTCCGCTGCGCAACTCTGATAACTTGCCATCGGAAGTCATGCTGCAACAACTACTGAACTCCTGCATCCAACTCTGTCCTTCCACATCTGCTTCATTCTTCCGAGAATTAGTGGCCACTCTCTCCTTAGAAAGGACATGACTAAGGATAGCCACCTCAAGACCTTGCCTGGAAACACCTTAAGCTCCACACTAAGACTAGTAATAAATGGGCGACACAATTGCATGCAAGAAAACAGTATCAATAAAACTTTGTCTTTATTCCATTAATCCAAATAAATCTTGTTACATGAAGAAAAATACTCAATCTTCAATTATTCCCAAAATAAAAGTTTTACTTAATACAAAAGATTAAATTTCAAAATTCTTGAACACACGGATCACATTCCTGAGTTACCCGCATCCTCCTCAGTCAATGCGGACTCTCGTCCCTCTTCCTGATCCTTGCCTTTCCCTGCACCATCTTTCTTCAGCTGCGGACAGATTGGTCGAATGTGCCTTTCACGACCACAATGAAAACAAGTCTGCTTTGCCAACTTCGGACATGCTGACCTGTAATGACCTGCCTCCTTGCAGTAAAAATAAGTCACTTCCTGAGTTGCAGGTGCCTTCTTTACTGGATCACTGAACTTGCCCTGCTTTGCTGGGAATTCCTTCCCTTTCTGATCATCTGCTAACCTCTTTTTCTTGTTCCGGGTCTCTTGCTTCTCCTGGGACTGGTCCATGTCCTCCTCGGTCATAGCTGCTCTTCTGACCAGTTTGTCGAACCTTCTAATGCCCAGCGGGATCATTCTCGACCTCAAGTTTGGCCTCAAGCCCTGCTCAAAATTTTTGGCCTTCTACGCCTCGTCAACGATCAACTCTGGTGCATACCTCGACAGCTGAGCAAATTTGGTCTCATACTCCTGCACGGTCATGCTACCCTGCTGAAGGTTCAAGAACTCGGTCGCCTTCTTCTCCTGAACATCTAGTGGAAAGAAGCGATCCCTGAACTCCTCCAGAAAAGCTTCCCAAGTCATCGGCTGATCTCCTAAAGTCCTCTTCAGCGACTCCCACCAGACACCAGTGTCCTTTTCCAGCTGCATCGTAGCCAACTTCACCTTGCTGGCTGCCGGAGTCTCCGATACCTCGAAGATCGTCTGCATCCTTCTAATCCAATCGTCAGCCGCAGTTAGATCAGATTGCCCCTCGAAAACTGGCGGCCTCATCCTCTTAAAGGACTCGATCTGCTTGATAGGATCGGCGTTAACCAATCCCTGTCCAGCTCCATGATTTTGCTGCTCATTCTGCTGCTGAGCTTGCTGCTGATTCTGCTGTTGCGCCACATTGAATGCTATCAGTGCATTCAGGGTCTGATATACCTTGGCGAATTCAGCCTCAAGGACAATTCCCATTCCTCGAGAACTACCAGATCCATCCTCATTGTTACCACCATTCCTGGGCCTGGGTGCAACCATTCTGAATACTGTAAAACAAGGGTAAAGTTAGAGCATCACCACACAAATCACATTCACATCAATACCCTATGGCAAAACCTCAACCATACCCCAAACCAAAACATCATGTTTCAGCTCTATGTGATACTCACACTCTAATGTCCACACCTAGGTACTCACTCTCTAGTGTCCACACCTAGGTTGGTTTTCATACTATGTCTATTATTACTATTGAAGCATGCTCTGATACCAAACTGTAGCGCCCCGAATTTCTAATATAATAACTTAGAAAATACGTGGTACAATCCTAGCATCAACTTCAATGTAATAGTACACATAGCTCAAAACACAAATAATTTTATTCCAACTTTTATTACAACAATCTTTTTCAAACACAGCGGAAATACGAACACCTTGAATTAAAAACATTCTTTTTACAACACTTCTCTTTACAATTGTTTTACACAAAGCTCTATTAAATCAGTTTATCTCAAAACTAACTCAAGCATCCAAGCCTCCAAACTCTAAGCAACAACCTGTAACACATGAGGCTAGAGATGATCCCTAACCCCCAAACTAAAGGGGTCAGCCATAAATGGTGTGAGTGATATAAACAAACAAACAACATAATTAAACAATAAGCATGGTTTCTTAAACAACATGTACTAAACGAGAGAACATATACTAAACATGTATTGTGAAGTAAGAAATAACAGGAAAACATGTAAACATCTAGTGTAGCTTAACCATATGTTAGAAGAATCATTCTCAAACAAGTACAGCTCAACTGTGAAAAATAGTCGACTGATTAATGGACCAGTCGACTGTTCACTGCCAAATACCCGATTATCAGTCATTCTTAATACCACAAATCGGATACCCGGTTGTCAGTCACTCTCAACACTGTAGATTGGACACCCGGTTATCAATCACTAACAGTGATTCTCAACACCGCAGAGTATACCCAACCCTAGAGATCAATGACTCTCACACCGCAGAATATACCCATCTATCAATCAATCCCAATACTACAGATCGGATACCCGGTTATCAGTCACTCTCAACACCGCAGATTGGACACCCGGTTATCAATCACTAACAGTGATTCTCAACACCGCAGAGTATACCCAACCCCAGAGATCAACGACTCTCACACCACAGAATATACCAAACTATCAATCAATCCCAATACTACAGATCGGATACCCGGTTATCAGTCACTCTCAACACCACAGATTGGACACCCGGTTATCAATCACTAACAGTGATTCTCAACACCGCAGAGTATACCCAACCCTAGGATCAACGACTCTCACACCGCAGAATATACCCAATTGTAAATCAATCCCAATACTACAGATCGGATACCCGGTTATCAGTCACTCTCAACACCGCAGATTGAACACCTGGTTATCAATCACTAACAGTGATTCTCAACACCGCAGAGTATACCCAACCCCAGAGATCAACGACTCTCACACCGCATAATATACCCATCTATCAATCAATCCCAATACTACAGATCGGATACCCGGTTATCAGTCACTCTCAATACTGCATATTGGACACCCGGTTATCAATCACTAACAGTGATTCTCAACACCGCAGAGTATACCCAACCCCAGAGATCAACGACTCTCACACCGCAGAATCTACCCAACTGTCAATCAATCCCAATACTACAGATTGGATACCCGGTTATCAGTCACACTCAACACCGCAGATTGGACATCCGGTTATCAATCACTAACAGTGATTCTGAACACCGCAGAGTATACCCAACCCCAGAGATCAACGACTCTCACACCGCAGAATATACCCATCTATCAATAAATCTCAATATGTCCATAATTCACTAATTCATCGTCAAACAGTCAAGGAGAAATCTCTCCACTCAACAAACCCAAGTCTTTAATAAATTTCATAATCCAAATCCAACCATAATATATATTAAAAGCGTATGTTCTATAGAAGAATAATATTTATAAGGGTAGGTTATAGATCCAAAACATTTAAAGAATGGTCGTTTAAAGAACATCAAAACACCTTAGAAAAGTATCAGTACCAGTCGACTGCAAAAGGTCACCAGTCGATTGTCCAGAGTGAAAACAAACATCTTTAAGAAGTAAGATCTAAGTGTCTACAGTCGACTGCAAAACTCACCAGTCGACTGTCCAGAGGGAAATCCAGTAATTTTAAGAAAATAAGTTAAGTATTATGAGTTGACTTATAAGAGTCATAAGTTGACTTACCAACAATATAAGATGACTTATAAAAATCATAAGTTGACTTACCAACAATATAAGATGACTTATAAAAATCATAAGTTGACTTACCAGATCATAAGTAGACTTATAAAAATATAAGTCGACTTAAGGGAGACATAAGTCGACTTATAAGAACATAAGTCGACTTATAAAAACATAAGTCGACTTACCAGAGAGAAATTCCAGAAATCTTTAAGAAAATATTCTTAGTGTTATAAGTCGACTTGTAAAGTCATAAGTCGACTTAAAAGAGAATATAAGTCGACTTAAAAAGTCATAAGTCGACTTACCAGAGAAAAATCTACGATAACTTTGAAAAATAAATTCTAAGTGTACCAGTCGACTGAAAAGGGTCTAAGTCGACCGTCCAGAGCGGATTTTCAAGAAAACTAAAGATACAGCAGCTGGGTCGTACCAGTCGACTGAAAAGTCTACCAGTCGACTGTCGGCCTTCAGTCTGCAAGGTTTTGGTTGTTCATGATAATCAAAATTAGGGTTTTCCAAAGCAATCATGGTTTACTAAAATAATTCGAATAAAACGATAATCTCAAATAATCCTCATTATGGATACGTTTCCTCAAATCAACCAATATCTCAAAACTCAATTCTTATGTTCTAAACTCCAAATTCTTCCATTAGGATTTCTCAATACTGAATTTCTTTCACAACTCAAAACCAAAATCTGATTTGTAATCACGAGATCCAGATGTTCATCCATCCAATCCCTTATTGTCATAATCATACTCAAATCTTAACATGCTTTCAAGCAATAAAGAACTCATTAATCAAGATCTACTAAACGTTCATAGATTTCACATACATAATACAACATTAACCATTGTATCGTTCTCATACAAAATACACCAAATAATCAAGCATGTCAAACAAGCAACAAACAATCATTCACACAAACCAAATCACAAAACAAAGTTCATATCACTCACCTTTGAATTGAGAAAATCCACGAAAAGCCTTCCTTCTTGCTAGATCCAAAACTTCCTTTTGCTCTTCCAAAACAAATCTCAAAATTCTGTATATTTAGTAATGACAGCTGGAAAGGTCTATTTAAACAATCCGGAAATAGGTTTTAGGGTTTTACGACAATTTTGCAAAATAATCCCTTCAAAATACAACTTGATACATATAGTTCTATTCTTGGAAATTCCATCAAATTCATTTAAATTAGGATTTAAAAGTAAAATATACTCGTAAATCTCAATTGGTACTGTTCAAAACGTCCAGAGAATATAATTTGCACTTTAACCCTAAAAATGTCAATTTTGCAAAAAGGTCCTTCTTTTCTCAAAATTTGCAAATAGTTCCAATTAATTTCAGAAAAATCTGGAAAAATAATGAATAAATCCCAAATATTAAATAATGATTTTTCATAAGGAAACTTTAACTTTCAAACTTCTCAAAAAAGTATTTGCACGTGTTTTGCACGCGTAAAAGATAAATTTTTCTGAAAATATTTATTAAATCATTTAAATTCATTTTCAAATCTTTAAAATAATATTTGAAAATACGGGGTTCTACACCCAAGAACTCCGATACAATCCTACACGCCATCGAAATGAGAAAACTATTCCCCAAAGCCTGTTGAACTCAGCCTTCGGGAGTGGGAGGCTCGTGATATGGCTAAAATTGGGATTAAATTGAGACCGTTCAAATTGGGCACGAATCCTAAAGCTCTCAAGGGTAAAACGGTAATTTCACCTACAAACGGGTCCAAAAATGGGAATGGGTTTCTTTCAAGCCCAATAACCAAGAAATGGATCTGTTCTATTAGGTATAGGTGGCGAACCGTTACAAACCAGCCCAGATATTTAAAGAGTAATTCAAACTCGTGATTATCTCTAAGAAGCGATTTAAACCATCTCTCTTATCATGAAACGAGTTTAAACTCTACATCTTATCCAAAAACATCGGGACATAGAGATAAATGATTATCTCTAAACTGTCTCTAAAGGCGACTATAAATACCCCTCTCCCCCACCATAAAAAAGGTAATGAATATATTTCCACAAAAGTGCTCTTTCATAATCTTCTTGCTTACTGACTTGAGCATCGGATGGTGCATCGTCGATATCCATCCCGGTGTATCGAACTTTTTGCAAGTTAACGATAGCAGCGAGAAACAGTAAAATGCCGGTCAAAAGTCAATAGGTTTGCCTTATTTATTTCCAAAAAAATCTACAAATACATCTGTTTGCTCCCACACCAAAATCAGCAGCTACAGAGTCAACACTTGGTTCGACACCACTTTAGTCGCTTACAAACGAGCAAGTGCGGAGCAGCTCACCATTCGGAATTGATCCTACAACTCGTTGATAACTCCGTACCAACTAGTTCGAAGTTCACTATCATGGTTCGAAATTGCCCTCACATCTTGCAAGTGTGAGGTTTTGGGGTTCAAAACGAACATTCATACTACTTCTACTACTGGTTAAATTTTGCAACAAGAAAATTCAGAGCTCAACTCTCCCTTAGATTTCTCTTCAAACTTATCTCCCAAACGGCTCCCCTAGAGCCTGGTTGTCACGCCCCGCTTTCCAAAAGAGAAAACGGAATACGGATACGCGACAAAAGCCCAGCAATTGATTTTCATCATCCATAAGTTATTCAAGAATCTTTACAACGTTCACAAGAATCATCAGAGTCGGAAGTGAAAGAATCAGCCAATCATGCACATATGAACCACAATATCAACAAGAATACTTGAAACCAAATACATTAATCTCAAATGGTCATGATCTGAATAAGTCAACAAAATCCTGGGCCACATTGCCCAAATACAAAGAATCCAAGTAACAGATACATTGTCCAAAATGAGCAACATGAAATAAATGAAGATAGCAAAAGCTCCAACCAACTAGAACTTTAGATCACATACTCCATCGGGCAACTGATCACCAAAATCTGCAATTTGAAAAATTATAGGGAGAAGGAAAAAAAAAAGAAGATTTCCGTCAATGCAAGTTACGGGCCGCTTGTAATGCAGGATACAAGTAGATGGGGAAAACTAACTAATAACAAATATAACATAACAACAGAACAACATAGCATGGTATAAATATGTCAACAGAAATGTGATAACTAACATGAATCAGGAAAACAAATTAGGTAGCATGGTATACTAACAGATACAGATAACATGTGTCAAGTGTCAAGTATCAGATGGAATACGGACAGATATACAAATGGTTGTGTCAGATGATAGTCAGACAGATAATAGATAATCAGATACCAAATATCAGATGAACAGATACAAATAACACATAGCAGATGTCATGTTCTTATAAGTCTTGTGTGATTACTGCCTAGGTAGCACTTCATGCAGCCCACCTACATGGTTACTACATTCAAAACAGTTACGTTTGTAGATTTCGTAGTGGAGTCCATAGGGTAGTGTACTCTGGGTTAAGACTGACAGATATCAGATAACCAGATTAGACAAATAGATAGAACCTAGTGGTTCTCTTCTTCTCTACACCTTCCTATAATAAGTAATGTAGACAGGATCAGATAACAGATCCAGATAGACAGATAGAACCTAGTGGTTCTCTTCTTCCCTACACCTTCCTATAGGAAATAATGTAGACACGGTCAGATAACAGATAATTATATGGGAAACATGGGCCCCCTTCTAAGTACACATTTCTATGCTTTCCTACTACTAGATATTTTCCATAAACCCCGGCTTGATTACTTTTATTATGGTTATCAACAGACATGATAGTGCATGAAATAGTATCGAACTAACAAGGTATAATCAGCATTAGGTTCAGGAAAACAAATAAATAATGATAGATGATATACGGTCACATAAACGAGCAGAACAGTGTATGTTCATATTCAGGACAGCATGATAGTACAGTACTAAAATAGGGAATTCCGTTGCTACAAAAATGCAAATCTGGATCCGTCAAAGAATCTGGAAAATAGACTTCCACACAAATCCAGCGATTATAAATAAGCCATATAGTATTTCACAAAATCATAACTCAAAACTGATTTGAATCCAGAAATCACATTCAGCCAGAAATCAGTAAATCGAATTCTCAGTCAGAGAAACAGCATTAAAACTCCTCAAATAAATTCAGGAAAAATCTGGGGTAATCCTCTATATGTCTAGTATCAGAATATAGAGTTTTATAATATTCCAGTAAAATTTATTCAGTTAAAAAAAATTAGAAAACATCAAGAAACGATAGTTTGGCAAATATGGAATTCCCAACACTGCTGTGCGAAAACATCAATATCTCGCAAACCGTGAAACGAAATCCTAATCCACCAAAGGGAGATGAAAATAGACAAAATAAGCTAACTTTCATATTTCACAAATATTTTTCATACAGTAAAAGGAAGTAGGGTAAAAATACAAATCTTTACAGAATAGCGAGTAAAATACAGCAAGTATAGCTTTCATAAACAAGCATGAAACGGCGTATAAAACTCATCAATAAAATACACCAAAATTCTGGGTAATCCCTATATAGATATAAGAATACTGACCTAAAGTTTCAGGTGAAAATAATCTGTGTAGCGAATCTGGGTAAAAATACTGACCAAAGAATCTGTGTAGCGAAAATAATTTTGATGACTAAATAATCAAGAAACGAAATATGGAATTGATCTACATCTCTGTAGTAAAACAGTCATATCTCACACATAAGAAAACAAAATCGAGCAAGGTCAGAGGGGTTAGAGAGAAGACGAATTCCTCTAAAACTCATGTTTTATACTGAAGTTAAGATACTGACCTTAATATGGTCTAAATTACCGATCAAGATAGATTATCGACAAAACACAGAATTTCCTTTAGGAACAAAACCAACTTGAATCACACGATACTTGATCGAAACATAACTAAACATGAATTAGAGTCTACTAAGTGTCCAAACAACATGAAATAGGGTACACGACATGTCCACAACAAGTATATCACATGGATCTCATAAATCACACTATTTCTCATAATTGTTTCACATATACATTACATCAAGAAACGGTCACTCCTAGGTTAACTCATGTCATGTGTCGTGAGGCAACTATTGTCAAGTTTTCACTATAGAGTCAATATCAACAAGGGGATTCACACACAAATTGTCTCTAGAACCCAACTACACTACAAGTGGTATTTTTGACTTGTATCATACAAAGGAATTGAGTACAAGTTACTTGCCTTAACCGAAGACGAAAACGACAACGAGCAAAAGCGAGAATAACGGAAACGGATTTCTGGGCAACGAACTCCAACGAACAATGACCGATCACACGAACACAATGAACCAACTAACAACGGATGACGAACTCCGAACGAACCAAACACAGCACTTGCACATAACTACCCAAACAACGAGATCCACATGGGTTCCAACCCATGTGCACCAAAGAGGACAATGAGCGGTGCACAGAAGATGGCAACGCAGCGAAGTTTCTCGATGTTGTTGTCTGCCGATGCTGTTGTCGCTACTGTCTGGCAGAGACAACACATGGGTACGACGGAGGCTGGGGTCCCGAGACGGCCGGCTGACGCTGCAGGGGCTCAACGCTGTCGCCTAGATTGGCGTCGCAGCGAAGACAGGAGGGTAGTGGAAAGGAGTGGAGATGATCGGGAGGGTGAGCACTGGAGGATAGCTGCAGACTGGCATCCAGGTGAGATGGGTTGCACGGGGGATGCGCACAGGGTGGCGTAAGGAGAACGGGAGAGCAGGGCAAGGAAGAGGATGCACAGAGAGGTAGACGAAGGGATAGGTGGTGGCTGTATGGGTTAAGGAGGTGAACATGGGGAAGACGATGGGTTTAAATAGGTAAAGTTAGGGTTAGGATATAAGAGGGATGACGGCTGATGTTGGGCTTCGGGTATATAGCTGAAGGGGTTAACAAGGAATAATAGAACAGGTTTCGGGTTGGGGTGCAACAGGGTAGTGGTTATTGGGTAGGGTTATTTTAGGGTAATGGGCATAACAGGTTGGAGATAGGGTTAAATAGGTTACTTGGGTATTGGGTATTTAAATAGGTTATTGGGTTTAGTTTTATAATGGGTTTTGGGTGAAATCCAATAAGGGAAATAGGGTAAAATAAAATAACCAAATAAAAATATACAATTAGGACTTTATAAAAAAAAAATAATAATAATACTAGAGATCAAAGTAACCATATCAAAAAAATAAGGTTTGTATTACAATGTAAAATTCATAGAAAATAGTTACAATAAGATTACTTATCGAAAATTAGATTTTAATTGAAGAGTCAAGAATACATTTTAACAAAAATAGTTCGAAAGCGGAAAACTAATTTACAAAAATTTTAAATACAGAAAATACACAAAAATACTTTTTTGGAAAAATAGGGGTTACACTGGAGATGCTCTACGCTCTGCTCGCCTCTCGAGCGGCCTTCTTCCAAGCAAGTTCAAAGACCAGCTCTTTTCTAGGGCTTGTCTGCAAAATTTTACTCGAACATAATGAATCTAGAGCCCAACTCACCCATAGAGTTGCTCCTCAAAGTTGTCTCCCAAAACGTCTCTCTCCTAGAGCCTGGTGATGCTCTTCACTCCACTCGCATCCTGAGTGGCCTTCTTCTCAACGAGTTCGGAGCTCAACTACTTCGTAGAGTTGCTCCTCAAACTCGTCTCCTGTACAGATCTCTCCTAGAGCCTGGTGATGCTCTTCACTCCGCTCGCCTCCTGTACAGCTTTGTTTTAAGTGAATTCAGAGCACAACTCACTCCTAGAGACACTCCTTAAAACTAGCCTCCAAGAACAGATCTCCCCAAGAGTCATACGAAGCTTTCTCAACTTCATGAAGGAAAAGATGTTGCAGGACTATTTTGACCATGAAGAAGGGTGATTCTTCAACTGACTTCTAAAGAGAAATTGTAGATCTTTGAGTTAGTTTCAAAACGAGGGGTCAAACGCCCCAATGTGACCTCCGTAGCACCGGGAAATTCAGTTACAATGCAGTTGCGCAAAGCTAACTGAGGGGATTGACTAAGTCAACGTGAACTGGGTCAAAATATCCATGTGTCGCCTTCTCGAAGTCTCCCTAGACCTCGTTAGCTCTCGCCAAGCATTCTTGTCACCGACGTCGAAATGAGAAAAAACAGCATTGACTGGTCAACAGTCAATGGTCAAAATTCCCCACGTGTCGCTCTCTCGAAGTGTCTCTGGATCTCGGCAGCGCTTCCCAACCATTCTTTTCACCGACATCGAAATGAGGAAAAAACTCTGCCTCCCAATGCGCGTTCGATTGAGATCAAAGGTTGTGATTAAAACAACAAAAGTGAAAGTCAATGGTCAACCGTTGACCACCACGTGTCAAGCCGCCGAAGCCTCTCCTGGGTTTGGAAACGCAAACCGAACATTCTTGGAACCGAGCAGGAAATGGGAGAAAAATACTCTGCCTTAAGATTCGTGCTCGATCATGTTCAACAGCTCAGATTTGCCCAAAAAAAAATTTGAAGGTGTTAACGGGTCGGGTCTGAACCAGTTTGGACCCAAACTCACAAACCCTCCGTGAAACACCCACATCTTCCAAACCACAGCCTCTCCTAAAACCCACTTCCGTCATCCCCAAGCTCGCTAACTTTGCCAACTCGGCAAGCCTTCAACGAGCTCGAAGCTTCTCGCTGAGCCCCCTCCTCGCCATTCTCCTTCCTCGTGAAGATTCTGTGAACTCCGAGCTCCAACACCGAGCTCCAATTCTTCCTCGTCGAAGCTTTGTCGAGCTCCGAAATTGTCGTCAAGCTCCACTCCACCGTGAAGCTGCCGAGCTTCTTCCTCCTTTACGAGCTCCACCTCTCGAGCTCCAGTGTCGAGCTCCACGGTAGTCGCTGCCGAAAGCCACCCTTGCCGGCTCGACCTTAACCCCCTATCACCGAGCTCCAATGCCAAGCTCCCACTCTTCCTGGTCGAAACATCGTCGAGCTCCGAACCCATCTACTCCGAGATCCCTCGCCGAGCTCTTCCCTTTGCCGAACTCCTAGCCAAGCTCCTCCTCTAGACTGAGCTTCGAACCCATTGCTGCCGAGCATTAATGCAGAGCTCCGCCACCCCTTCACGATCTCTGACATCGAGCTCCCCCCATCGAGCTCCCCTCCAAACTCCACGTTAAGCTCCCTCGAAAGAGCTCACGGTGTCGAAGGAGGAAGGTGAAGGAAGAAGAAGGCAGGAGTTGAGGAAAAAAAAGAAAAAAAAAGGGTCGGCGTTGACCAAGTCAAGGCCACCGAGCGTTGCTACCACCGATGCTGAAATGAGGAAAAAATTTGCCTCCTCGCGATTCGTGCTTGATCGTTATTGCCGCTGAGATCGATGTGGGGGCAAATAGATAGATTTGTGGATTCTTGGGATGTTAAATAGTCAAACCTGAAACACCTCTCCACCGGAGTTTGACCGTGATCTCCCGCCGTTGACCTGCAAAAAGTCCAAAACACCGGGGTTGATCCCGGCGATGCACCCTCTGACGCTCAAGTCAGTAATCAGAAAAATTATGAATGAGTTTTGATTGGCAAAAGATTGATTACCTGGTAACAGTGGGGGATGGGGGGTATTTATAGCCGCCTTAGGAACCAGTTTCGGGATAAGATCAAATCCCTACTTCCCAGTGGATGGATAGAAGTGATCAGGGCCGATGATTAAGGACAATCAGAAACCCTAATTCTCCTATCCATTCGGATTGGGCTTTCGCAAGTTGGAATACGCACCCAGTAAGATGGACCCATTAATGGGTTAGTGGGCCTTTGGAAAAAGGCCCAGTCCTTATTTCAGATCCGTTCGCAGGTAAAATTACCATTTTACCCCTGATCTTTAAGATTCGTAGCTGATTTGGATGGTTCCGATTTAACCCTATTTTTAGCCATATCACGAGCCCCCCACTCCCGAATACTGAGTGTGACCTAGCCTTTCAGAAGTAGTTTTATTGTTCTATTGGATTGTGGAGTTGTATCGATGTCCGAATGGGGGGGTCGAATCTTTATGCGAGGTATTATGGTGATTTTCAGAGTTAGTTGTGCGCTCAAGATTGCTTTTGAGCTCTTCGGGATTTTTTGGTGATTTTTGTAATTTTCATTTATTTTTCGGACTATTTATTTAATTTTGCGAAGTGGTGATTTATTGTTCGGGGGTCTTAATTAATTAGTCTATGCAATAATTATTTACACGGGGGCTCAAAAATATTTTCCCGAATTTATAATTATTTTTTTAGAATTTTTAATTAATTTTCTGGAATTTTAAATCATTTTTTCACAATTTTTAAATAAATAATTCGAATTTAATAAGTAGGAAATTAATTTTTAATATTATTGATGACGTGGTACAATCTGGGCTGCCCATCTCGAATCAACGCGTGGTTTTGAGGGATCGAACGGCCGAGCGGCACTGAGCGAGGTCGGCGGAGCTGGGGCTTTGATCAGACCGTGTCATGAATTTTAGAACGATCTAATGGTCTGTGCTGCTCGGCATTATTTTCCCCATATGACCAGCTCGGATCACCAGTCGCTCAGATCACGATTTCGAGCGACGTGGGGCGATCTGGAACGTTCATTATGAGATCTTGCACGAATCTCGAGGCGTTATGGCGTGGATCACGAGAAAATGTGATCTTAGCCACGTGTCTGAATCAGGGTCGTTCATCAGGCCGAGGCACGAATTTTGAGACGATCGGTCGGTTTGTGCTGCTCGGTATTATTTTCCCCATATGAGCAGCTCAGATCGCAAGTTGCTCGGCTCGGGATTCTGAGCGACGTAGGGCGATCTGGACCGTTCATCACGAGATCTGGCGCGGATCTTGATGCAAAAAGGCGGCATGGATCACGAAAAAAATGCTATCTTGTCGTTTTGAGATCGTGGCCCAATCTAAGCCGTCTGATCAAGATTTTGCACGAATTTTGAGGAGAAAGTTATTTTTCTTCAATACGCAGTTCGGATCGCCAGTCGCTCGGATTTGGATTTCGAGGGACGTGGCAGGACCTGAACCGTTCATCAGGTCGATTTTTGGGATGATCCGACGGTTGGTGTCGCTCGGCGCTATTTTTCCCGTATAAGCAGCTCGGATCACTAGTTGCTCGGCTTGGGATTCCGAGCGACATAGGGTGACCCAAACCATTCGTCAGGCTGAGGCACAACTTTTGAGACCAGCCGACGGTCTATGTCGTTTGGCACTGTTTTCCCCATACGAGCGGCTCGGATCGCCAGTCGCTCGGATCAGGATTCCGAGCGACGTGGGGCGTTCTGGACTGTTCATCACAAGATCTGGTGCGGATCTTGATGCAAAAAGGTGGCGTGGATCACGAAAAAATGCTATGTTGTCATTCTGTGATCGTGGCCCAATCTGAGCTGTCTGATCAAGATCTTGCACGAATTTTGAGTAGAAAGTTGTTTTTCTTCAATACACAGCTCGGATCGCCAGTCGCTTGGATTTGGATTCCGAGGGACGTGGCACGATCTGAACCGTTGATGTGATTATTTGCAAGTGTACAAAATTGCACAAGTAATATAGTTAAATGAGTAGAGTGTCGAACCCACAGGGACTAGATATTTTACTGAGTACCGATATCACTAGATTAATCACTATTTGGAAGACCGAATTTTATAAATGATAGAACAACTAAATTACATTAATCTAATTAAATCTAACTAAATTGGTGAAGAGGGAGAAGGCTGTGAAACAGTGTAGCTCTTGTAATTTATTAATGGTAAAATTAGTTCTAGGGCTCTTGGTTCACCTCGTTTATCACACACACAAATTATAACTCCTTGTGAATTAAAGATATTATCTTTCCAAGTTGTAGACCAAAATCCTAAAGATATTAACCACTCTATCCACGTAGTCTAAAAATTATTCTCAACTAATCATTTGCCTATCCATCAAATTATTAATTGAAAATTTGGATTTCTTAACGGTCACGGCCTCCAATATACGGTGTTAACTTTTATTAATCACAAATAACCTGTTCGGTCTCTTTATGATTTGAAAAATCATACAAATGTCTATCCACCATGTTGTACGCATAAATAATAAAAATTAAAACACAACTAGGAAAAATAGAGTAATAATAAGGACTTAAAATTTGTGTTCTACAAAACTCGACTACATCTTAGCCTCTAGAACAATAAATTCAGTTCATGTTCATTTTGCAATTAATAAAAATGTTTGGATTGCATCTAGAAGAAATTGGAGAAGAAAAGATACAAAAGAATACAAAATTTAATTCAAACCCATTTTCTGTCTCAAAATCTGAACCCAAAAATGTCTGCGTCGCCTCGAAATCTGCGCCGTTAGATCACACGTCAGCAACGCCAGGCCAGCACTCAGAGTCGTCTGAGCCGCTGTCGCTGTCGATCTACTGCAGCAGTTGTCGCCTCGGAAGCCGTGCGTCACGTCAGGAGAAGAGGAGCGTCCCCACCTGTCACGTGGGCCCCCTGTTTGCTGAAGTCGTCGTTTTCCGTGCCAGGTGCCGCACGTGCCGCCTGCTGCTTCTCTTGTTTGATTTCACCCATAAGAAACAGAGAGAGAGTTTTATGTCTCTCTCTCTCACTTTCCGTTTTTATTTTTTATTTTTTTATTAATTGAACTAATGATTAGCCGTCACCTCCTACCCTTCTCTCTCTTCTTTGCTTGTACTTATAGAGAACGGGAGAGGAGTTAGGGTTTGCACTTTTTGCAGAAAAGTCCTTTCTCTTCATTTATTTCCTTCCTTTTTAATCCAGAATTTTATTTCTTTCTCTTTCTTTCTTTTCTTCCTTTTCTGCCAACCACGTGCTGCTGCATACACAAAATAATACCAGAAATTAGGATTTTTTAATAAAATAAAATCAATTAGTTTAAAATTAATTAAACTAACTACAAATCATAATAGCTAATTAAAAATCCTTTTTAAAATTATTTGTTGCACTTTTAACTCAACAAAACAATAAAAATTGATAAATCCATTATTTTACTCTGTTTGTTGATTTTTTCACAAATCTTTACTTTTGCATCAAAAATATTATTTTTTCAAAAATAATTAATTAAATGAAATCCTATAGAAATAAGATGAATTATAGACAATATCAACGAAAACAAGCAATTTGTATTGGTAAATGAGTACAAATATTTGTATATAAATTGGACACATCAAATACCCCCAAACTTACGATTTTGCTTGTCCTCGAGCAAAAAGTAGAATCACGAACAAGGGAATACTAATCAAGAGTAGGCTCAACCCATCGCACTAAGAGATCTTATCATGCAAGCATCAAAATTTCAATTAAAAATATAAAAAATAGCAAATAATGTAAAATCAAGCATACCCACTTTCTCCAGTGCAATTATTTATTCATAATTCCCAACCCAATCATATTTGTCATGCAATTAATGTAATTGTAGTATGTAACAACTTAACTGTGATTATCCCTTCTCACTACTACAAACTGAGTAGCAAACTAGAGTGTTTTTTATTTTTTATTTTTATTTTATTGATTTTTTTTTAATAGTCTCTTCTCTAAGTTTTCACTTGCCTTTTGACGTGAATGCAAGATATTTGTGATGAATTCACCCCGTTACTCAACAAGTCACAAACTTAAAGTGCTTTGCATACTCATATTTCAAGTTGCCGTTTTACGTAAAAGTAAACATTGGTGATGAATACCCCTAGTTACTAAGCAACTCAAAACATTGGAGTAGATTGACTTTATTCATAATTTTTTTTTCATTATTACTCTATTTACTTAAACTCTGTTTAGGACTAGATCAAAGGGGATATTCACAAGAAAAAGCATCACATTTGTCTTTTATATATAATAGCATAACTCACACAATTTTGTAAGGAATTTTGAAACTCAATAATCCTAAAGTAAATAAGTATGCTTACTCTTGCTTTATAAGCAATTGTTTATCCCAAAAAAAATATTTTCAATGCTTATCACAATAAAGAACTCAAAAGTGTAATAGTAAGCCTAATTAAAATCTCTTTTATTTTGTTTTTCTTTTCAAAAATAAATAATAAATTTCTAAACCTTCCCCCCAAACTTGAATATCACATTGTCCTCAATGGGAAAGAAAAAGAAAAACAAAAAGAATGCAAAAGTTCAGAAATTCTCCCCTGATTCGTCCTTAAATTTCTGCACGCGCAGCGTTCATTATTTTGGAAATATCTGGAGCTGTAGATGTCCAGATGGGCTGATTTTTTTTTTTGCTGGAAAGCTAAGGCAATTGTCTACAATTTCGCTTTGGATCACTTTTCCAGATTCTGACTCCATACTGCTAAAAAACAGCCATCAATGAAGGTGTTCAAAACAGCTCCGCCCGGTGACATTCAAAATTTATGCAATCCTACAAAATTAAAATAAAATAAAAGATAAATCAAACCTAAATGCAATAAAAGAAAACATGGGTTTCCTCCCAAGAAGCGCTAAGTTTTAAGTCTTCAGCCAGACATGGGGGTGAGATGGTTAAGTAACGCCAAGATCCAATAACATTAACACATCCTTTCTAATTTTTCTCTTCAGATGTGGATCAGGTTCAAGCTCCAATTTAAGGCGTTTCCTTCGTGATGATGATGTCCTTGATTCCCCCACCTCTTTGAATTTATGCTGAAAAAATGAATAAATAGAAGGTTTAGCATCCAAATACATGACATGTTCAAAAATATTTTCTTTCTAAGTTTTAAAAATTTCTGCATTTGTTGGACATACTTCAATTGGTGATTTTTCATTTTCAGCCTTATGTTTCTCGCCCACAATTAAATGAGTTTTACTTACTTGAATAGATGACTGTTCTTCAGGAGGATTCTTTATGGAATTAAAAACATCATACATTACTTGCTCACGCTGAATTTGTTCCTCCACAATTTGTTCAATCTCACTTTGCTTTTCAACCACATTCTGTTCGCCATTTTCTTCTTGTGGTTGCTCAATTGTCCTCCCGCTTCCTAGTGTTATAGCCTCGACATGCTCCTCGGGATTGACAATTGTGTTGTGTGGTAATGTTCCTGTAGTTTTTTCGTTAAGAATATTTGAAAATTGACTAATTTTTACCTCAAGATTGTGAATGGAAGCCGAAGTTGAATTTGCAACATTTTGGATTGCCAAATCTGTCTTTTGTATGTATTGTTCTGCCCTTTGCATGTAGTGCTCAAACATATCTTCAAGCGTCGACTTCTTTTCTTGCTGTGGAAAATTTTGAGGTGGTATAACTGCTCCTTGATAGTTGTTCCATGGATAATTGGGGGTGTTTCTCCATTCTTGATTGTATGTGTTTGCATAATAATTGTTTTGCATTTGAAAGTTTGACACAAAATTTTCATGTTCGGCATTTGATGAAGCAAAAGAGTTCCCCACTTGACAATTTGCACTTGAATGATTTCCTACACAAAGATCACAAATCATATTAGAATGAATAGCATGAAAATTCATATTTTCTACTTGTTTAGATAAAATATCATTTTTTGAATTTAAAGTAGAAAAAGAATCAAGTTCAAAAACTCCAGCCACTTTTCTTAGCATTGTTCTCTCTGAAGACCACTGGTAATGATTTGATGCCATCTCCTCTAAAAGATCATAGGCTGGTTGGTAAGTTTTGCTCATCAGTGCACCACCAGCTGCTGCGTCAACCATAGATCTATGTGTAACTCCCAAACCATTATAGAATGTTTGCATTTGCAGCCATTTCGGTAGTTCATGATTAGGACACTTTCTTAATAACTCTTTGTACCTTTCCCATGCATCATACAAAGACTCAGTCTCAAATTGCATAAATGTGCAAATGTCATTTCTTAGCTTTGCTGTCTTTGCCGACGGAAAATACTTGGCTAGAAATTTTTGTGCAAGCCCCTCCCAAGTAGTAATACTACCGGGTGGTAGATAATGTAGCCAAGCCTTCGCCTTATCTCGTAGTGAAAAAGAAAAGAGTCTCAATCTAATTGCATCATCTGATACTCCATTGTGCTTGAAAGTGTCACAAATTTCTAGAAAGTTTGTAATGCGAGCATAAGGATCCTCGTGCGGTAGTCCCCAAAATTGAACAGTCTGATGAATCATTAGAATAATGTTCGGTTCAATCTCAAAATTGTTAGCTTCAATAACCGGTTTCTTTATGCTTGACTCATAAATTGAGGACATAGCATAGTCTCTCAAAGGCCTGTTCTCATCGTTCGCCATGAAAATTTTCTTGTATGTCCTGAAATGTAAGTATCGAAAAAGAAAGAAAAAAAAATAGAAAAACTAAAAAAAATAAAATAAGAAAAATAAATAAAAGTAAAAGTTAGTCAAAAGAAAATAAAGATGTAAAATAATAATAAAACAAAAATAATTACAAAAATCCAAATTAGCAATAATCTAGTAATTTTCAATATCAATAAAAGAATAACTAGTCCCCGGCAACGGCGCCAAAAACTTGATGTGATTATTTGCAAGTGTACAAAATCGCACAAGTAATATAGTTAAATGAGTAGAGTGTCGAACCCACAGGGACTAGATATTTTACTGAGTACCGATATCACTAGATTAATCACTATTTGGAAGACCGAATTTTATAAATGATAAAACAACTAAATTACATTAATCTAATTAAATCTAACTAAATTGGTGAAGAGGGAGAAGGCTGTGAAACAGTGTAGCTCTTGTAATTTATTAATGGTAAAATTAGTTCTAGGGCTCTTGGTTCACCTCGTTTATCACACACACAAATTATAACTCCTTGTGAATTAAAGATATTATCTTTCCAAGTTGTAGACCAAAATCCTAAAGATATTAACCACTCTATCCACGTAGTCTAAAAATTATTCTCAACTAATCATTTGCCTATCCATCAAATTATTAATTGAAAATTTGGATTTCTTAACGGTCACGGCCTCCAATATACGGTGTTAACTTTTATTAATCACAAATAACCTGTTCGGTCTCTTTATGATTTGAAAAATCATACAAATGTCTATCCACCATGTTGTACGCATAAATAATAAAAATTAAAACACAACTAGGAAAAATAGAGTAATAATAAGGACTTAAAATTTGTGTTCTACAAAACTCGACTACATCTTAGCCTCTAGAACAATAAATTCAGTTTATGTTCATTTTGCAATTAATAAAATGTTTGGATTGCATCTAGAAGAAATTGGAGAAGAAAAGATACAAAAGAATACAAAATTTAATTCAAACCCATTTTCCGTCTCAAAATCTGAACCCAAAAATGTCTGCGTCGCCTCGAAATCTGTGCCGTTAGATCACACGTCAGCAACGCCAGGCCAGCACTCAGAGTCGTCTGAGCCACTGTCGCTGTCGATCTACTGCAGCAGTTGTCGCCTCGGAAGCCGTGCGTCACGTCAGGAGAAGAGGAGCGTCCCCACCTGTCACGTGGGCCCCCTGTTTGCTGAAGTCGTCGTTTTCCGTGCCAGGTGCCGCACGTGCCGCCTGCTGCTTCTCTTGTTTGATTTCACCCATAAGAAACAGAGAGAGAGTTTTATGTCTCTCTCTCTCACTTTCCGTTTTTATTTTTTATTTTTTTATTAATTGAACTAATGATTAGCCGTCACCTCCTACCATTCTCTCTCTTCTTTGCTTGTACTTATAGAGAACATGAGAGGAGTTAGGGTTTGCACTTTTTGCAGAAAAGTCCTTTCTCTTCATTTATTTCCTTCCTTTTTAATCCAGAATTTTATTTCTTTCTCTTTCTTTCTTTTCATCCTTTTCTGCCAACCATGTGCTGCTGCATACACAAAATAATACCAGAAATTAGGATTTTTTAATAAAATAAAATTAATTAGTTTAAAATTAATTAAACTAACTACAAATCATAATAGCTAATTAAAAATCCTTTTTAAAATTATTTGTTGCACTTTTAACTCAACAAAACAATAAAAATTGATAAATCCATTATTTTACTCTGTTTGTTGATTTTTTCCACAAATCTTCACTTTTTGCATCAAAAATATTATTTCTTCAAAAATAATTAATTAAATGAAATCCTATAGAAATAAGATGAATTATAGACAATATCAACGAAAACAAGCAATTTTTATTGGTAAATGAGTACAAATATTTGTATATAAATTAGACACATCAACTGTCCATCTGAAGATCTTGCACGGATCTCGATGTAAAAGACGGTGTAGATCACGAGAAAATGCTATCTTGTCGTTTTGTGATCGTGGCTAAATCTGAGCCGTCTGATCAAGATCTTGCACGAATTTTGAGGAGAAAGTTGTTTTTTCCAATACACAGTTGGATCGCCAGTCGCTCGGATTTGGATTCCGATGGACGTGGCACGATCTGAACCGTCCATCTAAAGATCTTGCACGGATCTCGATGTAAAAGACGGCGTGGATCACGAGAAGACGCTATCTTGTCGTTTTGTGGTTGTGGTCCGATCTGTGCCGTCTGATCGAGATCTTGCGCGAATTTTGGGGAGGAAGTCGTTTTTCTCCAATACACAGCTCGGATCGCCAGTCGCTCGGATTTGGATTCCGAGGGACATGGCCCGATCTGAGGCATCCCTCGATGGCTCGGCAGAGTGCCTCGGCAGCTCGGAGCTAGAGGAATTGCCGAGCAGTGTGGCCCAGTCTGAATTGTCGTCACCCTTATGAACCGTTGCCGCTCTTCTCTACTTTGTCGTTTAGCCTTCTTTAATGGGCTTGAGGGGGGTCGAAGAGTCGTAACTTTACGTTACAAAGCCCAAGAGTCACTTCTTTTACTATAAGTTTTCACCTCCCCTACTATTTCTCTAATTCTTTCACTTTTACTTTTACCTTTGCTAGCGGTGTTTTTGCTCTCAAGCGGCGCTACTAGCTTTCGTGGCAAGGCGAGTTTGAACTCCGGCAATCTTTTCCGTCCATACACGTCACTTCAAGGTTAGTCTTTCCCCCTTCTTTTTGAGAATGTCTAGAATTTCTTCTGGGGACGAGACCTCCACCTTGGACCGAGACACCGATCGAGCGGTAGTGGTTAAGCCGAGGAAGGGGAAGGAAGTGGTTAAGCAGGTTGGGGTGTCGACAATAGTTGAGACTCCAAAGGGGGCAGGAGAGCTGGGTTGGCTGCCATCCACATTGTCGAGTGCTGGTAGGGTGAGGAGCTACCCCGAGGACATCTTAGAGAAGGTGGTGCATGGGATGGCTCCGGCCTATGAGGAGAATAATCCGAGGGATCCTTCCGAGGTGGATGAGATCCCTTCAATCATGACTGAGGAAGATCTGCACCGGATCAGGAAGGGATTCCGCATCCCGAAGGAGTACGCGCTACTACTCCCCGGCCCCGGGTTCTGAGCGTGTACGGGGACATCGGCAGACACGTGCATCTTCCCATACGATGCACTCAACACCGGTCTTCAGCTACCACTGCATCCCTTCTTGGTCGAGGTGCTGTAGTGGTACGGTTTGAGCCCAGTTTAGTTTATGCCAAACATGTGGCGGCATGTTATCGCCTTCGTCCACCAGTGCGTGCGGTCGGCGCGCAACCGCAACTGGTTCTGCTTCGGTGCCTCTATCGCATCTACCGAATGAGAAAGATGGAAGATCAGTATTACTTGTCACCGAGGAAAGGGGTAAAGTTGATCGAGAATCCTGACTCGATCAAGAACTGGAAAGAGAAGTATTTTCTCATCCGTGGCCCCGAGCCGTGGGGCTTCTCGACGGTGTGGAAGGATGGGGTCCCGAAGTGGGCGAAGAAAGAGCCGGTGCTCATAAGAGAGGAAGAGGAGGTGGTGGCTAAAATCCTCGGCCTTTCGACCCTCGGTTGGAAGGACATAACCGTGGAGGTCTTGTTCGGTGGAGGTCTCAGTCCGATCGACCCCAGTACGCTCTCTTTCTTCTTTCTTGCTAGTCTTAGTGTCTTTTAGTGTTTGTTATTATTTTTTTAAAACTCTTTTGCTTGATTTTTTCTTCGTATGCAGAGGCCTCCGGTATGGATTACAAGGCGCTGATGGAAAAGAGTCGCGCTACCTCAGCGAAGGGCACGGATACGAGGAAGAGGAAGAGAACCACGGTGGGGCCTCTTTCCAGCCAAACAGTACAAGCCCCCTCGGCACCCTCGGTCGTTGTGGACCTGGTGACCGAGGCCCCTTCGGAACTGCCCGCTCAGGCTGACTCATTTGAAGAAAGAACCTGGAGAGTGTCACGAGTTCCTAAGCTAGGAATTCAGGGCGCTACACAGAACTTACCGACATGTTCGCCCTGGCTATCTCTAGGACGTCGTTACCTACTGAACCTGCCTTCATGGCAGCTCAGGTCCTTCGGAGTCGCCAAGTGCTGCACCGTCTGCATACAGATGGTGAAACCCTGAGGAAGCCGTCGTGTTTCATCACACGCCAGTCGGGGACGAAAAGCTTCTTATGCTCTTCAGTGAGAATTGCCTCTGCCATTGCAGTAAGAGGCGGAGCTTCCAGAGCCTGTGCGACACCGAGAGTGAAATCCCCAGCGGACGGGGCGAGAGAAGCAGAGGGGGGAGACTCCAAGTTAACCAATGGAGTGGTGGGCACCGAGCCCCGTTTAGCTTTGGCAGACGAGGGCCTCGCGGTCGTCCTCTTCCTCTTCTTCCCATCGGGAGCCTTGCTACCTAGACCCCCTCGATCGGACAGCATAGATTTGAAGCCCATGCTCGCTGCTTCTGCAGAGTGAGGCGCGAAGGAATTAGCATATGAAGATATATAAGTCTACACAAAAAAAGAAATATATAAGATGCATACTAGGGTCGATTGGACTTAGACCCCCACAGAAGAGGACCTCCTCGGTTATATCTTTCCAACACAGAGGAGGACGGCTCAGAAGTTTTAAAACAGCCTCATCCTTCTTCGGACTCAACACCGGTTCGGATTTTGACCACTTCGGCACCTCCTCTCTCCACCTCGTGGGAATCTCCCACGGTGCGCTACTCCAAATCAGAAAGTACTTATTCTTCCAAAACTTGATGGAGCGGGGTTATCAATCAGCTTCACCCCCCCCTCCCCGATGCGGCGAAAGATAATACCTATACTCCGTCTTGCTCTTTCGATGGATTTTGTAGAGTCTCTGGAGAACACTAAGCTGAGGCTCGACCCCCTGCTGCCTAACATTGAAGAACAAAGCCGTTGACATGCCTCCACTTGTTCGGCATGTACTGGACCGGACTCAAAGAGTACCACCTTAGCACCTCGATCACAAATGGCTGAAGGGGAAGACGAAGGCCGGCGTGGAATGCGTCGAATGGGAAAAAGAACTTGTCCGGAGAAGTCGACGAACAGGCTCTAACACCCGGACCTGGAAGGAAAAGCCCGAACTCCCTCGGTATCATGAAGTTCTTTCGGACACGGACCAAGTCCCTCTCTGAAAGTATTGATGGGATGTCATCGACTTCGGAGTGCTCACGTGGACTACTCTCCTCATACGAAGCTGAAATTTCGTATACTACCCTGGACAGAGGGTCGTCTGAGTAATCTCGAACTCCGCCGAGGCTCGTCAAAGGGCACGGAAGCCTACCTAACTCCCCCACTTCCCTCACCTTCTCCACTTCCGTCTTTGCAATAATCGGGCCCTGCCACCCTCTTCCCCTTATCCGCGCTCGGGGGAAGGATCAATTGTCGATCCACTTCACAGTCCAAAGTGGAGGTCTCATCCCCCGAAGAAACCCTAGAAAACTTTTGACGAAATATATAAACGAAAATATATACATATTTACCTTGATGTGACTGCTATGGTTGGAATAGCTCGTCGGAAAATCAAACGTCTAGGCACGACCGTTAGCAAAACCACCCAAGAGAGAAAATTTTTCAAGAGACAAAGAAGAGAATGAGTAAATTAGGGGGGTGGAGTCTTATAAAGAAGGGCAACACTCTGCCGAACCACTCTAGCTCTTTGGTGACGTTCTCCGAGCAAACACGTCCCCGAACGTGAAATCACGCAAAAGCCGTTAACTGGTCAACGGTCAACAGTCAAAGGGGACACGTGTCACTCTGCCGAGCCACTATAGACCTTCAGTGGCGTTCTCCAAGCAAACGCAAAATCACGCAAAAGCCATTGACTGGTCAACGGTCAACAGTCAAAGGGGACACGTGTCTCTCTGAGCAATTCTAGCTCTTCGATGACGCTCTCCGAGCAAACGCGTCGCCGGAGGCAAAATCACGCAAAAGTCGTGGACTGGTCAACGTTCAAAGGGGACACATGTCACTCTGCCGAGCCAATCTAGCTATTCGGTGGCGGTCTCCGAGCAAACGCATCCCAGAACGTGAAATCACACAAAAGCCATTGATTGGTCAACGGTCAACGGTCAAAGGGGACACGTATCACTCTGTCGGGCCACTCTAGCTCTTGGTGGCATTCACCGACCAAACACATCCCCGAACGTGAAATCACGCAAAAGTCGTTCACTGGTCAATGGTCAAAGGGGACACGTGTCACTCTACCAAGCCACTCTAGCTCCTCGGTAGCGTTCTCCGAGCAAACGTGTCCTCGTACGTGAAATCATGCAAAAACGGTCAATAGTCAAAGGACACGTGTTGTTCTCGCCTTTCCTGACCGTTCGATCTTCCAAATATCTGAGCTAATCGTGATGAACGGCCCTAATTTTTCCACATCGTCAGGTAATTTAATAAATCCTTTATTTAATTATTAAATTGAATTTTTATTAAAAATTCGAAAAATAATAAAAAAATAAAAAATAATTATTAATTCAAAAAAAATATTTTTTAATTATGAAAAATTAATTATTAATATAAAATAACTAAATAAATTTTCGATAATTAATTATTAAAATTCAGAAATTGAATAAAAATTTCAAAAAAATGATTAAAAATTGGGAAAAAATCCATGAAATTCTAAAGACAATTCTGAGTATTTTACAAACTCAGAAAAACATCGTTGTGCCCCAAGCGAGCTCTTAACGTCCCCGAAAATGCCGATAAATTATATGAGCCATTAAAAATGGGCGAACTACTCCCCAAAGGCTGTGAAACTCAGTATTCAGGAGTGGGGGGCTTGTGATATGGATAAAAATAGAACTAAATCGGGACCGTTCAAATTGGGCACAAATCTTAAAGCTCTCAAGGGTAAAACGGTAATTTTACCTATAAACGGGTCCGAAAATGGGAACTAGGTCTTTTCCAAGCCCGATCACTTAAGAAACGGGTGTCTTACTGGGTTAGGGTGACAGCCCATTACGAACAAACCCAGGACATTTAAAGAGTAGTTCAAATTCATGATTATCTCTAAGAGACGGTTTAAACCAAATCTCTTATCATGAAACGATTTAAACTCTCTTGCTTATCCAAAAATATCGGGACCTAGAGATAAATGATTATCTCTAAAAGGTCTCTAAAGGAGACAATAAATACCCCTCTACCCCTACCATAAAAAGGTAATCAGTATTTTTCCCACAAATGCTCTTTCATAATCTCCTTGATTACTGACTTGAGCATCGGAGAGTTCGTCGCCGGTATCCATCCCGGTGTTTGGAACTTTTTGTAGGTGAGCGGCAAGGGTTGAGAAACAGTGAATGCCCGTAAGAAGTCAACATGTTTACTTTTATTGTTTCTAGAAGATTCATAAATCATCTGTTTGCTCCCAAACCGAAATCCGCAGCAACATTCGACCTCACTTACCTTCGATGATGAGCGAGCAGAACCTTCGGAGGAGGACCCATCACCTCCCGGGGATGAAGCTGAGCTGCTGGATTGGCACGCAGATTTGTTTGATCGAACTCAGAGAACTTTGCTTGAAGAAAGAAAAAGTGGCCCCATAAGCAGTGGAGTATGAAGACTTATAGAGGAAAGTGCGACTTCTCAATCAACAGGTCACGTGAAGCCCCCGTGATAACAATGAGCAAATGCAAAATGCCGCCTAGGAGACCAGTGTCACGTGATAACTAGACTCGAGCCCTCACAAGGCCTCAATTTCGCTGTGCCCTTAGTGTTGCATCCTAGGTCGATCCTTATGAGAAGCTCACAAGGCTTCAATTTCGTTGCGCCCTCGGCGTGGCATCCGAGTCCAATCCTTATGGGGAGCTCACAAGGACTCAATTTTCCTGCACCCTCAGTGTGGCATCCGAGGCCGATCCTCATGAGGAGCTCTCACAAGGCCTCAACTTCGCTGCACTCTCAGCATGGGCATCCGAGGACGATCCTCATGTGGAGCTCTCATAAAGCCTCAATTTTGCGGCACCTTCGGCGTGGCATCCGTGACCGACCCTCATAAGGAGCTCGCAAGGCCTCAATTTTGTTTTGCCCTCAGTCTAGCATCCGAGGTCGATCCTCATGAGGAGCTCTCACGAGGTCTCAATTTCACCGCGCCCTCAGCATGGCATCTAAGGCCAACCCTCATGGGATCCCCCAAGGCTTAAATTTTACTGTGCCCTTGGCATGGCATCCGAAGCCGACCCTCATGAGGAGCTCACTAGTCTTCATCTTAATGTGCCCTCGGCGCGGCATCCGAGGCTGACCTTCATGATCAGCACTCACAAGGTCTCACCTTGCTAGGGCCCTCAGCTTGGTATCCAAGGCCAATCCTTTGCCCACAGGGCCTCCTACTCACCACACCCTCAGCAAAGTTTTTGAGGTTGACCCCCCACGGGGACCCCGAGCCGGGGAAACTCACTCCATCCCGTAGATTCACACCGTAGCGGGACACTCCAAATTCTGACGCATGCAGATCGCCATTGTCTATGCGACACCCTTGATGGGTCTCTACTCATCGAAGAAGACCGAAAGGTCACCTCCGAGAGTGGGAGCTTATGATGAGGGTAAAAATAGCGGACGACCTGCACCACTCGATCCTAACATGAATCTTGAGGAGATCTCTTAACAGCTTGTGGGCCTACCATATGCCCATCGCCTGAATCCAACCCAATGTGGATTGAGCCGCATCCCCTAATCAGGGGATCAGGGAATATTCCATAATTAAACTCTCAAGCCTATAAATACAGACCTACCTCTACAATAACAAGGTAATCGCAATTTTACAATTAAGCCTCTCTTAATCCTCTGGTTATTGACTTGAGCATCGGAAGGTCTATCGCCGGGAGTCCTCCCGGTGTTTTAGACTTTTCTGCAGATGTCTGACGACTGTCAAACCACCCAGATCCACCAAATCCATCACATCAGCCTCACAGTAGAGTTAGATCGGTGGCCGAGATCTGAGTTTCCTCTTCTGCAAATCACATTATCTATTGCTCCCACACCCGAAAATAAGCATCATCACACATGAACTGAGTTGAATAACCAACTTTAGTAGGGAAGTTCTAGAAATATTATAGGAAATTGATTGTGGCGATGAAAATCGCCAAAAGGAAGGTAAAAAGTGCCCTCGGTGTTCCTTGGTTTTGCCAGAGAAATGATAGGTACAAGTTCAAAAGGGATTTCAGACCACTCGGTTGTTAAAAGAATATCTGGTTGCCCAAATGAAGTTTCCTTGGAATTCATTTTGCTATTATTTTCTGTGTGGGTGCAAACAGATGATGTGACTTCTTTAATGAAAAATTATCAAAATTGAACATTTACTTTGATAAGAATTAATCGTCGTTCACCACTCCTTAATCTGATTTTCTAACTATTATGGACGCTTGAATCTGATTTGAACGGGCAAGATAGCTTCAAGAAACCTATAAAAGGTCTAAACATTAGGGTATACCCTGGTGAAAGAACCTCTGACGCTCAAGTCAGAACTCTGAATAATAGTAAAGTATTTGTGGCAAAATTATGATTACCTGATTCTGAAAGAGGTTGGTGGGTATATATATGCTAGGAATTAGATACAAAATATTAGCTTAAAAGTGCATCTTTTATATTTAAACTGCTGATTCTCGTGGTTTTGAGATAAAATTAGTTAATAACTCTTTTTTGGATAGAGAATTTGGTCAAGAGTTTTATCTAACCAAGACTTCTCTTCTTGGGCTGCAGCTTCCTCCTTTCATGTAGTCAAGTTTTGAGTTGATGGGCCTGAAAACGGCCCATTATCTGTATTCATGCATGTATTCGAAGTAAAATTTCCTCTCCTAGAAGCTTCGAGACTCATGCCAAAATCGTGTGGCCTCGAGTTGCTGTAAATTTTTACCTTATCATACCCCCCCTTTCTCCTGAAGGTTCGATTTTCAGCATTCTACTAGTAGTTTGACTTGTTTCAAGTAATTTGAACAGCTTTTTTGCCGTCAAGGACGATTAAAAAGGCCAGAAACTGCTTTTGGAGCTTCTGAGAGCAATAGCAGCTTTGCAGAAGTTGTAGGAAATTTTACAGATTTTTCCAAATTTTCTGAATATGCCTTTTTAATCATTATTCCAATTTTTTAAAATTTTAAATTGCTTTTCTGGGTTTTTTTTTAATCATTACTCATAATTTTATAATTAATATCCGTATTTTTAATTAATTATTCTAAATTCTAAATTATTTTTTCCAAATAATATAATATTTTTTCCAAAATTATAATTATTTTTTAGAATTTTTAATTAATTAATTCGAATTTGAAGAAGAAAAAAAATCGGATTGTTTTAATTAATTAATCCCGATTTATAACAAATAAAGTGAATTAAAAACATTAAATCTTATTTTGGCGAATTTAGGAGCGATCTTGGCTGTAGATCGAGGAGCACAGATTTTAAAGAAATCAGATGATCCCAAACGTGCAATTTCCGCCGAACTGGTCGATGGTAGAGCTCTCCAGTGCGCACCATCAGACTGATGTGGCGCGCCACGTTGACCTTTTTTATTTTTATTTTTTCTTGATCCCAGACACGTACGCCATACGTACCGCATGCTGATGCATGCGCGTGCGTTGCACGTAGGGAGCCTTCTTTCTTTTTTCTCTTCCTTTATTTTTTCTTCCTTTTCTCTCCTTTTCCTTGTCTTTTTCTTCCTTTGTCTTTACCTCATCTTCGTGTTTGCTCTTCCTTTACTTCATCTCATGCATATTGTACATATTTTTAAGGCATGTTTTGCAATGGCTTCGGCATGTGTTTTGCACACTTTTTAGCCAGTTTTGGCACGTGGGTTGCACGTGCTCGGAAGGAGTTCCAACGAATGAGAATTGCAATTTTCTTTGAGCTACTTGGAGCACGCTTTTCTAGGCACGTGACACTGGGGAGGGTTTTTGCCTGGTATGATTGAGTAGCTCAGGGTATTTGTTACTGTGGAGCTCTGAAAGGAGCTTCTCCCCTGAGGGCATACGAAGAGAAGTTTTGCCACTAGAGAGTTACCAAGTGGATTTTTGCGGATTTTTGCGCCCCCCCCCCCCCCCCCCCCCCCCCCCCGAGCTACACAGAGGAGCTTTGCCACCGATGAGCTGTAACACCCCAAAATTATTTTTTTCCCTCCAAATTCAATTCTTTCAATTTCTATGTCACTTTAAACATAAAGTAATATTATTATAATTCAAATAAAATTTTGGTAGAGTTTCCCTTGAAATATTAGCCATTTTACAGATATTCCTTACGAAAATCTGCAAACAATTACAAATATCAATGTACTGTAATATATATCAATTCTCCTCAGGCCAAGTCATTTAACAACACACAGGCAATAATATATGGGGCTCTGGGGGCATAATTCCTTATAATACACAAGATACAATTTGAAAACCATAAATTCTTTCGAAAACATATAAGATTTTTATAAAAACTTTAGAACAACCTTTCAAAAACAACCACGGACCCCGGTACTCCACAACGAGGTGGGTACGAGCTTTCATACTCCATTACAGCACTACATATATTATTATCTCTTACAGTTGTACACATATTCCTCCATAATACAACTATCACCCAAATACTATCTCCATCTCTACATAACTTAGGATAATAAAATATATAATAGATACATATACAACTCATTCGGATACGGGAAAAGTATAACTATAAATATCAAACAACTACTGCGGTATCTCACCTCGCTGCTAATCAGTACCTGTAAGAGGGTTAGGGACATCCACCCCCAGGGTGGGACTCCCCTAACCCCAGAGAACAACAGGGATCAGCCATAACTAGTGTGAGTATACTTTACTAGTTTAGCAAATAAATTAAACTATATTTAGAAAATAGAAAGAACTTACAAATATCATGATAATTAAGTGAACCTGAAATTTAAATACAAAAACATCATATAGGTGACTTTGCACAGAGTTAACCCTTTGAATCTTCGACCGGTCCACCTATCCATTTTATAGCATGATCATATATATATTCTCATCACACAATTTCACATTCATTCAAATATATAATACCACATTCATTTCACATAACTTCAGAATCATTCAGTCTCATAATATCACATTCGTTCAATCTTATAATATCACGTTCATCTAATCTAATAATACCACATTTATCCCTATCTTATAACACATGTCCTACCATCACATTTATTTACATCTCATACACAACTCGTAACGTCCCGTAATGCATGAACCATCATTCTCATTTTATATATTAAAATTTACCTTCTTTTCATTCTAATTTCCACATACAGCTTATCTTAATGCTCTTCTCATTTTATTATATACTTAATTTTATAATTCTTTTTTATCTCATCATAGAACACAAGTTACTTTTCATTCTTATTAATAATATATCTTTCTTTCATTTTCGCTTACATCTCATATCACACTTTACTGTAACTCTCATTCTTGTCAAATTATATTCCGCACCCTAAACATAGTTTGGGTAATATCACACTGCACCCCAAAGTAGATAGCTTGCGTAATAATCACTGCACTCCAGATAAACTGGGTAATATAACATCACATCTCAAGCCGATAGCTTGGAATATTACTTTACTTCATTTTCATTTTCATCTGACAATCTTCTTTGCTTTCATTTCCATCTCGCAATACAACAATCATATCAACAACCCGCCAATTCACCCTGGGAGTTGTGCCAAGGCAGGTAGTTCCCAATATTCTCATGGAAATTGCGGGCGAGTAATTCCTCGACGCAATTCCAAGGCTGATACTCACATCACACTTATCTTTTGTTTTGAAATCATTCACATATCCATCACTTAACACACATCACTTTATGCAACAAACTAATATCACATATAACTTTACTTTTTCATTCATATCATATTATCTCATACATACACTTTCTTTACTTCCTTTACTCTTTTCCATTCCACAATTTCTTCGGGTTATTCACATTAATTTTACATACATCATTCCTTCACTGTTATACTCATATTCGTGACATCATATTAATTCTTATATATAATTCCTTTATTTTTCATATTCAAATACATAACCCCAAACTAATTCACATGTTTAATTCCTTCACTTTTTATATTTAAACCCATAACACAAATATTCCTCTTTTCATAATTATCTTCATATCACCATTTCTATATTTTCATTTATAATTTCATAATGCAATTTCCTCGTTTTTCACACTTATTTAACCACATGCTTCTTTTACCATTCATTTTCATTTGCATACTCATGAATCATATTCTTTCATACTCATCTTCGTTCATACACATTTTCTTTTACTCTTCTTATTCATTTCCACTCAGATGCTTACTTCACTTTCTCATTTCCACTTTACATCAACTACTTTCTTTTCTTTCTCATTCTCATATCACATTATATGCTTTCTATACTTTCCCATTTTCCTTTTCATTTCACAGTTATTCATTTTATTAATTTTTCGACCAGACAGCCCAATAAAATACGCGGACCTCTCTCCCCCCCTCGGGATCTTATGCGTCCGATGCTACGTTTTCCTGCTAGCCTATGCCAGCGAGGGAAACACCGCACCCCAGCGAAGTTGGGTACTTCCTCGTGGTGAAGCCAACGAGGGAAAGAAAACACCGCACCCCAATGAAGCTGGGTACTTTCTCGTGGTAAAGCCAACAAGGGAAAGAAAACACCGCACCCCGGCGAAATTAGGTACTTCCTCATGACATCTGTCTTCGAGGGAATATCACCGCACCCCAGACAAGCTGGGAATAACCGGGACTCACGCCGATAGCTTGGGCGATAAAAACACCGCACCCCAAACATAGTTTGGGTAATAAATACCCTACCCCAAGCCAGTCCTTGGGTATTATGATGTCCATCCCAAGCCCTAAGGATTTCTGTAGGTATAGGTCAACAAAATTTAACTTTTATTACCATTTTCATTTTATCTTTTCATCTCATATGATCACCACATAGCATCTCATCTTTTATTTCACTAGATTGCCACCTCTTTAGCTTTAGCCATGCAATTTCTTATCTCATTATATCACATATTTTACTTGTATCACATATGCCACATATTCATGATATTATACCTCATATATCATATTAATTTATAAATAGACCTTATATTCTCTATAACAACCATTTAAAATTTTTCCTTAGGATATTAGGTTTATATCCCTTTTAAACATGCAGAACACGATTCACGATTTCAAAAATATCACCAATCACTTACTTCGTTTATTAAAGCATTATAACACCCCATTATATCATGCTAGCCCGCCTCACGTACCCAAAATCATCTATAAGAGCTTATATGCGCAAAAACATGCACGAAACATGCACGGAATATAAAAAGTGCACACACCACATAATCCACCAATTTTTTTTTGCTTTAACACATCACACTAACCTATAATTTATATTTCATATACTCAGAATCGTTAATTTCCTGAAATATCACAAAAACCCAATTTGGGCCCTTTAAAAATCCGTATTTTCCTTCAAAATTAAAATTAGCCATAATTCCTTCAATACACATTGAAGAACCGTGAAACGTGACCACAACATAGAGAATATGTAGTTACATCATACTCACCTGGCGAACTAGCCAGAAAACACTCCTCGCTCGCCCGGTCGCTAATCAAACTTCACTTTATAATGCCTATTAAGAAAATTATCGGACCTATAAGTCATTAATTTAAAATACACATTATCTATCCCCCGAATTTACAGCAAACGTACTCATACCTCACCTACAACATATCTAAGCATATCAAATCAACTATTCTCTAGTCTGATACGCCCCGATTTTCATACACTGGAAAACCGTGACATAAGCCAGAATCTTTTCCTTCAATTAACTACAATACACAAAAAAATAGAAAAATTTAAAACTTTTTATTCAACACAAATGTATTACAAGTCCGAATAACATAAAATTGCAATCCATTACATTAGTGTTACAATAATGCCATACAAGCCCAAATTTTATAAACTTTCAATAAGAAATATATCAGAGTACAATGAATATTACATAACACTTGGTACTTCACTTGGATGCTTCTTGATAGTTAATATCTTACAACATATATTACAATGGAAATAAATCAACACTTTGCTTCTTTTGCCTTGAGTCCTCCTGAATCCTGTACCTGTAGCTCTGCAATCTAGTATCTATTGAAGTGGGGACGTCAGTACATATACTGACGCTTTAAGGCTGATGACTAGTAGAAAATCTCTACTTTAAACAAACATATTGATGAAAAGAGAAATGTGTATATAATTGATGTGTCGGTGTATGCTGTGACTTAGACTCTAATGCATGATTAACTAATGCAATGATGCTCTTATTCTAATGCAAGCAAGTCTCCGGAACAGTATGCATCCCATACTACATACGCCCATAACAAGCCATTTCTCCATATATGGGGATTTGAACCCACATCATGAATTTTACTTTTGTACCCATCCTGTTCCCGACACAATACTACATGACTGATGAGGTTGCAGGTACAGTCTAGTTCTGCTACTTCAGTACAATAGTGGTGTCCCCGTTTTCCACTATTGTCTGACGAACTGGACCTCGCTCAAAAGCCAACATGAACCACAAGATACTAGCCAACCTTCTTCCGTGCCCTTAACTCGTCATGAGAAGGCTTAGAACCTGACAGAATCGTAGGTTCTATTTTCCTAGGAAAACCTCCCATTCTTATCGTGGCACATTCAGGAATTAATAGCCGAGATATGGATCCCGTGCTCCCAACTAATCATGAAAAAGCACTGCTCGTATCCCTTTGATAGGGGGATACATCACAAGAACACCACCTAGTGTCGATCTATAGGAGAAGTTGGATTATAAGGTGTCACCCCTAACACCAACTTTCACCCTTCAACAATTCGTAGATAAAAATGGTTAAGTAACAGTTACTACCCAAACGATGTCACTAACCCTAACCAATCAAATGGGGCCGTATAAGCTACAAGGTACTTTCAACCTAGAGTCGTACTCTCAACTTGCCTTGAGACGACACCAAAAGGTTCAAGCAAGCATGACATGTCACTGTGTTTCCAACTTATCATGAAAAAGTACTGCACATGTCCCTCTTCAAGAGAGTGTAACAATTGTTAACACAATCTACCAAGTCTTAACCTAGACTTCACAAGATCTCCTCAGATCCACTCATCGCCTATCTATTCGAGATAATTACTCCATATGAGCCCAATGAGCTCCGCATGAACAAACAACTACATACGAGCTAGGTGAGCTACGTATGAGACGGACCAATTCTTACGAGTCAAATAAGTTACATACAAGACAGATGAATCACATAGAAGCAACATAAAGTCTTCTAACAACCTAGAAGCAAAGTAACATGCTCACTAGTAAAACTTGATCTTTTATATTAGAAGCAACAAAAGAATCTTCTAACAGTCTAATATAAACATACTACCAATGGAAACCCGAAAGCTACATAAAAAGCCTTCTAATACCCTAGAACAAACAATGCTATACTCATCGGAATTCGACAAAATGAGACATTTTAGAAATGTGAGAACATCTCCTACAACTCTCTAGTTGAACACTTTTTCAGATTCCTTATGGAATTCAATTTCCCATCCCTTAAACACAATACAAAGACAACGAAAGACAGCACAAGCTGAAAACTTGTAAAACTCAAAACTTTTGCTATACATGTCAGAATCTAACCAAATTATACAATTTGGAAATGTGGGAATATATACTACAACTCTTTAGTTGAATACTTTTTCAGATTCCTTATGGAACTCAATTTTCCGTCCCTTGAACCAACGTAAAAATTAACCAATTGCAGATTTCTTAACAAAAAGCTGAAACTTTGAAAGCTTGTAACTTTTACTTTACTTGTCGGAATCTAACGAAATTAAATAATTTGGAAAGGGGAGAACATCTACTAAAACTTTCTAATTGACAACTTTCTCAAATTCCTTATGGAATTCAATTCTCCGTTCTTTGAACACAATACAAGGACAACAAAAGACCGCATAAGCTGAAAACATCCAAAGCTCGTAACTTTTGCTATACTTGTCGAAATCTAACAAAATAGGCCATTTTGGAAAGGGGAGACCATATACTACAACTCTCTAGTTGAACACATTTCCAAATTCAATGAGTAAGAGGTATTAAAACTTCGAACAATACAAACAGCTAGCTTTCAGCCAAACCGCTAGCTACTGTGACTTGTAAAGGTCATAACTCCTACTCCGCTTATCAGAATCTAACGAAATAGGACATTTTGGAAAGGTGAGAGACTCTAATACAACTCTTTAGTTTATCACTTTTCCAGATTCAATTAATAAGAGGTGCAAAAACTTCGAACAACTCAAACAGCGAGCTTTTAGCCAAAAGGCCAGCTGCTATAATTTTGTAAAGTTCATAACTTTTGCTCCGCTTATCGGAATCTAACCAAATAGGAAATTTTGGAAAGGTAAGAGACTTTACTACAACTCTGTAGTATATTACTTTTTCAGATTCAATCAATAAGAGGTGCAAAATCTTCGAACAACTCAAACAGCGAGCTTTTAGCCAAAAGGCCAGCTGCTGTAATTTTGTAAAGTTCATAACTTTTGCTCCGCTTATCGGAATCTAACCATAGGACATTTTGGAAAGGTGAGAGGCTCTACTACAACTCTCTAGTTGAACACATTTCCAAATTCAATAACTAAGAGGTACAAAAACATCGAATAATCTAAACAGCGAGCTTTCAGCCAAAAACTAGCTGCTGTGATTTGTAAAAGCCATAACTCCTACTTCTCTTACCGAATCTAACCAAACAGGACATTTTGGAAAGATGAGAGACTCTACTACAACTCTCTATTTGATGAACTTCTTAGATTCAGTCATTAAAAGGTACAAAAACTTCAAACAATCTAAACAGCGAGCTTTCAGCCAAAAGGCCAGCTGCTGTAATTTTGTAAGAGTCATAACTCTTGCTCCGCTTATTGGAATTTAACCAAATAGGATATTTTGGAAAGGTGATAGACTCTAATACAACTCTCTATTTGAACACTTTTTCAGATTCAATCAATAAGAGGTGCAAAAACTTTAAACAATCCAAACAGCGAGCTTTTACCAAAAAGCTAGCTGCTGAGATTTATAAAGCTCATAACTTTTGCAATACTTATCGGAATCTAACCAAATAGGCCATTTTGGAAAGGGAAAAACATCTACTAAAACTCCCTAATTGAACACATTTTCAGATTCCGTAAGGAACTCCAAATCCAACTCCTAGAACACATGCAAAAAATAACCAAAACAGCATTTAGCTTAAAAGCTCGCTGTTTTGGGGGAACGTTTGTTTGACCTATCAAATTAATCCCAAAAAATCTTTAAAAATTAGATAATGATAATAACACATACAAGAAGCTCTCAAATTAATTTGGAGTCAAAATTTCAACTTTAACACAAGTAATTAATTCCTACTACATAGTAGTTTAGGGTTGATTCTTAGTGTTATATTTTGTGTTCTACCCTTCAACCTTGTATGTCTTTATTTCTAGTCCATAAACACTCATATGGACATGCTTTAGTCCAAGTTTTAAACATCATACAAATAAATAAAACCACAAAAATAACAAGTGAGTTGAGAACCCCCACCTAAATCGATTTGGAAGAACTAGCTTGCTACTTCTCCTCCTTGCTACTTGTTCTTGCTCGCATTCAAAGAGAACCCATGAAACCCTAACCCCTCTTTTAATTTGATTTTGATCTCTCTTTCTTTTCTTTCTTTATTTTTTTCTAAATTAAAACAAGTAAAAAGAAGGAGAGAATGAGATGAGAAGGGGATGGAGAACAAAAGGGTTTTCTTTCCCTTTTTGAGGTGTGGCCGCGGGGGGGGGGGGGGGGGGGGGGGGGGGGGGGGGGGGGGGGGCTGCGCTGTTTATAAGTGAATGAGATGAGAGCTTGTGGGTGAGAAGGAGCCACTTGTTCTCATTCTCATGGCTCATCAATTTTGTGTTCAAATTGCAATTTTATATTACAATCAACACCCTACTCCAATCCTAACCCTACATTTGATCATGATTGATCAGAAATAAAAGACATTTTCCAAAAATCATATACTATTAGATTTCGTACAAACGTACGAAATCGATACAGTACATATACGTACATATATCTGTCTACACTGATAACTTTTTTTAGTTAAAACGAATAATCTCTACCAAAAATATTTAATACAGAAATAATAATAAAAAAAAATTTATTACCGGCTCGGAAGATTCCAGTATCAATTTGATACAATACAGATGTATACATATTGGTATATATATAGAAATAATGTTTATTAGCAAAACCAGGTAATATCTACCAAAAATATTTTAATTCAGAAAATAATAATGAAATAATAATTTTTAATACCAGCCCGAGATTTTACAGATATTTTCTTAAAAACACATTTTACAGGATTTTGTACAAGTGCACAAAACCGATACAATACATATATATATACTTACTCGTATATATATATAGATAAATTTTTATTAGTAAAACCAAGTAATTTTCATAAAAAATATTTTAATTTTTAAAAATATTTATAATACAAATATAATATCCGAACGAGATATTACAAGCTTCGTTCCGGATGAGCTACGAACGAAGCTTTGTCGCCGATGAGCTTTACCCCGAAGGAGCTACGAAGAGGAGTTTCGCCCCCGAGGAGATTACGAAATGGAGATTTGCCTCGAAAGGGCTATGAAGAAGATTTTCTCCCCAAGGTGGTACGAAGATGAGCTTCACTACTGAGGGGCTAAGAAAAGGAGTTTTCCCTGAGGAGCATACGAAGATGAGATTTGTCCCTGAGGGGCGACGAAAAGGAGCTTCACCACGAAGGAGTTACAGAGAGAAACTTTGCCTCCTAGCAATGAAGAGGAGACTCACCCCCGAGGAAATATGAAGTGGATGTTTGCTTCCCAGGGTCTAAGAAGATAAGCTTATGAAGATGAGCTTTGCCCCCGAGGAGCTACGAAATGAGTTTTACTCCCGCGAGGCCAAGAAGAGGACAACCCCCCCCCCCCCCCCCCCCCCCCCCCCCCCCCCCCCCCCCCCGAGGAGCTTACAAAGATGAGATTTGTCCCTAAGGGGACATGAAGAGGAGCATTGTAACGAAGGAGACTGTAACACCCCGCAAAATTGAGTTATAACAATTTTGCCCCACGTGTGTTACTCACATATATTTTGTACTGTTATGGGTATTATCCGTAACGTATTTTAATATAAATGTCATTCGTATTTTGGAATCCGATTATTTATATATTTTTCGTCCTCTCAAATTTTGTTTTTATCCTATTTTGAGCCAACTTAAATATTAATTTTACTCTTTGTGTTTTTACGTGTATCGCATGTGCTTTCAATGCACATGTCGATTACGTATATTTTACCGTTACGTGAAATATCTGTAATATTATCAATATAAATATTTTTACGTATGTGATATTTTGATTGTTTATAAACATTTCTCTATTGCTCAAATCCAAGTTTTTTTTGTATTTAAATATTTACTGATACGTACGACGCACGTGTTAGTTGTATTCTTTTTTTTTCAAAAAAGAATTTATGAAGTGTGTATGTTTATTATTTGTGCATGAAAATTTTTATTATAATTAATTTAAACTATTTTTTATTAAATCTATATTAAAATGTGTAACATATGCATTCATATTAAATTAGAACTCCTAAAATTTTAGTGTGTGTTTCATGGGCAGACACAAAGCACGTGCACATGTTCTAGCCACTAAAGTGACCAGCCATGTATTAGAGAGGAAAAGAGAGTATTTGAAATTAAATTGGATTAGTGGGTAGTTATTTGATTTAGTGGTTGGTTATTTCAACTCCCCAATTACACCCCCTTATAAAAACACCCTACTCTCCCATTTCCGGCCTAGAAAAGAAAAGAAAGGGGAAAACCAAGAAATAAGTTACAAGTCTTGTCTTTGGTCTCTTCGTTGGGGAGTTTTGGAGCTTGGAAATTTGGGAAGCTAGGAGGTGATTCTAGGAGTTCCTGCATCAAGAAAGAGGTGGGTGTTTCTCCAACTTTCTAATGTAATTTTATTAGTAGAATGCTAGATTGAAAATATATATGTGTGAATTGTTATGTGCATGATATAGATTGAGTATTCCTGTTTAGATTATGTATTGTTGAGTAAAGGTGTGAAATTATGATATAACTGATTTGGGGACATTTTCATAAGTTTCTATTTTAAGTTTTAGTCGCACTTCAGAAAACCATATCTATTAAACTAGAAAGAATCTAGAGCTAAAATTTTTATAGGAGCATCTCGTATATGTCAATAACATCTCCATAAAATTTCATAAGATTTGAATGTCGTTCACTATTTTAATAAAATCCAAACTTATGACTGGTTGGCAGTTTGGCTAGTTTCTGGAAATTTGTATACATTTCGGATTCTGATCATTTTGGAATCGTAGATGCAGTATTTTGAGAAAGGTCAAAACTAAGAAATTTAAGTAGACTCATTAACCTTTCTTTAGAGTCTAAGAAATCAATTTTCCATGAATAATAGAATTTATAATGAATTTTACAATACTGAACAAGTGGCAATCTATACGATATTTTGACCCTACTGTGGATTTCCCGAAGAATTTAGGGTTATAGACACAATATTTTGGAGAAACTTATAACTACAAAGTTATAGTAGACTTTTATACCTTTAATTTGAACTAAATAACACAAAGTTTAATGAAGAATAGAATTTTTTGTGATTTTTACAGGTAGCATGAGCTGCAATTTTTGGATTTTGAACCTACTGTTTTGCAAAAGAATTTAGACGAAGTAATTGAAGATGAATTTAAATGATCTTAAATACAAAGTTGTAGTAGACTCCTTTATGTTTCCAATGAAACTATGAAATCCATTTTTGGACTAGTATTGAAATTTATATGATTTTTACAATACCATTAGTTTGTTGAACATTTAAATAGTGGATTATATATATATATATATATATATATATATATATATATATATATATATATATATATATATATTGTTACCTTGAAAAGGAGTTGATAAAGAAATATTCTTGGATTATTGGTTAGTTCATGTGGCCTAGGATCTTTGAGATTTTAGGTTTGAGTCTTGGTGAGATCGAATTTTGTAGTATTTACTGTTTTTGAGTATATTGGAAATATAAATTGATTTTTGGAGAAACATTTTGATGGTGATTGGTAAAAATATTTTTGGGTTAATTTCCCCACTTAAATAAAGGATTCAACACATATTTGGTGATTGGATTTGAAGGATTTGAATAGAGGTGATTTTAAAGGATATTAATATATTGGAGAATTAAGATTTGATGGAAATTGGTACAAATATTTTGGATTAAATTCCAGGTTAGAATGAACAATTTTTAGCACAGATTTTGGTAATTTGAATTGAATTACTAGAACATAGATGATGTTGATTGAATTAAGGCGTTTGAAGTCCTATTGTAACAGCTTAGAAAGTTTTATCTAGTTATCCGAGAATGACTAGTTGGATTGAATGGACAAGAATTGAATTGAGTATATGAATGAATGAAAGTTGTAATGATTATAAAAGAGGTTATGGATGACCTTGAAAGTTTATGAATTTTAGAATGTGTGGATTTTAGAGGCTGAGCGAAACCCAGGGTACCGGCAAAATTATTATTATAAAAGTTTGAGAAGTTGCCAGTATGGGCTAATGTCTGGTGTGTTGATTTAAGTCTGGTAAGGTAAGCTAGCTCTAGGTGGCAATTATTTATCTTTGAACTTAAGGACAGGCACTAGGTGGAGTTATGGCTGAAAACAATGACAAACATGTCTGGTAAAAAGCTTGCGATTCCTAGGGGTTCAGGACATGACCGACGATACTCCTGGTAAATCTACATGCGTGGACTAGGGTAGGCCGATGAGGTCGATGAAATGGCCGGTAAAGGACTGCGGTCCCTAGTAATGTTCACGACTGAAGATACGCCCGGTAAATTTGCATGTGTGGGCTAGGGGTATGCCTGTTCTGTTTGCGAAAAGGCCGGTAAAGAACATGCGGTTCCTAGGAATGTTCGGGACGGACAGGATACGCCGGGTAAATCCACTGAGGTGGGCTAAGGGTAGACCTGGTTCATAGTTGCGGGAGATCGACTTGCTGGGGTTCGTGGCTGATGTAACCCCTGTTTTCGTAAATACGTATTTTCTGTGTATTTTCCGCATTTAAAATTTTCGTAAATTATTTTTTTCCGGTTTTCAAATTCTTTTGTTAAAATGTATTGTTCGATCTACTATTAAAATCTATTTTTGATCAATAATTTTATTTGAAACTATTTTCTATGATTTTATATTGCAATACAAATCTTATTATTGTTATTATTACCTGGATTTCTATTATTATTACTATCATTATTTTATCATTATTCTAATTATAAATATTGTTATTATTATTGTTACTATCAGTATTATTTTGTTAGTGTGATTATTTGCATTATTATTATTTTTACTGTTAATATTATCATTATTATTGTTTTATTTTAAGCCTGAGCACACTATAATTTATCTAATATTTTTATAATTATTTTCTATTAAATTTAATACCCTAACCCATTAACACCCTTACACCTAACTTGTTTAACCCAATACTCGTTATCAAAAGCCCAACCCGTTATCACCCTATAACCCTAACTACTCTCCTATTTAATCCTGATATACCCCCCCTATATATATTAGTCGCCTATTCATCATCTCTCCCCTGTCACCTCTCGAAAACCCTAGCCGCCTGCCTTTCCCTACCCTCCGAGATCCCCCTTGCAACCACCTGCCTCCTTCCCATCCTCTCCCTCTGGTGCCCCCTACCCGTCTGCTCCCTTCTCCCTGGTCCCCTCTCCCTGTCGCGATGCCCCTCCACAGCGTCGCCCTCCCCTACTCTCCTCCTCTCTCCCGGTGTCTCTCCCCCTCCTGCCTAGCGACCCCACTCGATGCCAGTGCCCTGCCCCGCTCGCCACCTCAGTCAGTCGCGACCCCCCTATCGCACTACCACCTTCTATCGTGCTGCTTACCCACGATGCGACACCAGTCCCCTGCCTCTCCCCTTCTTCTCCACTCGAAGTCGACAGCAGCACAGCCAGCGAAGCCCCTACAGTGCATCTCCCCGTCTCACCACCAGTCGCAACACCCTCCCCTCCTCTACCTCGCGCTGTCATGTCGCTTCGCCATCGTCGTTCCCTCCTTCCAATGACAGTCGACTGTGCCCCCTGGAACCGTCGTCGGAGCCAAGCCAGAGCCCATCTTTTATTGTTTGTTTGGGTTTTGATCATCTTTCATTGTCGGTCGTCCGATCTCCTCTTGAACATCACGATCATGATGATCATCAACTTCCTTTGATCGCAGCCGTTCGATCGGTCGATCTTGATCATCATCATCATCTTCATCATCAGGGAGATCTGGACTGTCTGATTTGATCCGATCATCTCAATCTTGATCTCTTATTCTCAGCCGTCCGATCTAATTTGTTCTGATCGTGATCATCATCAGCTCTAAGATCTATCGGTCTGATTTTGTTTGTGATCTCAATCGTCTTCATCTTGTTCGCGATCGGTTGTTAATCTTGTTCGTGATCATCACGTTCGTGATCGTTAGTATCGTGTTCGGGCCCCGGAATCTGTTCCCGTTATTCTTGTTCTTACTTCGTCGGATTCATCGTCATCTCTTAGGCAATTAATTTGTATTCTTTTCTTTGTGTAATACAAGTACTAAATACTGCTTGTAGTGTAGTTGTGTTCTAGAGACAATTCTTGTGTGAACCTCTGTTATATGTTGTCTCTATTGTGTTGACCCGCCCGTAGTTGCCTCATTACACATATGACGTAAAATAACTTAGGGATGACCACTTCTTGTTGTATACATGCATGTTGTTCGTAGGATATCGTGTGCTCGGTTGTGTTATTCGTAGTATAACTTGTTGTAGACTTGCAAATACCCTATACAATGTTGCTTGGACATCTAGTATACCCTATTTCATGTTTGGTTATGATTTGAACGAGTTTCATATGATCTAGTTGATTTTATGCTTGAGGAAGATTTCAGTTTTTGGTTCTACTCCGTTTTTCTTCAGTAATTTAGACCCTATAAAGGTCAGTATATGAAAATTATTTGTGAATATGAATTATAGAGAATTCTATCTACTTTCCATATTTTTTGACAGATCTTAGTTTCGATTTGTGAGTTGCAACTTATGACTATTTTACTACAAATGTGTTTAAAATTCCAGATTCGGTTTTATATGAATTCTGTATGACTATTTATTTTTCTACTGATGTTAAAGATAATATTTTGATCCAATATTTTGCTGGTTACAACTAGACTTGTTTGGTATTAACCCCTAATTTTTGTCGATTTAATTGATGACTTTTATACCCTTTTTTTATACTTGCAAGCAACTACTATACTTGCAGAATTTTCATACGGCTCAGTAAAGAACCTTAATTTCGACTTGATTCTATTTGTTGTTTATAAAAACTTTGTGAATATGAATTATAGCCTACTATATCTATTTTATCACCCTTTTAACGGATCTGGATTTTGATTTATATTTTGTGAGATATTGTTGTTTTAGTACTGCTGTGCTTATGATTCTAGATTTACAAAACTACTGTATCTTGCTGCTTTCTGATTTTACTTGACTATTCTATCTATTTTGGAAAATTGTGAAAATTTATTTTCTGATAACTAGGGAATACCCCAGATTTTTCTTGGATTTAATCAGTGATTTTTTATGCTATTTTCCTATTTATGAATACAAGTTTCTGATTTCTGATTGAACATATTTTCTGGATACAAATCTGTTTTGAGACTTGTTGTTGTGAAATACTATATGACTTATTTAAATTTTCTGGATTTAGCCGAGAGTCTATTTTCCAGTTTTTCTGAGGGATCCAGGTTTGCATGTTTGTGGCAACGGAAATTTCAGATTTAGTGCAGTACTGTCTTGCTGTCCTGAACTATAATTTTCGCTGTCCTATCCTTTTATGAGTTGTGCTTCACATGTACATGTGTATCTTTCAATCTGAACCTGTTGCTTGTTCATGCCATGTTATTCTTGCCATGTTTGTACACATATATACCTGTTTAATAATGATAACACATAACCAAGTTAGGTTTAAGGGAAAGATCTAGTAGTGGACAATATAGGAGCCTGTACTCGGAAGGGGATTTGTGTTTCCCGTATGACAAGTTTGTCGACCAAGTTACCGATCAAGTTACCGATGAAGTTAATTTTCTGTTACTGATCAAGTTACCGACCAAGTTAATTTTCTGTTACTGATCAAGTTACCGACCAAGTTAATTACATGTTACCAATCAAGTTTCCCGACCAAGTTACCGACCAAGTTACCCACTGACCAAGTTAATTTTCTAAAACCAATCAAGTTTACCGACCAAGTTAATTTTCTGAAACCGATCAAGTTTACCGACCAAGTTTTGTAATCCTGTGAATACCCGAGTACATGACCTATAGAATCCCCTACGAAATCTAAATGCAAACTTGTTTGAATGTAGAAACCATATGGTAAATGGATGGGAAGCATGAAGTGCTACCCAGATAGAAATAAATACAAGACTTGACATAATATGACATCTATTACATGCTCACCTATTATATGCTTACCTGTACATGCTACCTGTTTACCTGTTACATAATTACCTGCTTGCATGATAGCTGTTACCTGTCACATGTCACATGCACCCTATTATCTCATCACATTACTTGATCATGTTTCTGATTTATGTTAGTCTTTCTGTTTTGCTGTCACATCCATTCCATGTATTTTGTACTTGCTTCCATTGTTACCCTATACTTGTTTATCCTTTCTTGTACTTGTTTCCTGGACTACAAGCGGCCCGTAACTTGTATTGACGGAAGTTTGTTTTCTTTTTCCTCTTCCTGCAATTTATTAAATTGTAGATTTTGGAGATCAGCTGCCAGATGGAGTAGGTGATCTGAGATTCTAGTTGCTGGAATTCTTGCTATTATTATTATTTCCTGTTGCTTATTTTGAATAACTGTACTTTGTTACTTGGATTATTTTGTATTGGGCAATGTGACCAAGGATTGTTGACTTGTTCAGATCTAGTTTATTTGAGATTATCAAAATTTATTTCAAGTAAATTCCTGTTGGTATATTGATTCAGTTATGCATGCGTGGGCTAAGGATATGCCGGTAAATCCACAATGTGTGGGCTAAGGGTATGCCGGTAAGGTCCAATATCATTAGGGTGTGACTCACACGTAATTACGTGTTGGAGTACAGTCATCGGTGTCACACCACGCTTCTCAAAAAGAATACGGAATATGGATACGTGAATAAGCTTAGCGAATGATTTTCATCATCCATAAGCTGTTCAGAGTCTTTACAACATCTCACAGGGAATAATCAGAGTCGGGAGCGAGAGAAATCAACCAAGTATGCATAATCGAATCAAATACACCAACAGAAATTTACTTAAAACCAAAATATAATAATCTCAAATAAATCAAGTCTGGACAAGTCAATAACATCCTGGGTCACATTGCCCAAATACAAAAATAAATCCAAGTATCAAATACAATTGTTCAAACAGCAACAGGAAATAATAATAATAAATGCAAAAACTCTAGCACTAATATCTCATATCGCCAACTCCATCTGGCAGCTGACCATCCTGATCTGTAATTAATAAATTGCAGGAAAGATGAAAAAAGAAAAACAAACTCCCATCAATGCAAGTTACGGTCCGCTTGTAGTGCAGGATACAAGTATATGGGGAAAAAACAAATATAAAATAATAGTAGGAATAAACATAGCATGGTACAAGCATGTCAACAGAATAAAATGGCTAGCATGAATCAGGCAAACAGCATCAAGTAATGTGATATGCAACAAGGTACAGGTGACATGTATCAAGTGTCAAGCAAGCAGGTAAACAGGTAAACATGTAACAAGTAAACAGGTACAGGTATACAGGTAAACAGGTACATAGGTAGTCATGTATCGGGCAAGCATGTAATAGGTATTCATGTAACGGTATCATGTAACAGGTATCAGGTTATGTCAAGTCTTATATTATTACTATCTAGATAGCACTTCATGCGCCCCGGTTTTTATCACATGGTTGCTACATTCAAACAAGTTACGTTTAGATTTTTTAGTGGAGTCCATAGGGCAGTGTACTCAGGGATCAGGAAAAACAGGAAACAGTAACAGGTAGAACCTAGTGGTTCTCTTCCGAGTACACCTTCCTATAGGGAAGTATGCAGTCAGGTACAGGAACAGGCAGAAACTAGTGGTTCTCTTCCGAGTACACCTTTCTATAGGAACTATGTAGTTAGGTATAGGAACAGGTAGAACCTAGTGGTTCTCTTCCGATTACACCTTCCTATAGGGAAGTATGCAGTCAGGTACAGGAACAGGCAGAACCTAGTGGTTCTCTTCTGAGTACACCTTCCTATAGGGAATCACGCAGTCAGGTAATCAGGATCGTGAATCATGTAGTCATGAACATGTAACAGGCAAGACACAGGTCCTCTTCTCGGTACACATTTCTATATTTTTCACTACTAGATCTTTCCCTTAACCCCAGCTTGATTAGTTTGTTATTGTTAGTAAACAGGCATGTATGTGCAGAAAATAGAGTGAGAATAGCATAGCATGATCATGTAACAGGTTCAGGTTGAAAGAAAGACATGTACAGGTGAAAGATAACTCATAACAGGATAATACAACGAAAATTCTAGTTCAGGACAGCAAGACAGTGCTGCACTAAAACTGGGATTCCCGTTGCTACAAATATGCAAATTTGAATCCTTCAAAGAATTTGAAAAATAGACTCCTATCTGAATCCAGCAAATGTATATAAGTCATATAGTATTTCACAAAAACATGACTCAAAACTGAATTGAAACCAGAAAATATGTTTAGCCAGAAATCAGAAGATTGTATTCACAGTCAGGAAAACAGCATGAAAACTCATTAATTAAATCAATGAAAAATCTGGGGTATTCCCCTATATGTTTAATAACAGAAAAATAAGTTTCATAATTTTCCAACAAAAATAGGGTTGTCAAGTAAAATCAGAAAACAGCAAGGCACGACAGTTTTGTGAATCTGAAATCACAAACACTGCAATACGAAAACAGCAATATCTCACAAACCATAAACCGAAATCCAAATCTTCCAAAAGTGTGGTAAAATAGATACAGTAGGCTAACTTTTATATTTAAAAATATTTTAGCAAAATCAACTAGAATTAGGTCGAAAATCAGGTTTTTTACAGAACAGTGAGAAAAATCTACTAGTATAGTAATTGTTTGGGAACAAAAAACGGTTGGTAAAACTCATCAAATAAATCCACAAAAATTCAGGATTAATCTCATTCAAGTTTAGAAGAATAAAAAAATTTCAGATCAAAATAATAATTTTAACACCATAATAAAAATAGATTACTCTTCAGATTTCATAGAAAATGCAACCTGGAAATCTCTCGACACTATTGTAGTAAAATAGATATAACTCATAACTCGTAAATAGAAACTGAGATCCGTCAAAAGGGTGTGAAAATATTTTCAAATACTGAGCTTAATAGGGTCTAAAATACTGATCAACATCAAAGTAACAGAAAGTACAGATTTGTTCTTCATACTCAAATCAATATAGATCACACGAAATTTATCCAAATCAACTCAGACATGAAATATAGTGTACTAGATGTCCAAACAACATGATATAGGGTATTTTACAAGTATTCGACAAGTATATCACGAATAACACATCAAGCACAGATATCTCAAAGTAACATGAACATATACATCAAAAATGGTCATCCCTAGGTTAATTCATGTCACATATGTTGTGAGGCAACTATGGTCCAATCGTCACAATAGAGACAATATCAACAAGGGGTTTTACACACAAATTGTCTCTGGAACCAACTACACTACAGTCGGTATTTAGTACTTGAATTACACAAAGAAAAGAATACAAGTTACTTGCCTGAGAGACGACGACGGAACGAAGCAAAGAGCGAGAATAACGGGAACAGATTCCCGGGCAACAAACACAACACGAACGGACACGAACAAGATCACGAAAGCAAGGAACAACCGATCGCGGACACGATTAGACAAATCTCAATGATCAAAAGGATGATCAAGATGATCGGACGGCAAGATCCAAGAGCTAACAATGATCACAATCAGATCAGACGGTCCAGATCCCCCTGATGATGAAGATGATGATGATGATCAAGATCGATCGATCGAATGGCTGTGATCAAAGAAAGTTGATGATCATCATGATCGTGATGATCAAGAGGAGATCGGACGGCCCACATCCAATCAAACATGATGATGATGATCATGATGATCGATAGCCCAAAATCAAGGTGACCCAAAACCTGATCAGCAGCAACTCCTTAGCTCTTGTTGGCGAGGTGGAGGACGGCAGCGGAGGGCAACACTGTGGTGGGTGCTGCAGCAATGGAAGGTCGTGACAGGATGAGGGCAGCACGGCAGCGGAGTCGGCTATGGTGTTACTGTCGACGTGGCTACACGCTAGCTGTGGACGACGGAAGAGGAGATGGGACTAGGAGGAACAGGGGCGTAGGGGTGCTGTGTCGCTACGTTGCGAGGAAGGGCGCGCACAGGGATGGGAAAGAGAGGCGCGACGCAGGAGGAAGGGGAACGGGTTGGAGACAGGGCGCAGGCGATGTTGTGCTGGCACTGCAGACGGGAGGAGAAGGGAGGTGGGTTCAGCGACACGGCATCATCGAGAGGAGGCAAGGACGTGACAGGAGGAGGAGAGGAGATGGAGGAGAGGGATGGGTTCATAGGCAGGGCTGCAGACGGGAAGAAGGGCAGGGCTGCAGTGGGTGGAAGACGAGGGGTCGGGAGAGATGGAAGATGAGTAGGGGCGGCTGTAGGGGAGATGAACAGGTGAGGGGGGGTATATATTAGATGGGCATTAGGTTAAAGATGCTAACGGGTAGGGTTTATTTAAATGCAAATTGGGTTAATGGGTTTGGGAAGAAGATAATGGGTTATAGGGTTTAATGGAAAATAGGGTTTAATAAAATCCAATAGGGAAATTAAAATAACCAATAAAAGTAGGTTTATATATAAAAAATATATTTTGTACTACAATATAGAAATAATTTGAAATAACTACAAATACAATTAATATAGAAATAGATTTTTAAAATTAATAATCAAAGATAATAATAACAGTAACAACAATAATAGGATTTGAATTACGATATAAATTCATTGGAAAATAGTTACAAATAAAAATTATTGATTAAAAATAGACTTTAATAGAAGATCCAACAATACATTTTAACAAAAATAATTTGAAAGCGGAAAAATAATTTTACAAAAATTTCAAATACCGAAAATACACGGAAAATACGTATTTGCGAAAATAAGGGTTCCATCCGGTTAGGTTGCATAACGTGGAATTTAACCCTATACTGAGGAGAACATTTTTAACGCCCCGAATTCCATTTACATATAATTCGTAGCACAACAAGATCTTTTACTTCAACTTCGTACAATTTTACAAGGAAATTAAAAACTTTTATTTTATACAGCAAGTTATTTACATCAACGCAGCAGAAATTTAAAGGAATACAACATGATACATATACAACTTTAACATCAACAACTCAAATCATGAAAATAATCTTTAGCATCAATTCTTCTTTTTGTCTTTTTGCCAATCCAAGCCCTGCACTGAAAAACTGTGGCCACATCAGTTGCTTACAACCAATGCAATGTTATAAAACAGAGATTCTCGCTATGCCATAATATAACGATTCTCTTACTTTAGCAAGCACAAACTTGAATGCACAATAAAGTGTAAAAGAGTGACTATCCTAAACATGTCAGTGTATGATATGACAAAATACCTAATGCAGAAGTTATACTACAATGACACTAATGCATACTTGTTCGGATTCTATGCATCACATTCTACATAGGTCTGAGGGCAAGCACCTACGTACTCCACATTAAAAGGTTTAACCCCTCGACATGAAAATCTACTCAGTAACAAAATCAAAGTTTAGACACTCCACGAGTACGAATTCCAGTCCCGGGGTCCACAGTCAAACCTTACAGAATCCTCGTCATGCGAACATCCCTCAAGTGTCCCTCTAGCCCCGATATACGTATATACACTGGAGAACGGCCTCCCATCTGCCCGACTATTCATGATCCTAGAGTCCATCTTCAAATAAATCATAGTCCCGGATTTAATTAAGGCACATCTCCATCGCAACCAACCATAGTCCAGGAGTCCACCGTCAAACTGGGTCTATAGTCCTAGAGTCCACCGTCAGACTATATAGAGGCACCCTACTTACGTTTGTCCAAGTTTTATTACATCTTCTCCTAGTGCCTATCCTTAAATTTGAAACATGAATAAATAATACCACCTAGAGCTAGCTTACCCTCCTACCGGTCTTAAACCATACACCGAGAATGATAGCCCATATTAGCCCTTCTCAAATTCAATAATCATTTCATTACTTTGCAGGTACTTGGGTCTCACTAAGCCTCTAGGATCAACATCTTTTCATATTCAACATTATGGAGTACTCATACCCTTATTATTCATATTTCTCAATTTCATTTATTCATATCTCATTCAATTCTTTCATCCTTTCTCTTGTTTGTTCATCATGAAGTAAGCCCTTCTTGGTTAACCATCCAAACTATTCATTTTTAATAATTCACAAAGCTCTTTTGATTATTAAAAACCCTTTTCATATTCACTTATACTTCAAGCATGATTCTCAATTCAAAGTTATTCAAAATTTAAACCACAATCCCTTAAAGATTATCATTAAAGATTCATTATTTAAATCTCATCATTTTACTTTGATTTTATTACAAAATCAACCCTTAAAATCTTAATCATGTATGTTTTCTTGAATTTAAATCTCATCTTATACAATAAACATGATCTTTATTTCTCAAAATATCTCTTAAAATACTATATATAATTTACAAGTGATCCAACAGCATTTTAGAATATTTCTATGACTTTTCTCAATTTTAAAACTTGAAAAAAAACAAAAAAATTATAAAAAGAATTAAATGTGCAAGGCCGGGATCGAACCCCGACCCAACAAGTAGCCAAACAGTCACCCATACCAAAGAGCCACTCTCAATTTCTGATAATAGATTCACTTAATTGTTTTTATACCCAAAATACACTGATTAAAAAATATAAAAAAAATTAAAACAAAACCCAGAGCCAACCCCCAGGCTCGAACTCGCGAACAAAGGGAACCCCCAGCACCACGTGGTGACGCCAGACGCAAAGGCACCCCCGCTAGCCACCAAAGCCAAGCATCATATCTAATATCTTAGGAGTTAAATTTCATATAACTCTACTTTCTGATAAATCTCATTTTTTACTCCATATAATTATTCTTTTCTTTCAATCAGATTGTTCATAAAACATATCTCAAGTTTCCAAAAATAGTTTTTCATAATTTTATTCGTATTACCACCAAATTATACCCAATTTAACTCAAATAATCACTTCTATAAATCTAGTATTCAAATAACCACTTTTTATAAATCTAGTATTCATAGGTTTTGGTTAGAAAAATTTACCACATCATGAATACATTTTTATTTAGAAATTCTCATCCTTCTCATCGACTTTATAATTCATTTCTAATATCCACAACAGTTTTCTAAGCAAAAAATTAACAACTTTATGTATACAAATATTCAATTATTATCATGGTTTATTAATTGTGCCTAACAACATACAACATGCTTTCAAATAAATTTTCAATCAGCAACCTATCAATTCTATGGTGTAACTTTCGATTAGAATACAAATTTTCTCATAATTTCTCACTACTAACAATTTTATCAACACAATATGCATCACAAATAATTGAAGAACTCATGCAAGTTAACAATTTAAACCATACACTACGTACACATGCATGCTACATTAATTTAGAAAGTAAAAGAAATCACCCACATTTTACAAGAGTTCCCTAGTGGCAAGAGCCTCACAAAAAGAGCTCCAAAACTCCACACAAAGCCGGCCTACCCTCTCTCCTTGGATTTTCGAAACCCACAGCAAAGCAAAAGCAAGCAACAAATTTGTAATATTTTGATTTAGTTGTGTTCATGAATAGTGCAAGTGGGTGAGGTATTTATAGGGCTTTTTGGGTGAAAGAAAAGACCCCTACTACCCACATAATTGTCCACTTCCACAATCCACTACACAAATCCTCTCACAAACTCTTCTCTTTCCTCTAATTTGGCCAGCCAACCTTTGGGTTGCATACACATGAACACACTTTTCATTCTTTTAATTATTTGATTATAATTCATTTGTATGTGTTTGTTACATGACAAGTATGTAGGATTAAAAAGTATTCATTTAAAATGTAGAATAAAATCATGGGCTTCTCTTTTTAATTAATTTTCTTGTGGGCTTTAAAATAGACTTTAGGCCTATGAGTTTTAATTAAAATAAAATAATACAAATGTGACAAATAAAAGAGAAGAAAAATGTGCAAAATTTTTAGAAAATTTTAGGGATAAAATACATAAAATTTTACGTGCAATGCACGTGCAAAAATATAAAAATTTATTTGAGAGAACGAAAAACAGTCAAAATATAAAATACGTCGAATATGTATATTAAAAATGTTACGGATATTTCACGTCACGGTAAAACATACAAAACAGCACGTGTATTAAAAGCACGTGCAACATACGTAAAAGCACAAGGATTAAAATAAATGTTCAAGTTGGCCAAAAATAGGATTAAATGAGTTTTGAGGAGATGGAAAATGCATAAATAGTTAAAATACATAATTACATAGGAAAATACGTTACGACTATTACTCGTAACAGTATGAAATACACGTGCATAACACATGTGGAGCAAAATTTTCATAACTCAATTTTGCAGGGTGTTACAACGTTAAGGACTTGCCCTTGGACCTATGTAGTATGGGATGCATAGAATCTGAACAAATGTGCATTAGTGTGCATTGTGTGCATTTGTAGCAATTTTGGATACTTATTTTATGTCATTGTTTTGTGCATTCTATTTTCTGTTTAAAGACATACACTTATACACTTGGATTAGATTCGCTATCTGTTTTTATTCTCCTTTATTATTATTGCTTTTTTTTGGTGCATCAAGTTTTTTATTGTTAAAGTTGAGGATCACTATATTATAGGCTTGTGTCAGTTGCATTCAACTAACGTGCCCACAGTTTCCTTATTGCAGGATTGGATTTGACATGGATTTGAAGTCACTGTGAGAGATGTGACAAGATTGAAGAGCTTTCATTATCATATGTGTATTGACTTATTTATTTCTGCTGTACTACTGTAAAGAACGATGTTGTAAATGAAAAGTTTTAAATTCTTTGTATTTTTGTACAAAGTTGAAGTAAAAGATCATATTTGTGCTAGGAATTACATGTATTTGGATTTCAAGACATTATAGAGACTATGAAGAGGAGCTTCATCACAATGGTGCTACGAAGAGGAGCTTTGCCCACAAAGGGCTACGAAGCGGAGCTTCACCTCTGAGGTGCTACAAAAAGGAGCTTCGCTCTGGAGGGGTTAAAAAGAGGAGTTTCGCCCCCGAGGAGTTTATGAAGATGAGCTTTGCCCCTGAAGGGCTACGAAGAGGAGATTCTCTATGAAGGAGCTACGAAGTGGTGCTTCTCCTCTAAGGAGCTTACGAAGTAGAGCTTTGCTCTTGAGAGGCTATGAAGAGGAGCTTCGCCACCGAGGAGCTTTGCTCCTGTAATGGAAGGTTGATAAGGATTTTCCAAGTGTTTTTTGCCTTGATTCTTACCCTCTTTGTGTTTCATCTTGTTGTTATGAGTCCATAAGTTGGGGGGAGTGGCTCTAGAGATTAGCTGGACTCTGGACTTAATGTTTTTTAGTTAACAAGTTGTAAGGGTAGCCCTAGGCAGGAGTAGGACTCTGAGCTTGTTGCTTGGAGTTGACAAGCTTTGGGAGCAAATCTAGGAAAAAGCTGGAGTCTGAACCCACGGTGGAAGGAGAAGGCTGCTCGGGAGGAGAGCAGGAAGAAGAAGATCACTATGCGCTAGGAAAGAGTCGTTCGGAGGAGAGCTTAGGGAGTAGATATGGGGATGAGCTTGGACTCTATGCTTGTTTCTTGGATTTGGCGAGCTTTAGGAGCAGCTCTAGGGAAGAATTGGACTCCAAACTCATTCTGGGGATCCAATGTGGTGTTATAACTTGAACAGTGAGCAAAGCACTCAATTCATTGTATGGGGTAAATGAGTTGTTAGGAAAGCTCTAGGGGAGAGGTAGGGGAAGGGAAAGGAAGTCGCCAAGACCTTTTCTCATTTATTTTAGTTGAATGAAAATTCTTTTTGTGTCAAGCACTTGTGTTTTTTTTTTCGAGTAAGAGCATTTGGTGTGTGCAGCTGAACTTCTTAATTCTTCATTTTATTGGAGTTGGGTCCTTGGTATTTACGTATAGGTATAGTAACTATGCTTCTTCTCTTTGTTGGCAGAGTGTTGTGTACAGGGGGAGGACCCTCGAGACGTGGAGATAACCCGTCTTTTCTCCAAGCTACGCGTGACGGAGTGGGGCTTGCTCGCCTGAGGGCTATTCCAGTTGAGATGGATGTTGAAGTTGAACATTTTTTAGGTGCTTTTCTTGAAGCCACATCTGAGAAGGACGAGTTCAACAATGTCATTCTTGAAAAAAGCTTGGAAGTTACCCACTTGAGGGAGGTTGGTCTCAAATACTCGGGCAAAACTCATCTAAATGACTTGGCTTGCACTCATATGGTTCGTTGGAAGAATAGAGTCAAGGATGCACAACTCACAGAGAGACTTGCCGAACAGGATGTGGAGATCATCGACTAAAGTTGCTACTTGAGGGGACACGGACCAGATGCACCTCTTGTTTAGCATTGAATTAAATCAAGGGAAGTTGTTCCATGAACTGGCCTTACTTCCACAATGGATGACCAGGAACCCAGGGAATGCTTAAAGTGGGGTAGCTAGCTCGTCAGGCCTAGGTCCTATTGAGGGGGCAGTGCACGTTCTTGATCGCGCAACTTAGACTCAATCTACATGATTGGTACTTCCCTCGGGACATTTTGGAGACCGAGGCGGCTCATTCATGGCAAAAGGGGAACTGCAAGCAGCCCATGTCCCTCTACTGGAACACCTATATATATATATATATATATATATATATATATATATATATATATATATATATATATATATATATATATATATATATATGTGTGTGTGTGTGTGTGTGTGTGTGTGTGTGTGTGTGTGTGCGTGCGTGTGTGCGTGCGTGCGTGGCGTGCATGGAGATGCATGGAGTCGCGTGAATGAATGAGTGAGTAGGAGGATGACGATAGTCCCATATCCATTAGATTGAGAGTTAGTGAGAGTTTATATTAGGAAGGCACAACCTTAAGTACCTACTAAGCTAGCTCTTTTGCTGAGGTTGTGCCCTATGGTGGAGTCGGTGTTAGGTTATTTAGGCATGTATGCACGCGTAGGCATGTATGGAGTTGATAGGGCCCGGGGCGTCGCAAATGGTATCAGAGCCGACTTTCGACATCGACAGTGTATCACAGTGGGTGTACACACCAACACATTGAAATAAAAAATTAGGTCCACACACAGCAGCTGTTAGCTACACACATACACATTATATATGCATCAAAATTTTCAACTTTAGAGCAATTACAGCAATAACAACATCTACCCAACTTAGCAAGTTCTCATCCATCCCCCACATTCTCATCTCATTCATCTTCAACAATAACAACAATAACATTTACAATGCATTCACCTTCTCATCAACAACAATAACAATACACAAAAAAGCTAATACAATTACATATACAAAATTATACTTATAACTTCAATTACATTTCTCAACTTAGCACCATTTCACAACAAAAAAAAGCAATTACATGAGCATATATACACATTCAGAAATATAATACAATTACATGAGAATGACAATAACGGGTTGTTCGGGTTTCTGTAGGTTCGGAATGAGAAAGAGAGAGCAGGGAGAGTGAGAAAGATTTTTTGGTGGTCGGGAGTCGGAGGAGGCATCGAAGTGAGAGAGGTGATCGGGATCGGGTTTGGGGTTTTGATCCGGAGTGAAAGAGAGGCAGAGAGAGTGTGAGAGAGAGAGAGAGATGAGTTGAAGGGGTATACTGGAGTGAAATCCTTATTGTACCCCCTCACAATTTAAGTGAGAGGGAGGGAGTTTGGGCGGGGAGACTTTAAGTCGTTGGATCTTGATCAAGTCGATCCAACGACCAGATTCAACTGATCTGTGCAAACAGACCCATTTGCAACTAATATATATATATTAGCTAGTGTGCCCTGGAATTAAGTGATGGTTGAGCCCAAAATTGGATGTTGATTATATATAATGGAAAGATTGTAATGGGCTTGGAATATTGTCATGGTGGGCCTAGCTAAGTCGATATGAATACATATATATATGTGTGTGTGTGTGTGAGTGGGTATGTTGGACATGCAAGGAGACTTGTAAACTTGTTGAACTTTGCTTTCAATGTACTCCTCGGACTTGTAATGAGATGTTTGTATGAAATAAAAAATCATTTAAGCATTCATGTGTTTTCTCTGGTCTCCTTTGGGTTGTAGCTCTCTTTCTTAGAGTCGTTGGATCGTGAGGGCAGCTCGGTTGAGAGTTGGATCCCTTGTGTCCTTGTCTTGACAAGTTACGGGAGTAGCGTTAGGGAATTGCTGGACTCCACACTTGCTGGCCAAGGGAATCAACGTGTTATGAGAGTCGTTTCAAATGGCGAGTTGAGCTCTGTACTTGGTTGCTTGCAAGTTGTTAGAACAACTCCAAGCCATGAGTATGGACTCTGAACTTGTTATTTTAGTGTTAACAAGTTTTAGGAGCAGATCGAGTGGCAAGTTGAGCCCTAAACTTGCTTGCTTGCAAGTTGCTAGAGCAACTCCAAGAAACGAGTATGGACTTTGAACAAGTTGTTTTGGACTGTTAACGAGTTTTAGGAGTAAATCGAGTGGCGAGTTAAATTCTGAACTTGCTTGCTCAGAAGTTGCTAGAGCAACTCTGAGCCACGACTATGAATTTTGAACAAGTTGTTTTGAGTTTCAGGAGCATATCAAGTGGCGAGTTGAGGTTTGAACTTGCTTTCATGCAAGTCGCTAGAGAAACTCCGAACCACGGGTATGGACTCTGAACAAATTGTTTTGAGTTTCAGGTGCATATCGAGTGGCGAGTTGAGCTCTGAACTTACTTGGAAGTTGCTAGAACAACTCTGAGCCACGAGTATGAACTCCAAACGGGTTGCTAATGAATTTCAGGAGCAGATCAAGTGGCAAGTTGAGTTCTAAACTTGCTTGCTCGCAAGTCGCTAAATCAACTCCGAATCACGGATATGGAATCCGAACAAGTTGTTTTGAGTATAGAAGCAGATCGAGTTGCGAGTTGAGCTCTGAAATTTCTTGCATGCAATTTTCTGAAGTAACTCGAACCATGAGTGTGGACTCCGAACAGGCTGTTAATGAGTCTCAGGAGCAGATAGTGTAATATCCCAATCAATTATTAATAATATTATTTTTATTTTTATTTAATTATTTAATTATTTTTCAGATTTGGAATATTTTTGGTGGATATTACATAGTTTAATTTTAAATCAATTAGATGGCTAGGTTCTGGTTTGAAGGATTAAACATAGGATTAATTAGATACATAGGAGTTTAGGGGGTTTTCTTCTAGAAGCTTCTCTCTCCTCCACCTCACCCCCCCTCCACCTTAGTATGGCCGGCCAAGTACCCAGGGAGGTTTTTGCAAATCCCTTTGGTGCTTTTTGCACTATCCGCCTTCTCTTCCATCCTATAAATACCTCCCCCCCCCCCCACCTCTTGTCTCATTTTACAAGAAAAAAAAAAGAGAGGAAAAGAAAGAGAGAACAAAACCGTAACTATAGAGTTTTCATTGTAGGTTTTCTTAAAAGCTTTTCATAGGAGCTAGGAAGAAGGAGAAGGAAGGATGGCTAATTCTTCCTAAATTAGAAATAAACAAGGTGGGGGGTCTCTTTAAATTTTAATTGGTGTTGTTTTTGTTCTCTTTTGTGGTGTATGTTTTGTTGTGTTGTTGTTCTCTTTGCTGTGTATGTTTTGTTGTGTGTTCTAAAACAACTTGGACTAAATTCCTAAGCATATGAATGATGGCATGAATCAAAATAACCACATGAGAAGGATGGATGGTAGAACTCAACCAAAGGTTGAATCTTTAAGTTTTTATCATGGTTATTTTGTTAAAAATATACAACTTGGACTAATAGACATGAGCATATGAAGATTTGTGTAGTAGAAATACTTACATACCCATTTTTGGGTTGTAGAACTCAACAACTATAAAAAAATAAGTCTTTTATTTGTTTATTGCTCTCTACTTTGTTAAATATCAAATCTTGCTAACTCTTAGTTCATAAAAAGGTAGACTTTTTGTATATAGGAACTAAGAGGTTAAAGAAAAGAAGGTTTGTAATATGTAGGACTTGTAATTTATAAGAAAGTGGATTTTGTTATATGTAGGACTTGTAATTTATAAAAAGTAGATTTTTGTAATATTTATAAATTTGTAGTTCATAAAGTTAGATTTTTTGTAATATTTAAGACTTATAATTCATAAAGAGAAGTAGTCTATGTAATAGCTAGTAAAAGAATCATGCTTAAATAGTAGTGAAAGAATCTTAAGTAGCAGTAAATATCCATGCTTAAGTAGTAGTGAAAGAATCATGCTTAAGTAGTAGTGAAATAATCATGCTTAAGTAGTAGTAAAGATCCATGCTTAAGTAGTAGGAAAAGAATCATGCTTAAGTAGTAGCAAAAGAATCATGCTTAAGTAGTAGTAAAGATCCATGGTTAAGTAGTAGTAAGAGAATCATGCTTAAGTAGTAGTAAATATCCATGCTTAAGTAGTAGTAAAGGAATCGTGCTTAAGTAGTAGTAAAGATCCATGCTTAAGTAGTAGTAAAAGAATCCTGCTTAAGTAGTAGTAAAGATTCATGCTTAAGTAGTAGTAAAAGAATCATGCTTAAGTAGTAATAAATATCCATGCTTAAGTAGTAGTGAAAGAATCATGCTTAAATAATAGTAAAGATCCGTGCTTATGTAGTAGTAAAGAATCATGCTTTAATAGCAAAAGAATCATGCTCAAGTAGTAGTAAAGATTCATGCTTAAGTAGTAGTAAAGATCCATGCTTAAGTAGTAGTAAAAGAATCATGCTTAAGTTGTAGTAAACATCTATGCTTAAGTAGTACTAAAAGAATCTTGCTTAAGTAGTAGTAGAAGAATCATGCTTAAGTATTAGTAAAGATCCATGCTTAAGTAGTTGTAAAGGAATCATGCTTAAGTAGTAGTATAGATACATGCTTAAGTAGTAATAGAAGAATCATGCTATAGTAGTAGTAATAGGATCATGCTTGAGTTGTAGTAAAGAATAATGCTTGAGTCATATATAGAATTCATGCTTGAGTTAAAGAATCATGCTTGAGTTATATGTAGAAACCATGTTTGAGTTATTGTAGTATTTTAGTAAAGAACCCATCATGTTTGAGTTGTAATTATTCTAGACTCAAAAGAACCCATTCGTGCTTGAGTTACATGTGTAGTTATTCTGGATTCAAAAGAGCCCATGCATACTTGAATGGTATATTGTAGCATTCTAGTTAAAAGAACCAATGCTTGAATTGTATTTGGTAGTATTGTGGTGAAGGATTAAAAGGAACCCACGAACCCATGCTGAGCTATATGTTCTAGTTTAACTATTGTAATAAACCTATGTTCCATGTTTGTTCCAGTCGACTTTAAAAAGAAACCCATGAAACTAGCACCATGGTAGTTCTAGCTCAATAGATAAGAGAATCCATGCATTTAGTTTCTAGATGATTCTAGCTCAAACTTGACAAAGAAACTAAGAATCTAGTTGCATGTAGTTCTAGTTCAATTTGGGAAAAAGAACCCATAGATTCTAGTTGTTTGAGGTTCTAATTAAAATTGGACCATATCATGCGAACATTCTTCATCTTCATGGGTAATAAGGGTTGGGAAAGTCACTAATAATTGTTAGCTCTATAAAAGCAATTCTAGGGTCTTCTAATTACCTTAGGGGTCATCAACCATCAAGACCCACATCTTACCACCTGGGAGACTATGGATAAATCTCACATCAGACGTCGACGGATCTTAACCAGTGTAGGTTGATCGTGGGCCGAGAGTGTTGATAAGATCCGAGTTAGGGGTAGTGATGAGTGAGGGATATCCCATTACAAGTGTCTTGGATCGATGAACCATGAGTTGGACCATGATAATCTAAGTTGAAAATCCTGTAAGATTGTTTAGGATTAGTGACATCATTAGGGTAGTAACTTATAAAGCTCTTTACTTAACCATTTTTGCCAAAAGAGAGGAGTTAGTATTAGGGGTGATACCTTATGACCCAACTCGTCCTATAGGCCGACACTAGGTGATGTTATTGGGTTGTACCTTCCCATTAAAGGGATACGTACAGTGCCTTCTCACGAGTTTGGAGCATGAGTTACGTATCTCACACTGTTAATTCCTGAAGTACCATGATAAGGGCGGGCGGAGCTAGGGGATGGACCCCCGGAACTCCGTCATGTTCTATGCCGGGGATGCTTCGAGCTAACCTGTGCTGCAGTAACTCCGAGGGTTGGTATGGTTTTTGAGTAAGGTCCGGTGCACCAGGTAGTAGTGGCAGACATAGATACCATGAGCATACTGCATTGGTGGGACTTGACCACGTCTGCAACCTCATCAATCACGTTGTATCTGTCACGAACATGTTGTGTACAAAAGTAGAAATTTATAACGCGGGTTCAAATCCCTAAATATGGAGAATGGCTTGATATGGACATATGTAGTTATGGAATGCATACGACTCCAGATTCTCTCTTGCATTAGAATAAGAGCATCATAGCTTAGTTGACATTGCATTAGGTTTTAAGACATTGCACTCACAAACACTTAAACTACACCGACACATTTACCATGCTTGATATGTTGTTTTTTAGATTCGCTGCTAGTCATCAGCCTTTAAGCGTCAGTATATTTACTGACGTCCCCACTCTAATAGGTTGTGGATACAAGATCACCATCTCGGGAGAACTCTAGTCAAGGCATGACTTCCAAGTGAAGAACCCGATGTTTATTGTTTCATTCTTGTATACTCTGATGTAATATATTGAACAATGGAAACACTCGGCTTGTAATATTATATTAAGTAAAAAGTTTTAAATTTTCAAGTTTTTATGTGTATTGTAGATAATTGAATGTAAGATTCTGGCTTATGTCACGGTTTCCCAGTATATGGAAATCGGGGCGTTACAGAGTGGCATTAAAGCCGACTTCAATTTATAGCCCAACATAGTAGGGAAATAGACTTAAATGCCTTGTCGGAGTTAAGTTTTTAGCTTGTTGGAGGTAATTATAATTCATACTGTTGTTTCCTTCAACTTATGTTTTATGATACTTCTATTTCTTGGCTAATTCCCGTGTCCACTCCTTGCAAGATGGCAGACAGAGCGATTCCCCTTGGGAATGGGTGGGCAAATGGGATAACGGTCGAGGTGGACTCAGATCTAGAGCCATCACTGATGGCGACAGGTCACTAGTTGGAGTTGGGTTGGCCAATGGGGCCACAGCAGCTACCGCAGCAGGGGGTGCCCCTTCAAATGGCCAGATCTCAGTACCGCCACCCCCGCCACAAACCCCACTTATAGTGGAATAGACCTTTGAGCAGGTATTCCGTGACCTCGCAATGTGGGGTTGGAGCCACGCCTGTCTCAAGAACAGGATGGACTCTTGTGGGTTCGTGATCCTCAATAATGAGAGGGAAGTGGCAGAATTGAGGAGGGCCAAGGCGAGGGCCGACCGCAGGATAGTGGTCATGAAGCACACTCACCGTGTGCAATTCGCCCGCCTAGAGTACAAGTGTGCGAAGCTTCAGGCACAGATCACTCGGTTGTAGGCACTACTTGGACCACCACCTACTGGGGGGGACCCTGCAGGAGACACTAGTAGAACCGATTAGGCGGTTAGGTGCCCGTAGGTTATTTTGTGGTTTTGTCATTTTGCTACCTATATGAATGGTATAATGTAAGGAAATAATGCATATGTAAGATATGGGATTATGATGAAATGAAGTTTAGCTTTGCGTTTTCTACAAGTCTTATGTGCATGTTGGATTGGATGGATGTTATTTTTAGAATATTATAATATGGTGCCTTTGTAGGTTCCATTAATTTTCTCTATCATATGCCTCGCAGAACAAGAGGTGGTAGGATCGACCCAATTGAGGGTGAAGGTAGTGGAGGCAATGGCGCAGGTCTGGATATAGGGGCCAAATTTGCTCTTATGTACCAAGCTCTCGGTGACCTAGCAAAGGCAAGCCGAAACAATGTGCAGCAACAAGGAGCACCCACAGGTAACCATGAAGTAGCAGCTGCCGACCCCGTCAGGATGGTCGAATCCTTCCGAAGGATGAGGCCGCCCATTTTTTAAGGCAAGGCAGACCTGACGGTGGCTGACGACTGGATTCGTCAAGTCGAGATAGTGATTGAGGTAATGCTGACACCAGAGGACAACAAGGTCAGGTTGGCCAGTATTCTGCTAGAGAAAGATGCCAGGGTCTAGTGGCAGTCGACTAAACGGGGCTTGGGCGAAGGACCCATTGGCTGGGAAGATTTCTTAGGAGAGTTCAGGTAGCACTACTTTCTCTTAAATGTGCAGGAGGAAAAGGTCATGGAATTCTTCAACCTAAAGCAAGGAAGCATGACGGTTTGGGAATACAAAACCAAGTTCACACAGCTGTCCTGCTATGCTCCAGAAATGGTACAAGATGAGGTCAATAAGACCAAGAGGTTTGAGTAGGGGCTTAGGCCCATACTTAGAACCAAAATGGTACCTTTTTGCATCCGGAGGTTCGAGAAATTGGTCCGAAGTGCAGCTACAACGGAGTTGGATATGAGAAGAGGACCCGAAGCACAACTTAATACAGGAGGTTGGAACAAAGGAAAGAGGCCTGCACCAACATCAGGTTTCAGGAACAAGGTGGAAATCAGAAATTTCAGAAGACCGTTAGCAACACTGGAGGCAGCCAAGACAGGGGCTGTTTCTTATGGGGCGAGCAAGGACACTTCAAGAGCCAGTGCCCAAAGAAGAACTTTCAGAGTGATACCCGCACATGTTACAATTGCGTGAATATCGGCCATGTTCGGCTAGACTGTCCCCAGCTTCGGAGGGGCAACGGTAGGCCAGCTCCTAAGGCAAATAGCAAGGGGAAGGGGATTGCCTGCCAAGGGCGAGTATTTGCACTCACGGAGGAGGACGCCGATGAAGACGAAGGAGTCATCACCGGTAGGTGAAGAAATTATGGCTAAGTTTATTGTAGTATTTGGAATATTTTGGCATAAGATAATTGATATGGCTAAAAATGGGGTTAAATCGGAACCGTCCAGATTAGGCATGAATCTTGAAGCTCAGGGGTAAAACGGTAATTTCACATATAGATGGGCCCAAAGCGGGCACTGGATCTCCCCTTCACAGATCTAATAACCCGCGAACGGATCCACTCCAGCTGGGTACGGGTCCCGACCCAAGACAAACCCAGACCAGTAAGAGGAAATCAGGGTCTCTGATTTGACTAAATCAACGGGCCTGATTCACGGTTGTCCTCTCACCGGGAATCAGGGATCAGTTTCCTAAACTAATTATAGGAATTTACTCATAACGGTATCACAGGAAATCAGATCCCTAATCAAATTCCCATGGCGACTATAAATACCTCCGACCTACCACTGTTACAAGGTAATCACTCTTTTTCCAATTAAAGCTCTTTCTTAATCATATCACTGATTACTGACAAGTGCGTCGGAGGGTGCATCGCCGGGATCAACCCCGGTGTATCGCACTTCCTTGCAGGTGAACGGCGGGAGTCAGCAGCCCAATTCCGACGAACAGGCTTGGATTCGCTACTCAGATTTTTCCACGAACCCACAAATTCTATCTGTTGGCCCCCACACCAAATTTAGCGGCAACAGATTGGCGTCGTCTGTGGGAAAATCAGACGAATAGCAACTCCTCCTCTTCCCGTCGGAAAGATCTTCTCCAGCCATGCCGCCTAGAAAGGTTAGGTCCCGGGGGTCCAATCGTGGACCCAATCCCGATCAGCAACAGGAAGTACCCCTCCAACCCGCTCATCAACAGGGGCAACTTCCGCCGCAGGCCGAGGATCTACCTCCTCTTCCAAATCAGCAACATCCCAATGGTCCCACCGGGCCGGGGGTCTCTCGCCCCGACGCGCAGAAACAAGCTTTCCATCCTGACCATGTCTCCATCCACAATGCCTCCTCGGATTCTATGGCCTCCCAAAATCCCCGAGCTTCCGACCTCCGCAACACCATCATAAATCGGCAGAAGGATGAGGACCTTCGCCGCCGCCTAGATGAGAAGCCGGCCCGAGAGGGAGTCTCCCGCCAACATCAAGGTGAGCGATCTCCTCATCGACGAGATGGCAAGAGGTCTCCGAACCGAAGAGGATGGGGGGAATCTCCCGAGCGTCGTAGGAGGAGGCCACATTCCCCTGCTGGTCGATATCATCCGAGGAACGATGAGGCACCCATCACTCGTGCCGACTTCCAACAATTCCAGGCAACGGTGTTGCAGGCCCTCAACCTTCGCCCCAACAACAATAATGCCCAAAGGGTTCCAACACCCCCACGGGTCCTAAGTCCTCGCCACCGGTCCATTACTCCTCCCCCGGCTCCTAGTCACCAGCAACACAATCATAGTCCTCGCCGATCCCAGGACTATCGTCGCCATAGTCCCCGCTCCCCTTCCTATGAAGACGAGTCCAGGGGATCGTTTGACTACCACCGGAGGGACGATGCCGTCTACCGCCATATCCATGAGATGGAGAGGTGCCTCGGTCGAATGGACAAGGAGGAGGAGTCGAGAGGAAGGACCGTCCGCCCCAGCAGACTCGCCTTCTCCCGGACCATAATGGAGGCTCCTATCCCGAGGGGCTTCAAGCCTCCGCAGTTTGAAACTTACTCAGGAGAGTCGGATCTCGTTGACCATGTCGAAAGCTTCAAGACCTTGATGCTAATCCACCAAGCTTCCGACGCCATGCTTTGCAAAACCTTCCCGGCTACCCTCAAGGGTTCGGCTCGGGAATGGTACTCCCGGCTCGCTCCCTCTTCCATCTTCTCTTTTGAGCAGTTCGAAACGCTCTTCATAACCCACTTTGTGAGCAGCAGACGAACGGAGAAGACCAGCCTCTCTCTACTCCACCTCCGACAGGAGAGGGGAGAAAAGTTGAGGGACTATGTGAGGAGGTTTACTGCGGAGGTCAGGTCCATCGCCTCCCTCGACCAGTCAGTGGCGACCATCGCATTCCAATCCAACGTCCTCAACTCTAACCTTCGGTCGTCCCTCGCCAAAAAGCCCCCGCACAACTTCGCCGACCTTCTCCTTAGATGCGAGAAATATATTCAGGCGGAGGAAGCCGAGTGCTTCTCGGGTTTCGGAGGATCTGCTTCGGGGTCGAAGAGAAAGACAACGGAAGAGGAAGGAGCCAAGAAGCTACAGAAGGATAATAGCGGTCAACGCCGTCCTCCTCCCAGGTTTGAAAAATTTACTCCTCTCACCACCAGCGTCTCCACCATCCTGATGGAAGTCGAGAAGGAGGGAGTTATACCTCCCGCTCCGAGGATGAACACCCCAGCCAAGAAGAGGAACAAGGAGAAGTGGTGTCGTTACCACCGGGATCATGGCCACGACTCCAACGACTGCCGGGCGCTGAAGAACGAGATAGAGGCCCTCATCCAGAGGGGGCAGTTGGCTAAGTTTGTGAGAACAAATGATCGGGGAGATCGCACCACTCCTCCGCCTCGGGGGGCTAACAAGCGCTCCGAGCGACGCGATGAAACCCCCGAGTTCGAGGAGGAGCGTGTTCTGCACCTTATCCACGAAGGTCCCATGGGGGGCTCTTCCAATTCCTCTCGGAAGGCCTTCGTCCGAGAGGTCAATTCAGTTCACGGTGCCCCTCCCCCTAAAGGCCTCGGCGTCCCAGTAACTTTTTCTGATGAAGACCTCGAGGGGGTCCGAACTCCCCACTGCGACGCACTTGTTATCGACCTCCGCATGGCGAACTTCAAAGTGCAGAGGATCCTGGTAGACAATGGGAGCTCCGTGAACATCCTCTTCCTCTCGGCCTTCCGAGGGCTGCAACTATCCAGGGATCGCCTCAAACCGGCCGGCTACACGCTCCACGGGTTCACGGGGGTGCTAGTAACTATCGAAGGGGTTATCACCCTGGACGTAACTGCTGGGAAGACCCCTACCACCCGGACAGAGCCGATGGATTTTATGGTCGTCGATGTCCCGGCTGCATACAATGTCATCTTGGGCCGACCTGGCCTAGCTGCCCTGGAAGCTGTTCCTTCGGCGTACCACCTCAAGATGAAGTTCCCCACCCGGGCGGGAGTGGGAGAAGTCAAGGGCAGCCAAGAGACGGCTCGAAAATGCTACATGACTTCCACTGGGGGTCCGGTGCTCTCCCTCGAGACTTTAGAGATCCCCGAGCAGAACATCCGGCCAACGTTCGAGCCGGCAGACGAATTGGAAGAAGTGCTCTTCTCGGACGAGGACCCGAGCCGAAAGTTCCTCATCAGCAAGTCCCTACCGACTGCCCTATGTTCCGACTTGGTGCAGTCCATCCGGATGAACGGCGACCTATTTGCCTGGTCCGCCGCGGATATGCCAGGGATTTTCGAGGAGCTTCTAGTCCATCGCCTCAGCGTCGAACGGGGTGCAGACCGGTTTAGCAGAAGAGGCGTAAATTCGCTCCCGAGCGACAACAAGCCATCAAGGAGGAGGTGGACAAGCTCCTAAAAGCTCGGTTCATACAGGAGGTGAACTACCCCGAGTGGCTCTCTAATGTCGTCATGGTTAAGAAGTCCAATGGTTCCTGGAGGATATGCATCGACTTCACAGAATTGAATATGGCATGTCCGAAGGATCCGTTCCCTCTCCCGAATATCGACACTCTCATCGATGCCACCTCGGGCCACGAGCTCCTCAGCTTCATGGACGCCTTCTCCGGCTACAACCAGATACGAATGTTCCCGCCAGACATCCCGAAGACTTCCTTCATTACCGACCAGGGCCTCTACTGTTATAGAGTAATGCCGTTCGGATTAAAGAATGCTGGAGCCACCTACCAGCGCCTCGTCAATAAAGTCTTCCAAAGCCAGATAGGCCGCAACATGGAAGTATACGTCGACGACATGCTCGTGAAGAGCATCCAAGGTAGCGACCACGTGGCCGACCTACAGGAGGCATTCGGCGTACTGAGAAGGCACAACATGAGGCTTAATCCGAACAAGTGTGCGTTCGGGGTCTCGTCAGGAAAGTTCCTCGGCTTCATGGTTAGCCAACGAGGGATCAAAGCAAATCCTGAAAAAATTAAGGCCATACTGGACATGGCCCCACCCCGGAAAATCAAGGAAGTGCAGAGGCTTACGGGTCGCCTTGCCGCTATTGGGCGATTCCTTTCGAAGTCTGGGAAAAAGTGCATCCCCTTCTTCAAGGCTCTCAGGGGGGCCAAGGGTTTCGAATGGGGCGAACTGCAACAGGAGTCGTTCAACCAACTGAAGGCCTACTTGGTCAACCCTCCCCTGCTCAGCAAGCCTGTTCCAGGGGAAACCCTCTTCATCTACTTAGCTGCTTCCGAGCAGACCTTAAGTGGTGTTTTGGTGAGGGAAGAAGATCGGGCTCAGAGGCCCATCTACTATGTGAGCAAGGTGCTTCGAGACGCCGAGCTCTGCTACCCGAAGATAGAAAAGATGGCCTACGCCCTAATTATGGCAGCGAGGAAGCTCCGCCCATACTTTCAGTCCCACTCGGTTGTGGTCCTCACCGACCAATCGCTGAAACAAGTACTCCACAAGCCGAAAACCTCAGGCCGGCTTATGAAATGGTCCATCGAGCTGAGCCAACATGACATCTCCTACCAGCCCCGGACCGTAATAAAGGCTCAGGCCTTAGCGGAATTCATCGTCGAGAGCACCATCCCCGAGGTCAGCCAAGCAGAGAATGGACCACCCATCTGGACGGTTTTTAGGGACGGTTCCTCTTGCAACGAGGGAAGCGGCGCCGGTATCATCCTGACAGGTCCATATGACTTCGTCCTCCAGTATGCCCTCCGCATGAATTTCAAGGCCTCAAACAACGAAGCAGGGTATGAGGCACTAATCGCCGGCCTCGCACTTGCCCGAAGTGCCGGGGCGCAACGCCTCCGAATCTATAGTGACTCTCAGCTGGTTGTGAATCAAGTCTTAGGCGATTACGAGGCTCGAGACGAACGGATGGCGAAGTACCTCGTCAAAGTCCAAACCCTCATGGCCCGGTTCGAAGAGGCACTCATCCAACGAATCCCTCGAGAAGAGAATTCACAGGTCAACGCCCTCTCCAAGTTGGCCTCATCCTCCCTCCAAGTTCTCGAGCAGACCGTCTTGATCGAGGTCCTCTTGAAGCCGAGCATAGAAGACGAGACCCTCGACTCAGTGGAGTCATTACCGGTCCTACTGCAAGATAATTGGATGAAACCGTTAGTGGAATTCCTTAGGAACGGACTCCTCCCCGAGGACCCCAAGGAAGCACACCAAGTAAGAACCAGGGCCGAGCGGTACATACTGATCGAGGGGATCTTGTACAAGCGCTCCTTCTCGCAGATAGACGGCCGACCATACCTGAGATGCCTTTCCCCGGAGCAAGCCAATTACACCTTGCAGGAGCTCCACGAAGGCATTGGCGGAGCGCATTCAGGATCCAGATCCCTGGCCCGGAAAGTGTTGAATTACGGCTACTTCTGGCCTACCATCCTCCAAGACGCCGAGCAACACGTTCGGAAATGCGAGTCTTGTCAAAAGCATTCGAACGTCCGTCGTCTCCCACAAGCTCAGCTCGCCTCCCTATCAAGTCCTATCCCCTTCGCCATGTGGGGAATGGATTTACTAGGGCCATTTCCTCTGGCTCCCGGCCAGTTTAAGTTCCTTGTCGTAGCGATCGACTATTTTTCGAAGTGGATAGAAGCCGAGCCTCTGGCAACCATCACGGAGAACAAAGTGCTTCAGTTCTTCTGGAAGAACATCATCTGCCGAGTCGGTGTTCCCCGAGTCCTTATAACTGACAACGGAACTCAATTCATGGGGGCCACGTTCCGAGCTCTGTGTGAAGACCTCGCCATTCAGCAACGTTTCTCCTCCGTCTCTCACCCGCAGTCAAATGGTCATGTCGAAAATGCTAACCAGCAGATTCTCGCCGGCATTAAGAAGAGGTTGGACAAGTGTTCCAGAGGTTTATGGGTGGATCAGCTCCCCAACGTGCTGTGGAACTACCGCACAACTAAACGGACCCCCACGGGAGAGTCCCCGTTCAACCTTACCTATGGGTCCGAGGCCATTATCCCACTGGAGGTCGGAATACCTTCTCCGCGCCTTATGGCCTACAACGAAGAGGAGAACGCCAGGGACCTTCGGGCAAACCTAGACCTGATAGACGAGCTGAGGGAAAGAGCACCAATTCGCCAACAGAGCTATCGAAGGAGGATCGAGTTGGCGTATAACAAAAAGGTCTGACCTACCAATCTCAAAGAGGGGGCCCTAGTCCTCAGAAAGCTAGTTGTCTCCTTCCCTAGTCAGAAGAGCAAGCTGGCCCCAAATTGGGAGGGGCCCTACAGGATCACGAAAGTAGTTCGACCAGGAGCCTACCGACTCGAAGACCACGAAGGCAGATAAATTCCTAGGACCTAGAATGCCGACCATCTTTTGAAGTACCAAGAAGGTGCCCCGGCACCCCTCTAAGTATTTCAGGATGTCGAACCGTTCCTCTCCTACCCCTGTATTTTCTCTAATGTTGTCTCTCATATGTAATATCGGCTCGCAACTTTAGAAGCAGCCGACCTTTAATCAATAAAGAAAGCTTTCTCATATTTTACTGGTAAAACTGTTTGCAACTCTCTGCCTTTACTCTTAACTCTAACGATGGTTCTGGAGTCCAACACTTGGCTCGATTCTACTCCGCAAGCGCGCTTCTAAACGAGCTAGGAGTGGGTCGCCATTCGGAATTGCTCCAACGACCGTTGAACTCTAACGATGGTTCCGGAGTCCAACACTTGGCTCGATTCTACTCCGCAAGTGTGCTTCTAAGCGGGCTAGGAGGGGGTCGCCATTCGGAATTGCTCCCACGACCGTTGAACCCTAATGATGGTTCCGGAGTCCAACACTTGGCTCGATTCTACTACGCAAGCGCGCTTCTAAGCGGGCTAGGAGGGGGTCGCCATTCGGAACTGCTCCCACGACCGTTGAACTCTAACGATGGTTCCGGAGTCCAACACTTGGCCCGATTCTACTCTGCAAGCTCGCTTCAAAGCGGGCTAGGAGTGGGTCGTCATTCGGAATTGTTCCCACAGTTGTCGAACTACTCTTACGATGGCCAGCGAGCCCACTATTAGGTAAAGCTTGGCCAATCTCGCAAGTTCGTAAGATTAGGAGACCAAAGCGCTGCTCGGCACCACTGTCCGAGCGAGCAAGAGGTCGGCTCAGAGACCTTGGCGCGATGAACACAGTCACAAACAAAACGACTACACAAAGTTACAAAGGACATGCGAGTTCAAGAAAGAAATGTTATTAATAATTGGGATACAGTACAAAGCGACTCTTCCGTACAACAAGGTCACAAGGCCTTAAAGTACAAAAATTACAATGCCGACCCAATACACTTCGGTGCGTCGACCTCGGCCGTCAGCTCGTCCCGCTCGGTCGTCAGTTTGGCCACCTCAGCCGCCAGTCCCTCTCCCTCCATCCGAAGCTCCGCCTCTACAGTCCGCAAGTGACGGATCTCGGAAAGCAGATCGTCCCTCTCTGCTGTTATTTTTGACAAATTGTGCTGAACGCACTGGATCCGAAGAGTGTTGCTAAAGGCGATCACCGAACCTTCGTCCTCTCCTACGGGGGTCATCTCGGCGATCCTGCTCTCCAGACGCCGGATCTCGATGTCCCGCTTGCCTAGGATGAGCTGAAGATGGTTCCGCTCGCTTTCGGCTCGGTGCAATCCCAGCTCGACTTCAAAGAGCCGCTCTCGGAACCTCCCCAAGCACGGCCTCGTCACCCCTGAGACAGCCTCGGCTCGAGCGTTGTCATCTGAGCGAGCAGGCTCGACGTCTTCAGCCACCACCACAAGCTGAAAAGAAGAAGAGTCAAACAACAAAATTTCAAACACTGCCGAAGCCCAACACTTCAAGAATTTTCAATCAAACTTTCAGACTTTGAGTAAGTTGTTAGAGATCGGAAGTTACACAGAAGCAAAGCAAAGGTTTTTATTCAAATAAAGTAGCCCTACATACAAATAGACCGACGCTACAACAGGGTTTTACAATAACTTAGAGAGACATAATACAACATGTTTAGTGCTTCTTCGGAAGGGGAATGCTCCGGTTCAAGGAAACCCGGGGTCGGCGACGCCTGACCTCCGAGCTCGATTCCAAACCAGCGAAGCGAGATCCCTCTTCGCCGCTAACTCTAACTGTGGCGCCAACTGAGGCGCCGCTAGACGAGACAGCTACACTACTCTGAGCGTCAGCAGGACTCCGCCTCACCGCAGGCAAACGAGTCGCAAGTTCATAGAAAGTAATCCCTCTCTCGTTCTCTTCACGAGTACACGACGTACTATGAACGTTGGCCCTCTCAGGCAGAGGCTTGAGCGACGCGATCTCTTCCTCCAGCTCGATAATCCTATCTCTCAGAACGTCATCCTTCGACGACATCTTCAAACGAGGAGGTCTCGACGAGCCCGCAACATTGGCACTATCGGTCGCAAGACGTCGATAATGGGTGACCTCGATCCCCCTGTCTATCATAATTTTCCTAAGCTTGTTGACCTTGGCCAACAACTTTTGGCGCTCGGATGACAACTTCTCCAACTCGGAAGCTAACTTCTCTCCTTCCGCCGAATGTTCTTTCTCTGTTACCTCCAAGTGACGGATCTCGGCCAAGAGCTCGTTATTCTTTTGCTCGGCAACGAAAAGCTCCCTACGAAGCCGCTCCATCTCACCTTCGAGACTAGAAGCTTGAGGTTGCTTCCGTAGTTGCTTCAACTCACGACAATACCCCCTCGCTGCCGCTTTTATCTCCTCCAACTTCAAGAGCATAGAGAATCGCCTCTCTCGGCTATGGGAAAGCGCTCGCTTCGTTTCTTTCAGCTCCTTTTGAAGGTACGAAACCTCCGTGATCGGACCAAACTTCACCTGAAAAGCAAAGATAAATCCGATGCCCAACACTTGGAGAAATTTTGCGGCTAGTCAAACACAAAATCCGAGGTCTATCACTTGGAGAATTTTTGGCCAAACAAAAAGTGTTTTCATTCAAAACTCAAAAAAGCATTACAAGAGCGGTGGCCAGTCCGCGGTCAGGCGTTACAAAAAAAAAGAAACAAAAAGAAGACTAAAGATGCAACCAAGTCAGGGGTCGACCTTTTTGTCGCTTGGGTCTTTCGACCCCCCGACGATTCCCATGTCCTCGTCCACGTCCTCGTCCTCGGAGTCGTCCTCCTCCTCACCTTCGGCCTCTATCTCGCCCGTGCCTTCGACACCGCCGGCCTGTCCCTCGGGGCTGAGCATTGCCGAGGGAAGCTCCTCCTCCCCCTCCACGGGGTCGTAGAAGTGGTAGGAGGATGTGTCGAACCCCGGGTTCCGAGCAGCGATATGAAGCAGGGCTCAGCCGTACGCGTCCTCCATGTTCTTAAACATGTGCTGCTCGGCCTCTTGCTGGACAGCCCTCTTCGCCTTCGCAACCTTCGATCAGTGCTTGGCCCTGATCCTCTCGGTCTACTTCCAAGCTTTCTCCGCCTCCGATCGGGCTTCGGCCAGCTCCTCCTTGAGCTCGGCATTCTCCTTCTCCGAGGCCTCGAGCTTGGCCGCCTCGTCTGCCGACCACTGCATGGCTTCGGCCAGCTTCGCCTCCAACCCCGCCACTTCGGCACCGTGCTTTGCCGAGAGGAGTTGCTCGGCTTCGAACAGCTTCACAGCTTTTGCGCGCTCCAACCTCTCCCGGTCGCACAGCGCCGACAGCTCCTGTTCTTTGCTCGCGAACTCTTCGAGCAAAAAGTTGAAGTGGCAGAGGATCTGGAAAGAAAACAAACAGTTAGAATCCGAACCTAAAATCTTAGAAAATTTCGAAAGAAATTCTTCAAGAAGAAAGTGTTCGGTCTACTTACCGACATCGTGTTCCGAGCGATCTGCATTGTAGCATCCCTGACCTTTCTGGACTTAAGCGCCGCTCGGTCCTTCGGGGTCGGCAGGTGCTTCACCGCCTGCATACAAATGTTGCCGTCCCCCAAGAAGTCGTCGACCTTCATTACTTGTCAGTTCGGGACGAAGATCTGCTTATGCTCCTCAGTCAGAATCTTCTCCGCTTCGGCAGTGAGGGGCGGAACGTTAAGGGCTAACGTCGCGCTCACGTTGAACGCGCCGCTGGACGAGCCGAGAGCATCAGTCTTCGCCGTTGGAGTCAGCGCATCCGAGACAGGAAGTTCGGAGGCCGCGACCTGGTCTTGCTCGGGATCGGCATCCAGAACAACGACCTCCTGCAGGTCGGCGGTCTTTGGGACCGAAGGTATCTTCGGCGCTCGGCCGCCCTGAGGCCCTATCGAGGGTCTCTTCTTCTTTCTCGTCTCCTGCTCCCTAGCCGCTTTGGCCTTCGCCATCAACGCCCTATAGTCCATCTTGGAAGACTCTGCACAAACCGAATGAAAAAACTTAGAAAAATTTTCAAGAACTTCAAGCAAAAAGTAAAAATACCAGAGGCGTACTGGGGTCGATCGGACTGAGACCCCCTCGGAACAGAGCCTCCTCGGTGATGTCCTTCCAACTAAGCGTCGGCAGGCTGAGGAGTTTCTTGAGGACTTCCGTCTCCTCGTCACCAAGCACTGGCTCCTTCTTCGCTCGCTTGGGCAGGCCCTCCCTCGACCAAGCTATCGGAATTGCCCAGGGTCCGGGAGCTCGGACAATGAAGTACTTCTCCTTCCAATGCTTGATCGAGTCCGGGTTCTCGATCAACTTCACGCCTGTCCGCGGCAAAAGGTAAAACCTCTGCTCGTTCCTGTTCGGCTGACAAGGACGGTAAAGGCTCCGAAGGAGAAACAGACTTGGCTCGGTGCCGATCTCTTGACACTGAAGAACAAATGCCAAGACGTGCCTCCAAGTGTTCATCATCAGTTGGGCAGGGCACAAGCCGTACCAATTGAGGACCTCGACAATGAACGGATGCAGCGGCAAACGAAGCACGGCGACCAAGGAGTCGAGTGGAAAAATGCACATGTCGGCCGAAGACGACATGCAGGCTCGGAAACCTGGTCCAGGGAGAAGTAGCCCGTACTCGGCGGGGATCTGGAATCCTGTCCGGATCCGATGCAGATCAGCCTCCGTAAGGACCGAAGTGATCTGGTCCACCTCGGACAACTCTCTCGGCTCGTACTCCTCTACTGACTTGGCGGTGCCCTGGGTCACCTTCTCCAACATCTCTTCGGAGTAGCTCCGAACTCCCCCCATGCTCGATAGAATGATCAGCTGCCGACCAAACAACACTACCGTCTTCGGCTGCTCTATGACCGTCACGACTCCCTTACCCTTCCGGGAGCTCGCTGCAACATCCTGGGGTAGCTCGGCGTCCTCCCCACTCTTGCTCGGCAGGACCACGGTCAGCTCGGTCGACTCTACCACCTCCTTCTCTTTACCCGCTCGGCTGACGACTCGGTCCGAGGCGGGGGTCTCATCCGAAGAAGTAATCTTAACCATTTTTCTAAAGAGAGAGGAGAGAGACTGACCTTGAAGTGACTGTTACGGTCGGAAAAGTTCGCCGGAGCAAAGAAACGCCTTGCCGCGACAGTTAGCAGTGCCACCCAGGAGCTAAAAACTTCGATGGTGAGAAGTAAAAACTTGAGTTAGAAAGTAAAAGTGAATAATGAGATTGGGGGTGGGGGAAGTGAAGTTTTATAGTAAAAGAAAAAGTCTCTTGGACTTCATAACGTAAGGGCGCGACTCTTACGAAAGCCCAAACGACTTTGTGACCGAGCATCAAAGGTTGGCGAAAAGACAAAACGTTTCGATACAAGTCAAATAGCTCAGGCACACACGGGATCAAAATCCGAGCGACGTGCGATCCGACCCCAACATCAAAGAGCTCGGTCGGCTACCGAACAAGAGCCTGTCTCGAGATTCGTGCCACCATCCACCGGCTCAGATCGCACCACATCGCCCGGATGAAGCACTTCGGACCCGGACACCCCGCATCTGTCCCAGGAAGGAAGAGAAAATTTGGATTAAAAGTTTTAAGGCACCCGCCCTCGGCGAGTGCCCCGGGACCCAGGACTCGGTCGGTTCCCCTCTCACCCGTGAGCAACTCGAGGCTTACGGCCTCGGAAGCCGAAACCACAAATCGTTCAAGGGTGGGAGAAAAACCACCATCGCGTAAGGCCCAGTCAAAAGGCAGATCGGCCCACCTCCCATCTCTAGCTCCTTCGGGCTGATAACCATCAGAAGCCGTCAGCCCTGGAAGGAAGACAGAGAACGGAGAAGACCCATCCGTCCGAGGCACCTTGCCCCCCGGGTCCGGACTCCGGTCGTCATCCCTTCTGCCCTGATCTCCCCTGGCCCTGACATCCGCATCGGGGCCGTCAGAGTCAGGAGAAGATCACAGCGGAAGAGTGTCCACCCATTCGATGCTCTCAGGGTTAGCATTTTTCAAAAAATAGGCATCCGCCCAAGGCAGACACCTCCGATGGTCGATGAACCACCATTGCTATGATCGAAGCTACAGGGGGAACGGGGTATTTATAAACTCCCCCCAAGGACCAGCCATTATGGCCCTTGGGAGGCCAAGCGACGGAAGCCAGCAGTCACGCCTAGGGAGCTGAAGCGCCACGCATTAATTAGAGGACGCCATTTTAATGACCCCAGGGAAGTTGGAACGCCGCACAAATCTTGGGGCACCATTAATGCTCCCTGAGGGCAGCCAGTAGCTCAGCTCGGCCTTCTCACGAAGGCCCAACGGCTCGCCATCGCCCTTACCGACCCATAAACCCTCAGACTCCCGGTCGGCTAACAGAGCAAGTGCCTATCCGAGCCCCAAAACGGAGAAAATGCACTTTCTCCTCAACATTCGTGTAAGATCTCGATCAGACGGCCCAGATCTTACCAGCGTCGCTAAATGACAAGATAGCGTTTTCTTGGAAACTGAGCCCGTCTCGAGATTCGTGCCAGCATCCAATGGCCCAGATCTTGCCAGCGTCGCTAAACGACAAGATAGCGTTTTCATGGAAACTGAGCCCGTCTCGAGATTCGTGCCACCATCCAACGGCTCAGATCGCGCCACGTCGCTCGGACAGCCGAATCCTTAGACTCCCGGTCGGCTAACCGAGCAAGTGCCCATCCGAGCCCCAAAACAGAGAAAATTCACTTTCTCCTCAACATTCGTGTAAGATCTCGATCAGACAGCCCAGATCTTGCCAGCGTCGCTAAATGACAAGATAGCATTTTTTTGGGACCTGGGACCGTCTCGAGATTCGTGCCATCATCCAACGGCTCAGATCGCGCCACGCCGCTCGGATAGCCGAACCCTTAGACCTCCAGTCGGCTAACCGAGCAAGTGCCCATCCGAGCTCCAAAACAGAGAAAAAAGGTGCCGAGCGACTACGACTGTTGGATCTTCCAGAAATTCGTGCTTCTGATGATGAACGGTCCAGATCGTGCCACGTGCGCTAAACGACAAGATAGCGTTTTCTTGGGAACTGAGCCCGTCTCGAGATTCGCGCCACCATCCAACGGCTCAGATCGCACCACGTCGCTCAGACAGCCGAACCCTTATACCCCCAGTCGGCTGACCGAGCAAGTGCCCATCCGAGCTCCAAAAGCGAGAAAATGACTACCGAACGACCACAACCGTTGGATCTCCCAGAAATTCGCGCTTCTGGTGATGAACAGTCCAGATCAAGCCACGCCATAAATAGGTAATAAAAATCAGTTTTTATTTATTTTAATCGTTTTACTTATTTAAAAATTGCGAAAAAATTACTAAAAATTCGGGAAAATTAACTAAAAATTCTAGAAAATAATTATAAATTCGGGGAATATTTTTGAGCCCCTGAACGAACAATTATTGCCTGGAACGTATTGTTAAGGCCCTCGAACGACTGGTTAGCACATCGCAAAATTAAATAAATAATCTGAAAAAATACATAAAAACCGTCGGATATTCAACAAGGCTTAAGAACAGCTTACAGCTTCAAAAATCACCTCACTACCCCCTTCGAGATTCAAAACCCTCTATTCGAACTCCGATACAACTCCACTAGCCACTGAAACAGTTAAACTACTCCTCAAAGGCTGATCACACTCAGTCTTTAGGAGTGGGGGGCTCGTGATATGGCTAAAAATGGGGTTAAATCGGAACCGTCCAGATTGGGCATGAATCTTGAAGCTCAGGGGTAAAACGGTAATTTTGCATATAGATGGGCCCGAAGCGGGCACTGGATCTCCCCTTCACAGATCCAATAACCCGCGAACGGATCCACTCCAGCTGGGTACGGGTCCCGACCGAAGACAAACCCAGACCAGCAAGAAGAAATCAGGGTCTCTAATTTGACTAAATCAACGGGCCTGATTCACGGTTATCCTCTCACCGGGAATCAGGGATCAGTTTCCTAAACTAATTATGAGGATTTTACTCCTAACGGTATCACAGGAAATCAGATCCCTAATCAAATTCCCATGGCGACTATAAATACCTCCGACCTACCACTGTTACAAGGTAATCACTCTTTTTCCAATTAAAGCTCTTTCTTGATCATATCACTGGTTACTGACAAGAGCGTCGGAGGGTGCATCGCCGGGATCAACCCCGGTGTATCGCACTTCCTTGTAGGTGAACGGCGGGAGTCAGCAGCCCAATTCCGACGAATAGGCTTAGATTCGCTACTCAGATTTTTCCACGAACCCACAAATTCTATCTGTTGGCCCCCACACCAAATTTAGCGGCAACAACAATATTGATGTAAACACTTTTGTAAACAGAATGGGTTAATATAAATGAAATCTAGGCAACTATTTTATTCGATAGTGGGTCATCGCATTCTTTTGTGTCTGAAGTTTTTTCAAGGAAGTTGAAATGCACCCAGGAGGCAACTCCGGAATCAGTTTTATTGGTCGCTACCCCATCTGGAGCAACTCTCCCCCCAACTTCGTGCTATAAGGGATGCAATCTCCTGATTGACAGAGAAACCCTAAGTATAGATTTGCTAGAGCTGGGCGTTGTAGGGACAGACGTGATTATTACGATGGATTGGAAGTCTAGGCATAAGGCTAGCATCGATTGCAAGGAGAAGAAGGTAGCCATTACCCCATCCGGAGGACCAGAACTTGTGTTCCAAGGTGTAACACCAAGTAATTTTCAAAAGAGTATATATATATATATATATATATATATATATATATATATATATATATATATATATATGTTGAAAAAAAGCATAGTTGGCTGTTTGGCTATTAGCCCACTAGGATTTCCTATGGGGGGATAATATATGAAATATTTGGGAAGAAGGGGCCCACCCATGAAGGAGACAGCAAGTGTAGGCTGTTGTTTGCTCTGTCGCTTTCGGATGACGTCACCATGGGGTGACATGGCTGTTATGGGAGGGGCCCGCCTGTGTTCTCTCGGAAGAGAGAAAGGGAGAGATTTGAGAATATTGTCTCATATCGGTAAGATACAAAAATTAAATAATATATAAATACTATTGCCTACGATCAAGAGTCACCAATTCGGTTAACCACCTTTTCAGAGGCAGCCTGTGGTGGGCAGTTGTACTACATAGTATCTAATTTTTCTTATAAATAGATCAATTGTCTGAGCTAGGGGCAGGGGCATTACAAATGGTACCAGAGCCGACTTTCGATACCGGGTATGGGTAAGAGTAGGCGAGATGGAGCTAGCAGATGTACGGGTAAGTATGCCTGAGAGGGAGCGAGGTTAGGGCCTGAGATGGACAACCCAGCAGAATTGGGGTACTATGCAACTAGCAGAATCAAGGTACTCCACTCCACATCGGCTAGAAAGTAGATCCCACACTAGATTGTGCATGCCCCATGCTCAGCGAGGACGTTGATTTCTGAAGGGGGGTGTGTGTAACACCCCGTAATTTTCAAAAGAGTATATATATATATATATATATAATATGTTGAAAAAAAGTATAGTTGGCTGTTTAGCTGCTAGCCCCCATAGGATTTCCTATAGGGGGGATAATATATGAAATATTTGGGAAGAGGGGGCCCACCCATGAAGGAGACAGCAGGTGTAGGCTGCTGTGTGCTCCGTCGCTTTCGGATGACATCACCACGGGGTGACGTGGCTGTTATGGAGGGGCCTGCCTGTGTTCTCTCGGAAGAGAGAAAGGGAGAGATTTGAGAATATTGTCCCATATCGGTAAGATACAAAAATTAAATAATATATAAATACTATTGCCTATGATTAAGAGTCACCAATTCGGTTAACCACCTTTTGAGAGGCAACCTGTGGTGGGCAGTTGTACTACATAGTATCTAATTTGTCTTATAAATTGTATAAATTGTCTGAGCTAGGGGCAGGGGCGTTACACAAGGAAAGAAGAATCAGAGTGAAGAAATTCTTGCAGCTGCAACTGGAATACGTGTGCCAAGTGAAGTCAAGGTGATACCAATTGTACAAAAATTTCCCCACATATTTTTGGAAGAATTACCTAGACTCCCACCACATAGGGATGTTGAGTTCAGCATTACTATCCAGCCAGGCAGCGCACCAGTGTCTACGACACCATATAGGATGGCACCAGTAGAGCAGAAAGAAGTGAATGAGCAAATTGAAGAACTGCTACAGAAGGGATTCATCAGGCCAAGTGCCTCACCCTGGGGAGCACCCGTGCTACTTGTGAAGAAGAAGGATGGAACCTCTAGAATGTGCATCGATTATCAGGAGTTGAACAAGGAAATTGTTCGGAACCGGTACCCCATTACCAGGATCGATGACTTGTTTGATCAGCTCCAGGGAGTGGTTGTATTCTCAAAGATTGATTTGCATTCAGGCTATCATCAAGTTCGGGTCAAAGAAGAGGATATACCCAAAATAGCATTCTGAACTCGGCATGGTCATTATGAGTTTTTGGTAATGCCATTCGGGGTGACCAATGCTCTAGCAATCTTCATGGACATGATGAACCGCATCTTACGGCCATTCATCGATTCATTCGTGGTTGTCTTCCTAGAAGATATCTTGATATATTCAAAAACAGAAGAGGAACATGCTGAGCATCTAACTGCAGTATTGATCAAGCTACGGGAGCATCAGCTTTATGCCAAACTGTCAAAGTGTGAATTCTGGAAATCAGAAGTGGCATTCTTAGGCCATGTCCTTTCTAAGGAGGGAGTGGCTACAAACCCGCAGAAGATTGAGGTAGTAAAAAGTTGGCCTCAGCCAAGAACTGTGAAGGAGGTCAGAAGCTTCTTAGGCATGACAGAGTACTACAGGAAGTTCATTTAGAACTATGCCAGAATTGTTGTACCACTTACAGCGCTGACCAAGAAAAACGTAAGTTTTGTTTGGACTGAGAACTACGAAGGGAGTTACCAAGAGTTGAAGAACAAATTGATTTCTGCACTGATTTTGGTTTTGCCTCAACCAGATAAGGAATATGTAATCTTCAGTGATGCTTCGTTTTTGGGATTCGGGTGTGTCCTGATGCAAGAAGCAAAGGTAATAGCATACGGATCGAGACAACTCTGACCACATGAGAAGAATTACCCGACACAAGACATGAAATTGACCGCGATAATCTTTGCTCTGAAATTGTGGCGACACTATGTCTATGGGTTGAAGGTAGAAATGTTTACCAACCATAAAAGCCTGAAGTATATCTACGAGCAAAAGGATTTGAATCTCAGGTAGAGGCGATGGTTGGAGGTTTTGGATGACATCAGACTAGAAATTTTATACCATCCGGGAAAAGCCAATGTCGTGGTAGATGCGCTCAGCAGAAAAAGACGTATAGCCATGCTCATTGCAACAAGAAGAGAGCTAAAGGATGAGATCAGACAGGCCGGTATTGAAATAATTGTTCAAGATTTGAGCACAGTTTTGTCACGTCTTTAATTGCAACCAAGTCTGAATGACCGAGTCAAGAAGGCTCAATTGGGTGATGCAGAGATTGAAGCACAAAAGTGGCTAGTCAATGAAGGAAAAGCCTCAGAGTTCAGTGTAAAGGAAGGGTCGCTTTGGTTTGGATGAAGGTTATGTGTGCCTAAGGTTCATGAGTTGTAGGAAGATATCATGAAAGAAGCACACTCCACCTTACTCACAGTTCATCCAGGAAGTACAAAGATGTATAAAGACATAAAACAGCATTTCTGGTGGGCTAGAATGAAGCGGGATGTGGCAGGATTTGTGGCCAAATGCCTTACATGTTAGAAAGTTAAGGCAGAAAACCAGAAACCAGGAGGTCTACTGCAACCACTGCCTATTCCAGAGTGGAAATAGGAGGACATCAGCATGGATTTCATCACGGGACTGCCCAGAAGTTCAAAAGGGAACGACTCAATTTGGGTAATAGTGGACCAGTTTGACAAAGTCCGCACATTTACTTCCAGTAAAGACGACTTGGTCGGTGGAAAAGCTAGCAGAGGTCTACATTGAGGGCATTGTAAAGCTACATGGGGTGCCAGTGTCGATCGTTTCCGACCAAGATGCAAGGTTTACGTCCCGATTTTGGCAGAGTCTGCAAGAAGCTTTAGGAACGAGATTGGATTTTAGCACAGCTTTCCACCTACAGACCGATAGGCAGACAGAGAGAGTTAACAGAATTCTCAAGGATATGCTAAGAGCGTGCATAATGGACTTCGGACGGAGCTGGGAATGACACTTAGCATTGGTAGAGTTTGCATATTATAACAGCTATCAAGCAAGTATTGAGATGGCTCCATATGAAGCTTTGTATGGAAGGAGGTGTAGGACCCCTGTGTGCTGGTTCGAAGTAGGGGAAAGGCAGATGTTCGGACCTGAAATAGTGCAGCAAACATCCAAAAAGATCGAGCTAATCAGAAAGAGGATGCAAGTAGCACAAAGCAGGCAGAAAAGCTACGCCAAAAACCGCCGATGAGATTTGGAATTCGAAGAAGGTGATTCGGTATTTCTGAAAGTCTCACCTATAAAGGGAGTGATCAGGTTCAGAAATGGTGGAAATGTTAGCACCGAGATATATTGGACCCTACCAGATTTTAAAGAGGATCGGAAAGATGACATACAAACTAGAGCTACCAGCCGAATTGTCCCAGGTGCATGATGTATTTCACGTTTCAATGCTGAGGAAATATGTACCATATCCGAGTCATCAGCTGCTAGACGTCCCCGAAGACCTACGAGTGGATCATATATATATAAGGAGCGGCCGGTGAAAATTATCGATCCTCAGGATAAAGTGCTAAGGAACAAGACTATTCCGATGGTCAAGGTTCTTTGGAAGAATCAGTTTGTGGAGGAAGCCACTTGGGAGCCGAAAAACCGAATGAAGCTTTCATTTCCCGAGTTATTTTGAGTGTTGTTTTTGTTTTTGTTTTTCCTACTTAGTGCAGTTCTGAGGACAGAACTATTCTAAGGATGGAGTATTGTAATATCCCGATCAATTATTAATAATATTGTTTTCATTAATATTCAATTATTTAATTATTTAATTATTTAATTATTTGAAATATTTTTGGTGGATATTACTTAGTTTAATTTTAAATCAATTTGGATGGCTAGGTTTTTGTTTGAAGGATTAAACCTAGGATTAATTAGATACATAAGAGTTTATGGGGTTTTCCTCTAGAAGCCTCTCTCTCCTCCACTTCACCCCTCCACCTCATCCCTCCACCATACCTCCACCTCACCCTCCCCCCCCCCCCCCCCCCCCCCCCCACCTAGTATGGCCGGCCAAGTACCCAAGGGGGTTTTTGCAAATCCCCTTGGTGCTTTTTGCACTCTCCCCCTTCTCTTCCATCCTATAAATACCCCCCCCCCCCCTTCCCCCTTCACCTCATGTCTCATTTACAAGAAAAAAAAGAGAGGAAAAGAAAGAGAGAACAAAATCCTAACTAGAGAGTTTTCATTGTAGGTTTTCTTAAGAGCTTTTCATAGGAGCTAGGAGGAAGGGGAAGGTTGGCTAGTTCTTCCTAAATTAGAAATAAACAAGGTGGGGGGTCTCTCTAACTTTTAATTGGTGTTGTTTTTGTTCTCTTTTGTGGTGTATGTTTTGTTGTGTTGTTGTTCTCTTTGCTATGTATGTTTTGTTGTGTGTTCTAAAACAACTTGGACTAAATTTCTAAGCATATGAATGATGGCATGAATAAAAATGACCGCATGAGAAGGATGGATGGTAGAACTCAACCAAAGGTTGAATCTTTAAGTTTTTATCCTGGTTATTTTGTTAAAAATATACAACTTGGACTAATTGACATGAGCATATGAAGATTTGTGTAGTAGAAATACTAACATACCCATTTTTGGGTTGTAGAACTCAACAACTATTAAAAAATAAGTCTTTTATTTGTTTATTGCTCTCTACTTTGTAAAATATCAAAATCTTGCTAACTCTTAGTTCATAAAAAAGGTAGACTTGTTGTATGTAGGAACTAAGAGGTTAAAGAAAAGAAGATTTGTAATATGTAGGACTTGTAATTTATAAGAAAGTGGATTTTGTTGTTTGTAGGACTTGTAATTTTTAAAAAGTAGATTTTTGTAATATGTATAAATTTGTAGTTCATAAAGTTAGATTTTTTGTAATATTTAAGACTTGTAATTCATAAAGAGAAGTAGTCTTTGTAATAGCTAGTAAAAGAATCATACTTAAATAGTAATGAAAGAATCATGCTTAAGTAGTAGTAAAAATCCATGCTTAAGTAGTAGTGAAAGAATCACGCTTAGGTAGTAGTGAAAGAATCATGCTTAAGTAGTAGTAAGATCCAAGTAGTCAAAGAATCATGCTTAAGTAGTAGTAAAGATCCATGCTTAAGTAGTAGTGAAAGAATCATGCTTAAGTAGTAGTAAAAGAATCATGCTTAAGTAGTAGTAAAGATCCATGCTTAAGTAGTAGTAAAAGAATCATGCTTAAGTAGTAGTAAAGATTCATGCTTAAGTAGTAGTGAAAGAATCATGCTTAAGTAGTAGTAAAGATCCATGCTTAAGTAGTAGTGAAAGAACCATGCTTAAGTAGTAGTAAAGATCCATGCTTAAGTAGTAGTAATGAATCATGCTTAAGTATTAGCAAAAGAATCATGCTCAAGTAGTAGTAAAGGTTCATGCTTAAGTAGTAGTAAAGATACATGCTTAAGTAGTAGTAAAAGAATCATGCTTAAGTAGTAGCAAAAGAATCATGCTCAAGTAGTAGTAAAGATCCATGATCAAGTAGTAGTAAAAGAATCATGCTTAAGTAGTAGTAAAGATTCGTGCTTAAGTAGTAGTAAAAGAATCATGCTTAAGTAGTAGTAAAGATCCATGCTTAAGTAGTAGTAAAAGAATCTTGCTTAAGTAGTAGTAGAAGAATCATGCTTAAGTAGTAGTAAAGATCCATGCTTAAGTAGTAATAAAAGAATCATGCTTAAGTAGTAGTAAAGATACACGCTTAAGTAGTAGTAGAAGAATCATGCTTAAGTAGTAGTAAAAGGATCGTGCTTGAGTTGTAGTAAAGAATCAAGCTTGAGTCATATGTAGAATTCATGCTTGAGTTAAAGAATCATGCTTGAGTTATATGTAGAAACCATGCGTGTGTTATTGTAGTATTTTAGTAAAGAACCCATCATGTTTGAGTTGTAATTATTCTAGACTGAAAATAACCCATTCGTGCTTGAGTTACATGTGTAGTTATTCTAGATTCAAAAGAGCACATGCATACTTGAATGGTATATTGTAGCATTCTAGTTAAAAGAACCCATGCTTGAATTGTATTTGGTAGTATTGTAGTGAAGGATTAAAAGAACCCATGAACCCATGCTGAGCTATATGTTCTAGTTTAACTATTATAATAAACCTATGTTCCATGTTTGTTCTAGTCGACTTTAAAAAGAAACCCATGAAACTAGCACCATGGTAGTTCTAGCTTAATTGATAAGAGAATCCATGTATTTAGTTTCTAAGTGATTCTAGCTCAAACTTGAGAAAGAAACCAAGAATCTAGTTGCATGTAGTTCTAGTTTAATTTGGAAAAAAGAACCCATGGATTCGAGTTGTATGAGGTTCTAATTAAAATTGGACCATATCATGCGAACATTCTTCATCTTCATGGGTAATAAGGGTTGGGAAAGTCACTTATAATTGTTAGCTTGATAAAAGCTAGTCTAGGGTCTTCTAATTACCCTAGGGGTCATCGACCATCAAGACCCGCATCTTACCACCTGGGAGACTATGGATAAATCTCACCTCAGGCGCCGACGGATCTTAACCGGTGTGGGTTGATCGTGGGCCAAGAGTGTTGATAAGATCCGAGTTAGGGGTAGTGATGAGTGAAGAGTCACTAGTGTCTTGAATCGATGGACCATGAGTTGGACCATGATAATCTAAGTTCAAAATCCTGTAAGATTGTTTAGGATTAGTGACATCATTAGGGTAGTAACTTATAAAGCTCTTTACTTAACCATTTTTGCCAAAAGAGAGAAGTTGGTATTAGGGGTGATACCTTATGACCCAACTCGTCCTATAGGCCGACACTAGGTGGTGTTATTGGGTTGTACCTTCCCGTCAAAGGGATACGTACGGTGCCTTCTCATGAGTTGGGAGCACAGGTTGCGTATCTCACACTGTTAATTCCTGAAGTACCATGATAAGGGCAGGCAGAGCTAGGGGTTGGACCCCCGAAACTCCGTCATGTTCTATGTCGGGGAAGCAAATAGGCCATAGACTATGGTCTATGAGTTAGGGGGGCGCAAGGGATGCTTCGAGCCAACCTGTGCTGCAGTAACTCCGAGGGTTCGTCTGGATTTTAAGTGAGGTCTGGTGCACTGGGTAGTAGTGGCAAACATAGACACCATGAGCATACTGCATTGGTGGGACTTGACCATGTCTGCAACCTCATCAGTCACGTTGTATCTGTCAGGAACAGGTTGTGTACAAAAGTAGAAATTCATAACGCGGGTTCAAATCCCTAAAAATGGAGAACGGCTTGATATGGTCGTATGTAGTTATGGGATGCATACGACTCCAGATTCTCGCTTGCATTAGAGTAAGAGCATCCTAGCTTAGTTGACAATGCATTAGATTTTAAGACATTGCACTCACAAACACTTAATACACCGACACATTTACCATGCTTGATATGTTGTTTTTAAGATTCACTGCTAGTCATCAGCCTTTAAGCGTCAATATATGTACTGACGTCCCCACTCTAATAGGTTGTTGATACAGGATCACCATCTCGGGAGAGCTCTAGTCAAGGCTTGACTTCCAAGTGAAGAACCCGATGTTTATTGTTTCATTCTTGTATATATACTCTGATGTAATATATTGAACAATGGAAACACTCAGCTTGTTATATTATATTAAGTAAAAAAGTTTTAAATTTTCTTGTTTTTCTGTGTATTGTGGCTAATTAAATGTTAGATTCTAGCTTATGTCACGGTTTTCCAGTATATGGAAATCGGGGCGTTACAGATAGAGTGGCGAGTTGAGTTCTGAACTTGCTTGTTTGCAAGTTGCTAGAGCAACTCCGAGCCATGAGTATGGACTGTGAACATGTTGTTTTAGAGATTAATGAGTTGAGCTCTGAACTTAGTTGCTGGCAAGTTGCCCGAGCAACTCCGAGCCATGAGTATGGACTCTGAACCCACCTTTGCGCTAATGGGTTATAAGAACAGCTTTAACTGGACTTTGAACCCACCTTTGAGCTATGAGTTATGGGAGCAGCTTTAGCTGGACTCCGAACCCACCTTTGAGAGTTAATGAGTTACGGGAGCAGCTCTAGATGGACTCCAAACCCACCTTTGAGAGTTATTGAGTTATCGGAAGAGCTCTAGTTGGGCTCCGAACCCACCTTTGAGAGTTAATGAGTTGTGGGAGCAGCTCTAGCTAGATTCTGATCCTAGCTTTAAGTTAATGAGTTGTGTGGGCAGCTCTAGCTGGACTCTGAACCCACCTTTGATTTAATTAGTTGTTGGTGTGGCTCATGTGGTGAGCAGAGCACTGTACTCATTGTATGGAGAGAATGAGTTATTGGATGAGCTCGGAAGAAGAGTTGGGTACCTTCCTCATTGCTAAGAGTTGACGAGTTGTTGGTGTAGATCGGAGGAGGAGCTGGGCACCTAAATCATTGTACGGAGTAAATGAGTTGTTGGAGGAGCTTGAAAGAGGAGTTGAACACCTAACACACTGCTTGGATTTAACGAATTGTTCGTGTAACTCAGAGGAGGAGTTGGGCACCTAACTCATTACTTAGGCTGATGATTTGGAGGCATAGCTCGGAGAAGGGGTTGGGCACCTAACTCATTGCTTGGGTGAGGAGGAGGTGTAGCTCGAGAGGTGAGCGGAGAATTGTACTCATTGTATGGAATCAATGAGTTGTTAGAGGAGCTCGAAAGAGGAGCCGAGCACCTAATTCGTTGTAGGGAGGCAATGAGTTTTTGGAGGAGCTTGAGTGGCAAGCAGAGCACCGTATTCATTGTATGGAGTCAATGGGTTGTTGGAGAAGCTCGGAAGAAAAGTTGAGCACCTAACTCATTGTTTGGAGTTGAAGAGTTGTTGGTGTAGCTTGGAGGAGGTGGGCACCGAACTCATTGCTTGGGTTGATGAGTTGGAGGCATAGCTCGAGCGGCGAACGGAGCACCGTACTCATTGTATGAGGTCAATGAGCTTTTGGAGGAGCTCGGAGGAGGAGCTGTGCACCTAACTCATTGTAGCGAGGCAATGAGTTGTTGGAGGAGCTCGGAAGAAGAGCCGTGCATCTAACTCATTGTAGGGAGGCAATGAGTTCTTGGAGGAGCTCGAGCGGCGAGAAGAGCACCTAACTCATTGCTTTGAGTTGATGAGTTGCCGGTGTGGCTCGGAAGGGGGAGTTGAGCACCTAACTCATTGCTGGGAGTGGATGAGTTGTTGGTGCGACCAAAAGAGGAGCTAAGCACCTAACTCATTATCTTGAGTTGATGAGTTGATGGGTAGCATGGAAGAGGAGCTGGGCACCTAACTCATTGTGGGGAGCTAATGAGTTGCTGAAGAGCTCGAGCAGCGAGCAGAGCACCTAACTCATTACTTTGAGTTGATGAGTTGCTAGAGTGGCTCGATAGAGGAGCTGAGCACCTAACTCATTGTTTGGCATCTGGAGAGTAGTACAACAATTTTGTTAAAGAAATTGTGAATGTATTGAAAATTCAAACTAAGTGGCTGCTTTGATTGCCGGCATTTATTACATGCTTTGGTCATTATAGATGTAGGCCTTATTACAAAGTTTCGAAAGAAAATCTAGAGAAGAGCCCTTGTCGAACATCGTCAGCCGTGCTTTTGACACCTCCTTGCCCCCCAGAATCTTGGTGAGCCTCAAGGCAGATGACTTTGGAGATCTTGTAACAAGTTATTCTCGGACTTTGTGGGGGATAGCTGTGACACCTCGAATTTGTTAAATGCTGAAAATACCCGTGATAATTTTTGGTGTATTTTTATTTTAAGTATTGATTTTGGTGTCTATATTTGTGTTAAATTGGTACTATTGATATATTAGAGTTCGGAGTTGAGATTTATGTGAAAAAAATATTATTGATTTTATTTTATAATTTTGGTGGATTAGTTGAGATAATTATGATGTATTCTGTTTTATTAAAGAAAAGAGTTGGGGGTTTATTTGCAATGTTTTGGATTTGGGGGGCTTTTGTGTTATTATACATTATTATTATTATATATATAAATTATAATTTTTTTTTAAAACCCCCCATTCCCTTCCTCCCCCTCCTTTTCTTTTCGTTATGTTTCCTCCCGACCAAAACCGACCCAACTTTCGGTCCTCTCTCTCTCCGCCCAAATCCGCTCCGTTTCTCGATGATTTTCAAATTAAATTGAGGGATAGGCTAATTGAAGGATCCTCTACTTCGTGGTAGCGTCGGTTTTTGGTGAGGACTTCGGGAAGGTATACCCTACTTTATTTTATTGTATAAAATTAAGTCTGATTAATTTTTATTGAGTAAGAGTATTATGGTAGGAAGATTAAGAGATGTTGGGAATGGTAGATACAAGAAATTAGTAGATTATTAGAGAGTTTGCAAGTTATTAATAAATTAGGATTTTGGGTTTGTAAAAGAGAAGTATATATGTAAGAATTAATTCTTGTTTGGTAGTGGAAACTATAGTTGGGCCATTAGAATAATTTGGAAGTGGTTTTAGTTATTGTTTGGGGGATAAAAATCCCATAGGCATTAGAATATTACGTCCAATGCACGTGTGCATTCTAGGCGTTCAATAAAATGCCTGAGTGATATTAGGATTAGTGTTGTTATTTTCTGTGGTTGATTTGGATGTTTTGAGCCTTAATTGCTTTGAAACTTGATAATAGGAGATGCTAACGGCTTAGGGTGCGGGATGGAGAAGTGATGCTTCAAGTCTTCCCGAGTTGTTAGGTGATTATGAATGTATTTACGTATCTGTTGTTTTAAGAAAATTTTAGTATCATCTGAATGATTGGTATGAATTAGAGAATAAGGTGTATGTATAAATGGGAATTAGTGCTCGGTGTTGGTGTGTTTATGACGATTAAATACTCGTGTCTCTATTGATACAAATTTATAGATGATGGATTAGTTATATATGGGGATGAGTTATATTTATATAAGGATGTCGGTATATGGGGAAGTGATGTAATTTTGAATATTCAGTGTGATGGTAATGTATTGTGTGTGTATATGTATATATATATATATATATATATATATATATATATATATATATATATATGATGTTGGGATGGGTTGAGCTACTGGACATATGCAAACATGTGATAATGAGATAATAAATAGTATGGTATACTCATGATGCGTGAGTTAATGATAAAATAAATAATACAGTACAGTGGTGATGTGCAATAATATGATGTGATGATTTTATATGTTAATTACAGTGATATTTCTTATATGTGATGCATTGAAAGGGTAAGTGAGATGGTGATAATTGTTTATGTATTAATAAGTTCTAATAAAAGATGAGATGCTATGATGATAAAAGGAGATGAAAATATGAAAAGAAAATGTTAATAGCAATAATTGCAGTTGATCAGATTTGATACCCTAGGATAGACCTGGGAGAGCAGATACCTCTGGATAGACCGGAGAGAGAGCAGATACCTCAGGGTAGGCCTGAGAGAGAGTTGATACCCTAGAATAGAACTGGGAGAGCAGATACCTCTGGATAGACTGGAGAGAGAACAGATACCTCCGGATAGACCGGAGAGAGAGTTGATACCCCAGGATAGACCTGGGAGAGCAGATACCTCCGGATAGACCGGAGAGAGAGCAGATACCTCCGGATAGACCTGAGAGAGAGTTGATACCCCAGGATAGACCTAGGAGAGCAGATACCTCCGGATAGACCGGAGAGAGAGCAGATACCTCCGGATAGACCGGAGAGAGCAGATCCCTCAGGGTAGACCTGAGAGAGAGTTGATACCCCAGGATAGACCTGGGAGAGCAGATACCTCCGGATAGACCGGAGAGAGAGCAGATACCTTACGGTAGACCTGAGAGAGAGTTGATACCCTAGGATAGACCTGGGAGAGCAGATACCTCCGGATAGACCGGAGAGAGAGCAGATACCTCCGGATAGACTGAAGAGAGAGTTGATACCTCAGGGTAGACCTGGGAGAGAGTTGATACTCTAGGATAGATTTGGGATACTGTGGCTCACTGGTCGACTAATTAATAAAATAAACATGATGTAAAATGTGAATGAGAAAGAGAAGAAAATACTTGGTGTACAATGAAATGAAAAAGTAAAGGGAGTATGTGCTAATATAAATAGCATGAAGTAATGATACTATGAGAATGGTTATTAAAGTAAAATACGATATGGTATGAATTGATACACCTTGGAATTGTGTCGAGGAACTACCTGCCCGCTATTTCCGTGGAAATGGTGGGAACTACCTGCCTTGGCATAATTCGCAGGGTGAGTTGGTGAGTAGTTAATTAAATATCGGTAATGTATAATGAAAATGAAGAATGAAGTAAAGTGTACGAAGAAAAGTAATTGAAGTAAATTAATAACCAAGCTATCGGCTTGGGATGTGATGTGATATTACCCAAGTTCTACTTGGGGTGGGGTGATTATTACCCAAGCTATTGGCTTTGGGGTGTGATATATTATTGCCCAAACTAGTTGGAATATGGAATATAAATTGATGAGATTGAAAGTGAAGTTAATGGTAACTTGAGATATAAATGAAAAAGATAGGAAGTCAAATTATCAATAAGATTGAGTAGTAACTAAAGTGGTATAACGGGATGAAAATGAGTTATAAAATATGCTTTTAATGCAATAAGAATGAGCATTCAAATCAGTGATATGATAATGATGTGATGAAATGCAAGTAAATTGCAATGTGTAATGAGATGTTATGTTTTGTGTTATAAGACATGAATTAATGTGTTTATGATGTGATACGTGATGTAATACAATAAACAAATACCTGTAACACGAGAGCGGTCATAGAAATGGTTATTAAAGAAAAATATGTTGGGCTATGAGTTTGTATACCTTGGAAGTGTGTCAAGGAACTACTCGCCCGCTATTTCCGTGGAAATGGTAGGAACTACCTCCCTTGGCACGACTTTTAGGATAAATGGGTGAGTTGTTGATATGATGCCGGTATTGTGGGTTCGAAATAAAAAGTGAAGTAAATTGAAATATGCTATAAGGGAAAATAAAAGTAAGTTAAACAATTATGAGTTTGATGATGAGTATGATGAGGTACTGAGAGTAAAAAGAAGATAGTTGTAAGTTATTATAAGAATGGGAATCAATGTGTTACGAGATGTTATGATATGTGTTATAAGGTATTGATAAAGATAATATTATGAGATTGAATGAATGAGACAATATGTGTTGTGAATGTGATATCATGAGAGTAGATACATGGGAGGGATTGTGGTAAAAATAAATACCCGTAGTGAGGTATTATGGAGATGAAGATGATATTATTGCTTGTATGAATGTGATGTATGTAATATGGGAATGAGAAAGAAATGTGTATGAATTAAGATAAGTATGAATGAATATGAGCCGTGAGCTTGTAAATGAAAATGATTAGTAAATGAAGTACGTGATTGAATAAATATGAAAATGAGGTAGTGGCATTATGCGATTAAGTATGAAAAGTAGAAGAATTATATATGTGCGGTATTACCGTATTATGTTGTTGGTTATAAAGTAGAGTTTATGTGGAGTATAAAACTATACGGGAAAATTATAGGTGATATTAGTATAATGCTTAAAGTGTTGCGTGTTAAGCGTTTAAATTACGATTGATTTCAAAACGATGATAAGTAGAGTGGGAGCATGCGTATATATATTTAAATAAACAGGTGACGGTCCAAAGAGTACTTGATGAAAAGCTACATTTATGGTGTTTATATGATCAGACTTCAAATGGAATTTTATTATCTTGGTATTTGTAAGTTTATTTTATTTTATTTTATTTACAAAGTTTAATTTATTTGCTTAGTCAGTAAATTATACTCACACCAGAAATCGCTAACCCCTTAGTGTTTGGGGGGTTAGGGGAGTCCTAGGACTACCCTGGATCCCCTACTGTTGCAGGTGCTCGGCAGTGTCCAGGTGAGACATGGAGCTTAGTTGAATAGATTTATTTTTATTCTTTTAAAGTTATGTATAAATTAGTTATGTGAATAGTAAATTTTGTGGTTTAAATTGTAATTTGAATGTATAAGTACATGGATGTCGATGATGAGTAAAGTATGGGGTAGTGTGGTATGTTCTTGACCCGTACCCATCTCGTTGTGGTGTACCCGATCCTGTGGTATGTTCTACAAAGGTTTTTCTAAAATTTTTACTTTGTTTTCAAAGAAATTTATGGTTTTTATTTTATAATGGATATTCCATTATGAGTTTGACCCCTAGAGCATATATATTGATTGCCTGTATGTTTCTGCTCATTTTGGCCTGGGGAGCCCGTGAAATTATTGTATGTGTTGTGAGCTACAAAATTTTGAGCAGAATTCTGTATGCTAATTGTGTTTCGGGGCAGAAATTACAGGGGAAACACTGCCAAAATTTTATTTGAATTATAACTATCTTAGTTTATGTTTAAAGTGAGATAGAAATTGAAAGAATTGAAGTTAGAGGTTTAGTTTTCAAAAAAAAATAGAGGGGGGGGGGGGGGGGTTACAATAGCTTTGGCTAACTCAGAAGCACTTGGACATATCTTCAAGGGAGAAGGGGATCTCTTCTAATTCTTCCATGGGCTTAGAGTTAACTTGACCCCTCTCCTAAGGGAGTTCTATAGCATCAAGGGGGAGGAACGAGCCCCTCAATGTAGTTTTGTAACATGCATGTGCCACCTCTTGGCTCCCCAAAACTTCTCCTACCCCTGATGTTGTTGGAAATTTCATCTTCATGTGGAAGGCTGAAGGTACGGCGTGGAGAACTGCTAGGCCGGGGCAGCCGAGAATGGTGTTGTAGGCGGCCTTCATGTTGACTACCATGAAGTCCATAACCTATGTTCGGGAAGCTGGGGCTTTCCCACAGTTACATCTTGTGTGATTATCCCCTCTATCTGGACAGGGACCCCAGAGAAACAATGGAGAGTGTATCCAGCGGGTTTGAGACTGTCCCGGGAGAGCTTGAGTCCTTCGAATGCATCTAGAAGATGTTCATCGAGTTTTCATTATTTATCAGGACGTGATGCACCTCATGATTTTTCATGTCAAGGCTTATAACTAGTGCATCACAGTGAAGGATCTAAACGCCTTCTAGATCTTTGTCTGAGAAAGTTACTGGAACTCCCAAACCTTTACCGGGAGAATATGTTGTGCACCGAGTTACTTCTCTGATGAAGGCTTTTTCTAGAGGAGTTGACTCTCCCCCCATTGGTCCCCCATAGATGGAGTAGAAGACTACTAGACGTCCTGAGTCTTGGGACTTGGAAGGATTTTTTGGGTGTTTGTTAGCTCCCCGGACTGGAGGCGGTTCGATGTCCTTTCTTTGGGTAAACTTGGAGAGGTAGCCCTATCGAATCAGAGCTTCAACCTCCTCTTTGAGGGCTCGACAATCATCGGAGATGTGTTTGTGGTGCCTGTGAAATGCACACCATTTTTCCTATTCATGCTTTTGCTTGAGGTGCTCATCTTAGGATGAGAATGAAGGAGTTTGTCCTTCTCAAATTCTGTCACGCCCCGCTTTCCAAAAACATGGAATACGAGCGCGTGACGAAACCCAGCAAATGATTTTAACATCATCCATAAGCTGTAGGATCGACTCAGCATCACAACAAGAATATAGCAAGATATATATACAACCAAGCATGCATGAATAATTTATTAAGCAACAGAAACAATTGAATACAACAAAATATTATCCAAATAGTTTCAAGTCTGGATCAAGATAAAAACATCGGGAACATAAGCCCGTTACAAGTCTTAAGCAACAACAAATGAAATAACTCGATTACAAAGCGAGATGATTAAAGAAAGAATTTCCCAAGCAAGGCTTCGAAAGTCTGCTTACCGATTCCAGCGGGTAGTTCATCTCCAAAGACTGCTTAATAAATATAAAAAGGAAAAAAATAGAGAAAACAAGAGAAAAAAACCTTAGTGCAAGTTAGGGCCACAAATAGTAAAAACGAGTACAGGTAATGTGGAACAAGAATTGGAATCAAGAATGTAACAAGGATACAACAAGTAGTGGAAAACCAAGAACTAGCGAGCAAGATGGACATCTTAGTAAACAGGTTGGATAACAAGTACTAATGGTGAAACAAGTGACAGGTAAACCTGTAGGGGTATCTAACATCAAGTGACATGTCTCAAGTTTAGGGTCAAGTAACAAGTGCCAAGTCTAGAGTCAAATATTATATTCAAGTGCCAAGTCTCAAGTAACAAGTTGTCAAGTGTCGAGTAACAAGTGAGCAAGTATCGAGTTCAAGTTTCATATATCAAGTACTCAAGTATCGTGTAAGCATGTATCAGGTTCAAGTCTTGTAGTTATTATTATCTATGTAGCACTTCATGCATCCATACTTTTACTACATGGTTGCTACAGTCAATACAATTTCGTTTAGGCCTAGTAATGGAGTCCATAGGGCAGCGTACTTAGGTATCAAGTATCAAGTAAGTGATCAAACCATGGGCTATAGAGGTGGCCCCCGTCACCATGACGTGGCACTTAGTTCTACGTGGCACTTAGTTCCATGTGATCTCAAATATATATCATGTATTCATATAATGGGCTCTAGAGGTGCCCCCCGTAGGCTATAGAGGTGGCCCCCGTCACCATGACGTGGCACTTAGTTCTCTGTGGCACTTAGTTCCATTTCATAAAATTATGGGAAACACGGGCCCCCTTCCGAGTACACTTACCTATATTGTCCACTACTATGGTCTTTCCCTTAAACCTCGGTTTGTTACATTTGTTAATTTTTTATCAAGCAAGCATGCAAGTGTGTGAAACGAGTCAAGAAATCATAATCATGGATATGGAACAAGTTTGAGGTATTTATATAGTATATTGAGGGACGACATGAATAAGAATAACACGAACAACGAAAATCCCAAATCTGGACAGCACGACGTTGCTGCACCAAAACTGTGATTCCCGTTGCCACGAAATAGAAAAAGTGGATCCGTCAGGAGATCTAGAAACTAGACTCCTGCCCGGTTCCAACGCATATAATTAAGGTACATAAAAATTGTGGTAACATGTGTCAAAACAGCGAACTACACTGCTAATGTGTTCAGGCAGAATTTGTGAATCTAAGTTTAAACATGTGAAATAGGGTTAAATTATTATTAACTAATTCTAATAAAATTTGGGAAAGTTTTTTAGGGTGTCCAGCAACAGCATATAAAATTTCAAGTCGAACGCTTACTGCTAACATGGTTAAATTAATTCACAAACTAAAGGTGTGCAGCAGTTTTGCGAATCTGCGTATACCGACACATCTGCAGTAAAACTGTGATAACTCGTAGATGGTAACTCCGAATTCGAAAATTCGGGAGGTTATCGACATCTAGACATCTAGAGCTACATTTGCTGTTCAGGTCTCGGGTTCAGTTTCAAATGGTAAAGGGGTCAAAACAGCATAATAAGACTCAGGATAGCAACATGTGGGAATGTATTACATGTATAAGTTACATGAAAATTGGTTATTAGGCGTCTAGGTTAATGTGTGATACAAATACAGTGTAATGGTTATCCAAACAGCAAGTAATATTTATTTGTCAACTCTAGTGGGTGCAAGTTCATCACATACAAGATATAACATATGCCTATAAATCTAGGGTTCCTTAATTTCATGTGTCCATGTATTTAGGGGATAAAATGAGTCCAAGTAGTTGTAATATATTACAATGAAATTATTGTGACTCTTAAGATTATGAACAGGGTTAATATTTGATCAACAACGACGAGTCAAGGAGGAGTCACAATTTCTAACTATTTGCAATATTTTCAAATGGACGCTTGTACTAGAACAAAAATATGTACAAGAGGAATACTTGCCTTGATTGACGACAATTAGATCCGTTAGTTGAAGAAAACGGGATCGAAAAACCCCGGGCGCAATTTCCCAAAAACACGTGTGAAGCACGTGCAAGAATTCAACAGTAGAGCGAATATTCCCACAACAGATCCCGCCAAAACAGCGTACAGCGATCTCCAGATCCGGCACACCAAAACACGGAACACCAGAATGCACCAATCGGATTTCTCCTACGCAGCGGATCTGGCCGAACAGCGTACAGCCTTCTCGGATCGGCTGTGGGTGAACACGAAACAACGTTTTCGTCCACCCAGATCTCGTCTTCTTCCTTTCGACGGAGAGAGAGGGATAGAGAGCGGGACTGCGGCGCAGGCTGGCGCGACGACGGTGCGTGGTCGGAGTTCGACTGAGGAGCAGTCGACGACGGCGATGGGGTGGCGATGGCGGAGCTTGCGACGAAAATGGCATGGCTCTGCTTCGGGTTCGAAAATAGGGGAGCGAGTTGGAAGTGGGTTCGGCGGTGGTTCGGGAGTGTTGGCGATGCGAACGGAGGTCGGGGAGATAGTCGAGGGGATGAGGAGACTGGCGAGGCGATGGTAATGGCGATAGGTGATGGGTTTTCGGAGGAGTTTGGAAATGGCGATGTTGGCGGAGTGGGTTAATGGCGGAGGATGGGTGACGATAGTGGTTCTGTGGGGACAGTGATGGCGAGACGGATTTTCAGGGGATGACGAAGGCGATGAAGGGTGGTTGAAGGCGAAGGTGATGGAGGTTGATTGTGATCAAAGTGGGATTGGTCGAGGACGGGTTTACGGTGGAGTTGGGTCGATGGGTGAAGATGGCGATGGAGAATGAGAGGGTGGTGGTGATCACGAGTTGATGAGGCGAAGGTCGTGGTGGTGAAGGGACGGTGCAGTGGGTTAATGGTGGGTATATGGGTTTCGATTCGAAAGGAGAAAGAAGCAGAAGGAAGAAGGAGAAGAGCGGCGGGATTGATTTGGGTTAGCACAGTAAATGGGGGTTAGGGTTAGGGTAGGTTAGGGTATATATAGTTAGGGTTTGGGTTTATGGGTTTTAGGGTATCCGTTTTGAGGGGGATCCAACTAGAGAATTGTTCAAAATGTATTAAAATGGGGAATAAAGAGATGAATGAGAAGAAACAGCCAATTCTTCATGAAGAATGACACAAAAAGGACACCCAATTGAATTAGATAAAAGCACCAAAAATTAAGTCGAAAACAAATTAGTGGTTTTATTCAATCGGGACCAAAATACAGGATCTCAAATAGATAAAAGAGTACAATTGGGCAAAATACAGTATAAAATACAAATACGGAAAATAGGAGTTACAAATCCTACCCACCTTACACAAAAATTTCGTCCTCGAAATTTGCTTAGGCGGTACATAAGACAGGGCAAAACAGCTGAGGGAAGGAACAAAGCAGAGGCAATACCAGAAAAAGAAGGAAGTGGATAACAATGAGGTCAATTGGAGAGCATGGAAGGGAATAAACAGTTTCAAAAGGAACGAAATAACATAAGATAACAAATATGATAAGAAGTAGGCAGAGCTGGAATTGGAGAGAGAAAAGACAGAGAAGAATTGAATCAAATCATGAATAGGTGCATGACCGCAAAATGGAATGCAAGAAGAAGTCAACCGGTATCAAAAATGAAGAAGAAACAACACAAAACTTGCAAGATAACAAAACAAGGAGATGAAGAATAGATGGAGTTGGAATCGAAGAAGGGATGGACAAGAAAAAGATAAACCAAGCACTGAATCAACAGATGAGGACAAATGCAAGGAATGGAACAAAACAAACAATACAAAGGAGGAGAAGCAACAACAGGATCCTGGGACCTGTGGATTATGGGCCCACCACGCTTCCGCTGCGCTACTCTGATGGTGACGTTCCAAGCTCCAGACATGTCGTTGTAGACCACGTGGCACCAAGTAACGAACCGAGCAGGAAGATAAGACGGAGACACCAGGATCAAGGAGAGTATGGGCTCAAGATAGATATAATAAATAATGCAAACTGAATATAAAGTTTGGCTTGAATTTAAATAATTAAAAGATATAATATAGGTCAAAACTAATGGCTTTAACAGAAATAATAATAATAACAAATATCAATATTAATAATATCAACAGTAATAGAATGATAACAACAATAAAATAAATATAACAATTATAATAATAAAAATAGTAATAATAATAACAATAATATTAAAGATATCAATAACAACAATGATACCAGTAATAATGAGCAAAATAAAAATAATAATAGTAACCAAAATAATAACAACAATAGTAACAGTAATCAAAATCATCATAATCATACAGGCAATAATAATATAATAAAAAAATATCAACAATACTAATAATAATGGTAATACATACATCACATAATAGAATTCAACACATTCATGAAAATAATGCAATAATAATAATAATAATAGCATTAAAAATAATATCAATAATGATAATAATAATAATAATGATAATAGCAATAATAACAATAATATCAATAAAGTAACAGTAATAATAATAATAATAATAAAAATAACAGTAATAAAGATAATGAAAACAATAATAATAACATCAGTTGAAATGACAATAATAATAATAATACCAATAATAATGAAAATATTCATTTACCATCAGTTTCATTATATAAGTAAAAAGTCTTGAAATATCAATTTGCAATAGGTAGAAAATCTTGCCTCCTCAACATCAAGTTGCATGTTTGTCTTCACGACATCAGGTTGCAGGTTGCCGTCTGAATATTCGGTTGCACATTTTGCCTCCCCGATATCTAGTTGCAATTTGCCTCCATTGACATCGAGTTGCATATTTGCCATCTCGACATTAGGTTGCACCGAAATGGTGAAATGTATATAAAATTGAGCATGTTCAGGCTCAAAACAAATTAACAATAATAATAATAGTAACGATAAAAATAATAATACCAATAACAATAACAATAACAAAAATATCGTTACTAATAACATTAAGAATAACAATGATAATAACAATGATTATAACAGTAATAATAACAGTAATTGCAAAAAGAATGATAACAATAATAATAAAATAATGAAAACAACAATAAGAATATCAATGGTAGTAACAACAATAATAATACTAGTAATGATAATGAAAAATAACAGCAATAATAATAATAGTAGTAATAATAGCATTATACAAGAAAATAAGAATTTGCCTTATCAAAATAATACAGTAGGAATATATAGTCGATCAAAAATGAAAAGTGAAGTTAAAATACACCATCGTTCGAAATAACAAAATAGAGATCGAAATTAAATATAACAAATAATAATCGAAATACAGAAAGTATTCGGGAAAAATAATTATAACGAGAAAATAGGTAAGAGAAAAATGTATCTATACCCAATAAAGAGTCAAGAAGAGGATGACTAGAAGGGTCAAAAGAAAATTAAGGAATTGAATACGTAGGAAGAAGGACGAGGAGCAAAATCGAAATTGAAGTGAATATAGCAGGGAAGAAATAACCATCATGATACTTAATATGAATCAATAAATAAAAATGAATGCAAAGCAGGGAAAGCAATGAACGACACACGAGCTGAAATAAGAAGGGATCCACAAGACAAGCAGAAAATCAGAGATTCCTTGCACCGGAATCAAAACAATATGGGTACAGAAAGAATAAATTGTACCCAATAATGAATCAACAATCAGAATGACTGTAAGAGATGGAAGGAAACAATGAATCAAAGAATTGAATATGAAGAGATCAAAATGGATGGGATAAGACTTGTGTCCAGATCGATTTGATTACCAAATTATTCATGTGGTTGCATGGCATGTTTAATGTTGAGTTAATTCTGACTGAGCCAAGCCTGTTCTAATGTATTAGTCAAACTAACACATTAACCAAACCTGAGCTCTGATACCACTAAAAACCTTGTCATGCCCCGCTTTCCAAAAATATGGAATACGAGCGCGGGACGAAGCCCAGCGAATGATTTTAACATCATCCATAAGTTGTAGGATCGACTCAGCATCACAACAAGAATATAGCAAGATATACATACAACCAAGCATGCATGAATAATTTATTAAGGAACGAAACAATTGAATACACAAAAATATTATCCAAATAGTTTCATGTCTGGATCAAGATAAAAACATCGGGAACATAAGCCCGTTACAAGTCTTAAGCAACAACAAATGAAATAACTCGATTACAAAGCGAGATGATTAAAGAAAGATTTTCCCAAGCAAGGCTTAGAACGTCTGCTCACCGATTCCAACAGGTAGTTCATCTCCAAAGATGGCTTAATAAATATAAAAAAGAAAAAAATAGAGAAAACAAGAGAAAATGCCCTTAGTGCAAGTTAGGGCCACAAATAGTAAAAACGAGTACAGGTAATATGGAACAAGAATTGGAATCAAGAATGTAACAAGGATACAACAAGTAGTGGAAAACCAAGAACTAGCGAGCAAGATGGACATCTTAGTAAACAGGTTGGATAACAAGTACTAATGGTGAAACAAGTGACAGGTAAACCTGTAGGGGTATCTAACATCAAGTGACAAGTCTCAAGTCTAGGGTCACAAGTGCCAAGTCTAGAGTCAAATATTATATTCAAGTGCCAAGTCTCAAGTAACAAGTTGTCAAGTGTCGAGTAACAAGTGAGCAAGTATCGAGTTCAAGTTTCATATATCAAGTAGTCAAGTATCGTGTAAGCATGTATCAGGTTTAAGTCTTGTAGTTATTACTATCTATGTAGCACTTCATGCATCCATACTTTTACTACATGGTTGCTACAGTCAATACAATTTCGTTTAGGCCTAGTAATGGAGTCCATAGGGCGGCATACTCAGGTATCAAGTATCAAGCAAGTGATCAAACCATGGGCTCTAGAGGTGACCCCCGTAGGCTCTAGAGGTGGCCCCCATCACCATGACGTGGCACTTAGTTCTACGTGGCACTTAGTTCCTTGTGATCTCAAATATATATCATGTAATCATATAATGGGCTCTAGAGGTGGCCCCCGTAGGCTCTAGAGGTGGCCCCCATCACCATGACGTGGCACTTAGTTCTGCGTGGCACTTAGTTTCATTTCATAAAATTATGGGAAACACGGGCCCCCTTCCGAGTATACTTACCTATATTGTCCCATACTATGGTCTTTTTCTTAAACCCCGGCTTGTTACATTTGTTAATTTTTTATCAACAAGCATGCAAGTTGTGAAACGAGTCAAGAAATCATAATCATGGATATGGAATAAGTTTGAGGTATTTACATAGTATATTCGAGGGGCGACATGAATAAGAATAACACGAACAACGAAAATCCCAAACCTGGACAGCACGACGTTGCTGCACCAAAACTGTGATTCTCGTTACCACGAAATAGAAAAAATGGATCCGTCAAGAGATCTATAAACTAGACTCCTGTTCGGTTCCAACGCATATAATTAAGGTACATGAAAGTTGTGGTAACATGTGTCAAAACAGCAAACTACACTGCTAATGTGTTCAGGCAGAATTTGTGAATCTAAATTTAAACATGTGAAACAGGGTTAAATTATTGTTAATTAATTCTAAAAAAATTTGGAAAGGTTCTCTAGGGTATCCAGCAACAGCATATAAAATTTCAAGTCAAATGCTTACTGCTAACATGGTTAAATTAATTCGCAAACTAAAGGTGTGCAGCAGTTTTGCGAATCTGCATCTACTGACACAGCTACAGTAAAACTGCAATAACTCCTAGACCGTAACTCCAAATTCGAAAACTCTGGAGACTATCGACATCTAGACATCTATAGCTACATTTACTGTTCAGCACTCAGGTTCAGAATCAAATGTTAAAGGGGTCAAAACAGCATAATAATACTCAGGACAGCAACATGTGGGAATGTATTACGTGTATAAGTTACATGAAAATTGGTTATTAGGCGTCTAGGTTAATGCGTGATACAAATACAGGGTAATGGTTATCCAAACAGCAAGTAATATTTATTTCTCAACTCTAGTGGGTGCAAGTTCATCACATACAAGATATAACATATGCCTATAAATCTAGGGTTCCTTAATTTCATGTGTCCATGTGTTTAGGGGATAAAATGAGTCCAAGTAGTTGTAATATATTACAATAAAATTATTGTGACTCTTAAAATTATGAACAGGGTTAATATTTGATCAACAACGACGAGTCAAGGAGGAGTCACAATTTCTAACTATTTACAGTATTTTCAAATGGACGCTTGTACTAGAACAAAAATATGTACAAGAGAAATACTTACCTTGATTGATGACGATTAGATCCGTTAGTTGAAGAAAACGGGATCGAAAAAACCCATGCACAATTTTCCAAAAACACGTGTGAAGCACGTGCAAGAATTCAACAGTAGAGCGAATATTCCCCATAACAGATCCCGCCAAAACAGCGTACAGCGATCTCCAGATCCGGCGTGCCAAAACTCGGAACACCAGAATGCACCAATCGGATTTCTCCTACGCAGCGGATCTAGCCGAACAGCGTACAGCCTTCTCAGATCGGTTGTGGGTGAACACGAAACAGCATTTTTGTCCACCCAGATCTCGTCTTCTTCTTTTCGACGGAGAGAGAGGAAGAGAGAGCGGGACTGCTGGCTTAGGCTAGCGCGATGACGGTGCGTGGTCGGAGTTCGACTGAAGAGCCAGTCGATGACGGTGATAGGGTGGCGACGGCGGAGCTTGCGATGAAAATGGTGTGGCTCTGCTTCGGGTTCGAAAATAGGGGAGCGAGTTGGGAGTGGGTTCGGCAGTGGTTCGGGAGTGTTGGCGATGCAAACGGAGGTCGAAGAGAAAGTCGAGGGGATGAGGAGACTGGCGAGGCAATGGTAATGGCGATAGGTGATGGGTTTTCGGAGGAGTTGGGAAATGGCGATGTTGGCAGAGTGGGTTAATGGCGGAGGATGGGTGACGATGGTGGTTCTGTGGGGACAGTGATGGCGAGACGGATTTTGAGGGGATGACGAAGGCAATGAAGGGTGGTTGAAGGCGAAGGTGATGGAGGCTGATTGTGATCGGAGTGGGTTTGGTCGAGGACAGGTTCACGGTGGAGTTGGGTCAATGGGTGAAGACGGCGATGGAGAATGAGAGGGTGGTGGTGATCACGGGTTGACGAGGCAAAGGTCATGGTGGTGAAAGGACGGTGCAGTGGGTTAATGGTGGGTATATGGGTTTCGATTCGAAAGGAGAAAGAAGCCGAAGGAAGAAGGAGAAGAGCGGCGGGATTGATTTGGGTTAGCACAGTAAATGGGGGTTAGGGTTAGGGTTAGGGTTAGGGTAGGTTAGGGTATATATAGTTAGGGTTTGGGTTTATGGGTTTATGGGTTTTAGGGTATCCGTTTTGAAGGGGGTCCAACTAGAGAATTGGTCAAAATGTATTAAAATGGGGAATAAAGAGATGAATTAGAAGAAACAGCCAATTCTTCATGAAGAATGACACAAAGAGGACACCCAATTGAATTAGATAAAAGCACCAAAAATTGAGTCGAAAACAAATTAATGGTTTTATTCAATCGGGACCAAAATACAGGATCTCAAATAGATAAAAGAGTACAATGGGGCAAAATACAGTATAAGATACAAATACGGGAAATATGAGTTACAAATTCTACAAATTCCATGAGGACTATAGAGATGCAGGTGTTGAGGGGAGTAAAAGTTCTTAAAGCGAGAGGCTAGAGGAGGGCAACACTGACTTGAGGCAGGCATCTGGGATTTCTTGGGTCCCTCTTTAATGGTTCTCTTTTATTTGTTCCTAGAGGAGGACATCTTCTGTTCTTGTGGATGAATGTCATTTTCTACTCGAATTTACTTCTCAACTCTTTGTATGAGGTCTGAGAAGTCCCGAGGAGGTCTCTTGACAAAAGAAGCTTTGAGGTCAATATGACTTACACTGTGCCTGAAGGCAGCGGTGGCTACGGCTGAGTCGAATAAGGGGATTGATCGGGACTCGGATGTGAAGCGCGAAAATAATCCTTGAGAGATGCACTTGTCTTCTCCATATTGTAGCTGGTGACAAAGTGTGAGGAAGAGCTCCTTAAGTTGATCGAAGGATAAGATGGACCGTGGAGAGAGATAAGAGAACCAATCCATTGATGATCCTTTCAGGGTTACTGGGAATGTCTTGCAGAGGAGGGACTCAGAGGCTTGATGGATCATCATGAGAGTTTTGAAACTCTCGAGATGACCTACCAGGTCAGTCTCACCATTATATGATTCGAAAGTTGGCATCTTGAAGTTTGTCGAAACAGGGGCGTCGAAGATGGTCCTGGAGAAGGGGCTCGGAGAGGGTGATATATTCTATCATGTCGTTCCTCTTCATGCTTCATTAGTGATAGGCGTTCCTCCATCTCTTGGAGGCGCCGAAGGACTATGTTTCCTTGTTCGCCCGATCTAGTAAACCTGCGAGACTTCTCCTATTGGGAAGGAGTAGGGCGGCATAGCTGGTTCGTCAGACCCTGTTCGGGACAATGTGGAGGGCTTGAAGGACCTCATCGTTGAAATCTCTGAACTCTGTCGTGGTGACGAGTCTTCTTTTTCCATGTTCCTGTGAACTGACCGACTTATTGAAGTTGGCTGCTTATGCTCGTGAGGAGGAAAAGTCATTCTACATGCCTTAGGAGAGGGAGATCATCTTTGCACCCTATGAGAGGGGGTTTTTAGACCTCTATCTTCAAGGATAGGGGCTCCTCTTGCTTTTTTGGCACTTTGGATGGGGGGGACCTTATCTTTGACTCGCCTTTCATTTAGGCGATCTCGGAGGGCAGACCTCTGCTGCAGGGTGAGTATGATCTGACGGATGTTTTACTGTGCATGATTTGCCACAAAAGGTATCGTAGAGGGGGTCGAGGTGTAGACTAAATCCATGTTTTTACCTACATGCTGCACATGGCGCTACTCGGGATGACTTCGTCGGAAGTGCCCCGCTGCAATCCCTTTGGAGGGAGGCTGAGCAGGCTGTTGAGGGGGTTGCTCTGGCTGATGAAGGTTGATCTGGTTGAGAAGTTTGTTTCGGTTGAGGAGAAGGAAAGAGGTCATCTGTATGAGGAGGAGGTGGAGGAAGTGGGGCTGGCTTGTCTGGCAGCTACCGCCTTCCCTTTTTCTTCGGAGCCATGGCTTGGAAAAAGTAGTTTTTTTACCGATGAAATCTAATCTATTGGTTAGATTGTAATTTCCCACATAGGGGGTCAATCTATTACTGCTATTTTCTGTATGGGAGCAAACAGATGATGTGAATTTTTTGATGAAAAATTATAAATATCTAACCTTTACTTTGATCAGAATTAATCGTCGTTAACCGCTCCTTATTTTGATTTTCTGACTATTGTGGACCTTAGATCTGATTTGGACAATCAAGATCGCTCCTGTAACACCCCGTAAAATTGAGTTATGAAAATTTTGCTTCACGTGTGTTACGCACGTGTCTTTCGTACTGTTACGAATAATATTCGTAACGTATTTTTATATAAATGACATACGTATTTTATGCTCCTGCTTTTTATCTATTTTCTGTTATCTCAAAATTCATTTTTATCCTATTTTTAGCCAACTCAGATATTAATTTTAATCTTTGTGTTTTTACGTATATTGCACGTGCTTTCAATACACGTGTCGATTACGTATATTTTCTGTTACGTGAAATATCCGTAACATTATTAAATATACATGTTTTGTATTTTGCCTGTTTTTCGTTCTCACAAATAAATTTTTATATTTTTGCACGTTCATTGCACGTGAAAATATTATGTATTTTAGTCCCTAAGATTTTTCAAAGTGATGTACATTTTATTCTCATTTTTTTGTTACATTTGTAGTATTTTATTTTTAAAAAAAAACTCATATGTCTAAAGTCTATTTTAAAACCCACTAGAAAACTTATTTAAAAGAGAGGCCCATAATTTTATTCTACACTTTAAATGTACAATTTTTAATCCAAACACTTGTCATGTAACAAACATATACAAATGGACTATAAACAAATAATTAAAGAATGAGAATTGTGTGCATGTGGGGTGCACGTGCACGTGTGTGCACTCTAAGAGTTGGCCAATTCATGAAGGAAGGAGAAGTGGTTTTGTGAGTGGGTGATTAATTTGGGTGAGTGGGTGATTAATTTGTGTGAGTGGGAGTCTCTTCATTCACCCAAATAACCCTATAAATACCACCTCCTACTTCATGAACATTGCACCAAAATCAAAAAGAAACAAAAGAAAAGAAAAGAAAATGAGAAAAGAATGAAATGAGCTTTTTGGTGTTGGCAAATTGCTAGGAGGAGAAGGCTTGTCTTGGTCGGAGCTAGGAGGAGAAGGCTTGTCTTGGTCGGAGCTTGGAAATACCCCAGATTTTTTGTGGATTTATTTAATGAGTTTTGATGCTGTTTTCTTGCTCTTGAATTCGTTTTTCTAATTTCTGGCTGAACCTATTTTCTGTATTCAAATCAGTTTTGAGCTATGTTTTTGTGAATTAGTATGTGACTTGTTTATATTAGCTGGATTCGTGTGGAAGTCTCTTTTCCATATCCTTTGACGGATCCAGTTTTGGATATTTATAACACTGGGAATCACTGTTTTACTACAGTATGGTCTTGCTGTCCTGAACTTGAGATTTGTCTATTTTAGTCTTTTATGAGATATCCTGCACTCGTACATGTTTATCTTGCATCTTGCACTTGTCACATGATCATGCCATGTTATTCTTGATATATTTTGTATATAGACATGCTTGTTTGACAATAATAATAAATAACCAAGCCGGGGTTTAAGGGACAGATCTAGTAGTGGATAATTCAAAAATGTATACTCGGAAGGGGATCCACTGATCCTACGTGATTACTTGAGACATGATACTTGACACGTGATTACTTGATACTTGCACGCAAGACACGATACTTGCCACTTGCACAACTTGACACGTGATTAGATGATACATGATACTTGGAGCTTGGAGCTCGATTACTTGACTTCTCCCCGAGTATACTGTCATCTATGCTCCACTATGAAATTTGAAGCGAAACTGTTTGTTGTAGTAACCATGTAAGGTGGGCTACATGAAGTGCTACCTAGATAGTAATCACTACAAGACTTGAACATGATACTTGAACATGATACATACTTGCTTGATAATTGTAACGCCCCAATTTCCACGTAACTGGGAAACTGTGACACATACCAAGATCTTTTCTTCAATTAGTCGCGATACACAGAAAAGAACTGGAAAATTTTAAACTTTTTATTCAACACAGAGTTATTACACAATAATTACAAATATCAATTTGTAATATCAACCTGTAATGCCTGCCCATTTTTTCTTTTTGACTCCAAAATCAATTCTTCCAATTTCTATATCACTTTAAACATAAACTAAGACAGTTATGTTTCAAAGAAAATTTGGACAGAGTCTCCCCTGTAATTTCTGCCCCGAAACACAGAAAGCTTACGGAATTCTGCTCTAAATTCCGTAGCTCACATCACAGGCAATAATATCACGGGCTCCCCAGGCCAAAATGAGCAGAATCACACAGGCAATATATATATGCTCTGGGGGCCAAACTCATAACAGTATATCAATTATCAATTAAAAACCATAAATTCCTTTGAAAACGTAGTAAGTTTTTTAGAAAATAACTTGTAAAAACATACCACAGCGCCCGGTACTCCACAACGAGATGGGTACGGGTCAAAACCATATCTTGCCACTCCACACTATACTCATCATCATCATCCACATACTTATACATCAAAAATACAATTTAAAGCATAAGCCTTCACTATTTACAATTAAACTTTGAACAAAAATTTGCAAAATGAAGCTCCACTCCATAGAAACCTGTACCTACACCTCACCTCTGCACTGCTGAGGACCTGTAACAGTAGGGACCTAGGGTAGTTCAGGGACTCCCTAACCCCCAAACACTAAGGGGTTAGCCATTTCTGGTGTAAGTATAATTTATTAAATAAGTAAATAAATTAAACTTACAAGTAAAAACATAACAAACTCACAATTACCAAGATAAACAAATCTTACTTGACATCTGAATATGTAAACATAAAAAATGGGGTTTCACATCAAATACTCTCTGAGTCATCACCTGTATGTATATCCATACCCGCTCATAACATACTTATATTTAGTAACCATTTGAATAACCACTCTCATAATACAAATATTGATCTAATTGCATTATATCACGTATCACATCATAGACATGTGCATTCATTCTCATACTACCACATTCATTCATGTCCAACCTAACATCTCATTGCACATTACCATTTACTTGCATTTCATCACAATATACTCCATATCCCAACCATAGTTTGGGCAATAACATATCACACCCCAAAGCCGATAGCTTGGGTAATAATCACCGCACCCCAAGTCGAACATGGATAATATCACATCACGTCCCAAGCCCATAGCTTGGTTATTAATTTACTTCAACTATCACACTCGCAATTCATCTTGAATGGAGAAGAAACGTGTACATATAATTAATGTGCCAGTGTATGTTATGACTTAACTCTAATGCAAGATTACCAATACAATGATGCTCTTATTCTAATGCAAGCAAGTCTCCGGAACAGTATGCATCCCATACTACATACGCCCCATCTCAAGTCATTTATCCCTATATAGGGTGTAGCGCCCCGATTTCCGTATACATGGGAAACCGTGACACATGCCAAGATCTTTCCTTCAATTAGTCACGATACACAAAAATGCTGGAAATTTAAAACTTTTCATTCAACACAGAGTTACTACGCAGTAATTACAATTATCAGTTTGCAATACCAACTGTAGCGTCTGCCCTTTTTCCTTTTTGACTCCAAACTCAATTCTTCCAATTTCTATATCACTTTAAACATAAACTAAAATAGTTATGTTTCAAAGAAAAATTGGGCAAAGTCTCCCTTATATTTTTTGCCCAAAACACAGAAAAGCTTACGGAATTTTGCTCTAAATTCCGTAGCTTACATCACAGGCAATAATAATACGGGCTCCCCAGGCCAAAATGAGCATCATCACACAAGCAATATATATATATGCTCTGGGGGCCAAACTCATAACGGTATAACAATTATCAAATGAAAACCATAAATCCTTTTGAAAACGTAGTAAGTTTTTTAGAAAAATAACTTGTAAAAGCTTACCACAGCGCCCGGCACTCCACACGAAATGGTTACGGGTCAAAGCCATATCCTGCCGCCTCACGCTATACTTTTCATCATCATCCACATACTTATACATCAAAAATACAATTTAAAGCATAAATCTTTACTATTTACAATTAAATCATAACAACAAATTATAACTAGAGCTTCACTCCACGGAAACATGTACCTACACCTCACCTCTGCACTGCTGGACCTGTAACAGTAGGGACCTAGGGTAGTCCATGGACTCCCTAACCCCCAAATACTAAGGGGTTAGCCATTTCTGGTGTGAGTATAATTTATTAAAATAAGCAAATAAATTAAACTTTACAAGTAAAAACATAACGAACTCATAATATCAAGATCAACAAATCTTACTTGACATCTGAACATGTAACCTCATAAATGGGAATTCACATCCAATACTCTCTGAGTCATCACCTGTATGTATATCCATACCCACTCACAACATACTTATCTTTAGTAATCATTTGAATAACCCTTCTCATAATACCAATATTTATCCTATTGCCTTATATCACACATCACATCATAGGCATATGCATTCATTTGCATACTACCACATTCATTCATGTCCAATCTAACGTCTCATTAAACATTACCATTTATAAGCATTCCATCACAATAGACTCCGCATCGCCAACATGGTTTGGCAATAACATATCACACTCGCAATTCAACTTAAATGGAAAAGGCACGTGTACATATAATTTATGTGCCAGTGTATATTATGACTTAACTCTAATGTGATATTTAACTAGAACTAGGATGCTTCCTATTCTAATGTCATGTCAACTAAACCAGGATGCTCATATCCTAATGCCAGCAAGTCTCCGAAAGCAACATGCAGCCCATACTACATGCGACCCCATCTCAAGCCGTTTCTCCATATATAGGGATTGAACCCGCGTTATGAATTCTAATTGCACTCAACCTGTTCCTGACACCTACACGTGGCTAATGAGGTTACAGGCGTGGTCAAGTCCCACTATTGCATTTCGCCAGTGGTGTCTATGTTCGCCACTGCGACCCGGCCAACCGGACCTCGCTCATAATAGACGAACCCATCGTATTGGGCGTCATTCCAAAATCAAACTATAGGGTTTCGCAAGCGCAGGGTAGCACGAAGCCTACCCTGTGGCACCCTCTGGGGTATCGCAAGCGCAGGACTGCACAATGCATCCTGTGGCACCCCCAGCCACGGTACTTCAGGAATTAACAGCGCGAGATACGCAACCCGTGTCCTCAACTTGTGAGACGGCACCGTACGTATCCCTTTGACAGGAAGGCGCAACCCAATAACACCACCTAGTCTGCCTCCAGGGATGAGTTAGTCATAAGGTGCCCCCTACAACCGACTCCTCTCTTCCGGCAAGGGTCTATGTAATGATTTTATAAATCACTATCCTAATGAGGTTATTATTCCTATGCAATCTTGCATAGTTTCCAATCATGGTCCAACTCATGGTCCCTCGATCCAAGACTCTGGTAATAATATCTCTCTCACTCATCCCTACCCCTAACTCGGATTCTACCAACACTCTCGGCCCACGGTCAACCTACATTGGTTAAGATCCGTCGACGCCCGAGGTGAGATCTATCCATTTCACTCTAAGGGGGTAGGATGTGGTCTTGATGGTCGATGACCCTTAGGGTAATAACATCACCCTAGATGAGCACAACAAACTGCGTATTAGCTAAGAAGCTACATACGAATAACCAAAAACACATACGAGCTAAACAGCTACATATAGGACCAACAGCTACATACGGGCCAGTCGAGCCGCGCATGAGACAACAACATACATACGAGCCAAATAAGCTGTGTATGAGACCCACAGCTACATACGGGCCAGTCGAGCCACGTATGAGCAAAACCACATACAAACAACCATTAAGGTAGTCAAACCTAGAAGCAACCAAACGTGCTTACTAGCAAACTTTATCTTCTATAATTATAAGCAACAGAAGAATCTACTAAAATCAACTTAGCATGGGTTTCTTCTACAATCAACCCATCATGGCATACCTACTATAATCAACTCAACATGAGTTTCTTTCTAAAATCGACTCAAACATGATAGGTTTTACTGGAACGTCATATAGGCATGAATGGGTTCTTCACACAACTCAAGCATGGTGTTCTACTACAACTAAACCATGGGTTTCTTTCTATAACAATTCAAGCATGGATTCTTACTATATCACAGGTGTGGGTTCTTTCTCTACAACAATCTAAATCTATAGGATGGGTTCTTTTACTCGCTACTACTAACAACTCAAATGGGTTCTCTTTGGCATACACAAATAATATAGCCCTAGGAAAGGGTTCTTCCTCAACCTACAACCCGTAATCCACAAAAGGTGTGATCTTTTAATCCCCTGCCATTGACAACATCCAAAGATTGTTTCTTTATCATACTACAACTAACATAATCATCAAGTTGGGTTCTTTTAGCATCCACAATTTACTCAACTCTCAAAATGGGTTCTTTCTCAACCTCTAATAATTCATACCCAAAAGATGGGTTCTTTTAACATCCACAATTTACTAAACCCTCAAATGGGTTCTTTTCTTCACCTACACAAGCAGTACTCTAAGGATGGTTCTTTCTACACCTACATAAGTAGATAAGGAAAGCAAGCAACTAACTTAGAAGTAGAGAATCCTCACATACATAACGAATCCATTATATAGGTTTTATATACTCAAGGATAGTAAATTTCCCCATACGCCTCATCCATAAATCATGTCACCTCTTCAGTTCATCCAACTTCTTTAAAATGTCAATTACGTATATAGAACCATATACACCATATCTTGATATCCTCAAATGATTGTAACTCATCCCCATATACACATATATGTTATTCAATCCTCCCTTAAACATCACTTCATAAATAAATCATACTCACCATATTCTTACAATCACAAGATACGTAATAAATTAGTACTCACATATCCATCAAACCACAAAAATATATAATAAACCAACTCACATATTCATCAAACCACAAAATATATAAATATACTAACTCACTATATTTTTATAATCACAAAATACATATAATAAATTAGTACTCACATATATCTTTAAACCATGAAAATATATAAATAATATAACTCGCATAATTTTTAACACACAAAAACACACAATAAATTAACTCACATATTTTGCGAAGATCCAAGCGCCGTGCCACCTCACGTCCAAGGTCGTGAATATATCCTATCACCAAATTTCAAGCAATTAAAACTCAAATAATTTAACTAATCATAAGAGTAAATAATCGCTATCCCAAATATCCCACAAGCGCTTATTGAATGCTTGGGATATACACGTGCGATGCACGTGATGATCTAATGCCTATGGTATTTTCATCCCCAAATAATTACCAAATCGCCTCTAAAATATTCTAGTAGCTCAACTATGATTTCTACTACTATCCGAGAATTAATCCATATTCATATAATTCTCTGTTACAAACCCAAAGCCTTATTTTACTAACAATTCACAAATTCCCTAATAATCCGCTAATTTCTCACATCTACAATTTATTATACCTCTAAATCTCTCTACCCTAACATTCCTACTCAATAAAAATTAACCCAACTAAATTCTATACAATAAAATAGTTAGGGTTTTACCTTCCCGAATCCAATCGAAAATCCGACGCTACTACGATGTCGAGAATCCCTCCATTAGTCTACCCCTAATTTTAATTTGGAATCCATGGAGAATCGGAGGAGTTTGGAGGTGGGGAAATCTTGCCAATCGATGGGTTCTTTTTGGGTTTGTTTTGATCGGGATGAAGAAGAAGAACGAAGGAGGAAGAGGGAAATGGGTCGGGGTTCTTTCGATCGCTGGCGTGGACGGACAGGAGGAGGAAGGGAGGAGGGAGAGGAGGTCGGGCTTCTTTTGGGTTCGGCATCGAACAAGAAGGGGAAGAAGAAGGGAAGGAGTAGAAGAAGATGGAGGGGGGTCGGGGTTTCTCGTCGGCTGGGTGAGAACGGAGAGAAGGAGAAGGGAATGGAGAAGGAGGACGGGTTTCTTTGGGTTCGGGATGGAGAACGTACGGGAAGGAGAAGAGAAGGAAGAAGGAGAAGGGAAGGAGAGAGAGAGAAGGGGTTTTTTTGTAAAAAGGGGAAATAAACAATAATAGATGATAAATATCTATGGGAATGTTTCGTATAAGCCCTCTAGCTTTAATACATTCCAAATAAGACCCAACTCTCTGCTCTTAATAGTTCCAAACAATACAAAATACATTAAAACTACTTTGTAGATAATCCGTATAAAAATAATTTAATCTTGAAAAAAATAATAATAATATAAAATAGACAATATATCTTATATTTCTCAATTAAGATAATTTTTATCAGAAAATCCATGATCGCGCGAAATTCTCAATCGCGCACACATTTCGATGCAAAATAGCCATATGCTATTTTTCGGGTCGTTACATAGGAATTTGAACCCACGTTATGAATTCTATTTTATACACAACCTGTTCCTGACAATACAACATGACTGATGAGGTTGCCCTGAACGGTCTAATCCCGTCAGGCGCTCCCGACCTCACTCAAAAACCAGACGAAGACAGGGTCTTCCGAGCGCAGGATTGCATAAAGCCTATCCTGTGTCACCCATAACTCATAGACCGTGATCTATGGCCTGTTTGCTCTCCCTGGCATAGAACGTTATGGAATTTTCGGGGTCCATCCCCTAGTTCCGACAGACCGTTCTTACTATGGTACATTCAGGAATTAACAATCAAGATACGCATCCCGTGCTCCCAACTCGTGAGAAGACACCGTACGTATCCCTTTGACGGGAAGGTACAACCCAATAACACCGCCTAGTGTCGGCCTATAGGACAGGTCGGATCATAAGGAATCACCCTTAATACCAACTCTTTCCCTTCGGCAAATAATGATAATAAGTAATGGTTAAGTAGTAACAGTCATAAGTTACTACCCTAACGATGTCACTAATCCTGAACAATCCTAGGGATGACAATATTATAACACCACATGCTAGGTCTTAAATTAGACTTCGCAAGATAACTCTACTAGGCTGTTCAACCTAGACTTACCAGAATCCCTCAGGATCCGGTTCATGGCCTATCGATCCAAGACCCCGGCAATACGAACGCATTCGCATGCTACTACCCTGAACTTGGATTTCGTCACACTCCGGTCCGCGATCAACCAACGATTAAGATCTAACGGCACACGCGAAGTGACTCGTCCACAGTCCCTTAGGAATAAGGAACACATGTCTTGATGGTCTATAGTCCCTAAGGTAATAATATCACCCTAGACGAGCACAACAAAACTGCGTACTAGCTAATAAGCTATATGTGAGTAAACAGAACACATACGAGCCAACAAGCTACGTATGAAACCAACAGCATACGAGCCAGGCGGGCTTCATATGAGACAACAACATGTGTATCAGCCAAATAAGTCGCGTATGAGACCAACAGCTACATACTGGCCAGTCGAGCCGCGTGCGAGCAACAACACATGCAAAAACAACCATTCAGGTAATCAAACCTAAAAGCAACCAACCGTGCTTACTAGCGAACTTGATCTTCTATAATTAGAAGCACCAGAAGAATCTACTAGCAGTCTAAAATAGGCATTCTACCAATAAGAAGCCCAAGAAGCGACATCAAACTTTTATCAAGCTAACGATTATTAGTGACATTCCCAACCCTTATTACCCATGAAGATGAGTAATGTTCATGTGATATGGTCCAACTTTACTTAAGGTCTCATACAACTAGAATCAGTGGTTTCCCTCCCCAATTGAACTAGAACTACCTGCACTAGATTCTTGGGTTCTTTCTTCAAGTTTGAGCTAGAATCACCTAGGACTAAAAGCATGGGGTCATGGGTTCTTTTCAATCTTCCACTATAATCATAATACAATTCCAGTGTGGTTCCTTTGAATCTAGAACTACTATGCAACTTGAGTATTGCAACTATAACACGATGGTTCTTTACTAACGCTACCACCACAACACGATAGTTCTCTACTACACTACCACTATAACGCGATAGTTCTTTACTAACGCTACAACTACAACGTGATAGTTAACACCACAACTACAACAACATGATTCTTTTCTATTACTTAAGCACGAATCTACAATGGCCTTAAGCATGGTATACAATTGTAAGCATCAACCTACAACAACTAATCATGGTATATAACACAACCATCAACCCACAATAATCTAATCATGGTATATAACATAACCATCAACCCACAATAATCTAATCATGGTATATAACATAACCATCAACCCACAATACTCTTAAGCATGAGTATGAACATTGACTACAATTCCAGCATGAGTGACTATTACACACTAAGCATGGATATCTACCACCTCCTTAAGCATGATTTATAACTTTCCTATAATAATCCAAGCATGGTATATGACTTCCCTACCATAATCTAAACATGGTATATAACTTCTATAACTCAAGTATGGTTTACTATACTTAAGCCTAGGTTCTTCTACTACTACTTAGCATAAATCCTTACTACTACCTAAGCATGGTATACCTCATGAGCCTTAATCCTACAACAATCCAAGATTCAATCCTTTATGTTCTTATTAAAGCTCTACCATTTGCTCCCTTAGGTGATCATTTATTTTATCCACGGCATCATTCGTAAGCTTAGGACTTTATCCAAGTTGTTTTAAGACAACATACATACAAGAGAACAACAACCCAACAACACACCTCGTACATAAAACAAAAGAGATCATACTCAAATATTTCGAGATTATTAAATAAGTGTAACTCATCCCGATATACACAACTAATCCATTATCCCTAAATTTATATCAATACACATTATCCCAATACGCCTCATCCATAAATCATATCGAAAATTCAGTTTATTCGAATTTCTTTAAAACATCAAAATACGTATATAAAACCATACACACCATATTTTGATATCATCATATGAATATAACTCATCACCATATACACATATATGTTATTCAAACATCTTTTAAAACATCAATACATAAATAAATCATACTCACATATTTTAACATCATCATATAAATATAACTCCTCCCCACATACATAACTAATCCATTATATAGGTTTTATATACTCAAAATAGTTAACTTCACCAAATATCACAAAACCTATTTCCGGGCCCATAAAAATCCGTACTTTCCCTCAAATCAATCTTTAACATAACTTCTACGAAATATATCGAAAAGCCATGAAATTTAGCCACAACATAAAATATATGTAGATACATCATACTCACATAGCCCGCGAAGATCCAAAGCGCCACCATGCCACCTCGCATCCAATGTCGCAAATATATCCTATCATCAATTTCAAAGCAATTAAAACTCAAATCATCCAAACCAATCATAAAAACTAATAACACTATTCCAAATATCACACAAGCGTTTATTAAACACCTGGGATACACACGTGCGATGCACGTAATAATCTAATGACTATGGTATTTTCATCCCCAAATAATTACTAAAATCGCCCCCAAAATATTCTAATAGTCCAACTATACTCTCCACTAGTATAAGAGAAATAGTTCATACATATATAATTTCCCTTTTACAAACCCAAAACCCTTATTTACTAATCACTTACAATCTCTCTAACAACTTGCTAATTTCTCACATCTACCACTTTCAACATCTCCTAATCTTCCTACCATAATAATCCTACTCAATAGAAATTAACCCAACTCAATTTTATACAATAAAATAAGTTAGGGTTTACCTTCCCGAAATCCTTTCGAAAATCCGATGCTACCACGATGTAGATAACCATTCTATTAGTCTACCCCTCGATTTAATTCGAAATCCATGGAGAAAAGGAGGGGATTTGAGCGGGGGAAGTGATCGGCAAAATGGGTTCCGGTTTGGGTTCCGGTTTGGGTTCTGGTTTGCGTCGGAATGGAAACGGGAAGGGAAGGAGAAGAAGAAGATGGAAGGAGATGGAAGGGGGGTAGGGTTTCCTTCGGCTGGGAGTGAACGGAGAAGGGAAGGAAGAAGGAGGGCTGCGGGGGGGGGGGGGGGAATGTTTCTTCTGGGGTCGGGATCGAACCAGGAAGGGAACGGGAAGAAAGAAGGAAAGGAAGGAGGAGGAAAGGTTGAGGGAGGGGTTTATAAAAGAATAAATAAATAAATAAATAAATAGATAATAGTGTAAGGGAAAATTACACATAAGCCCCCAAATCCCAATATGTTTCAAATCAACCCTAAAACTCTACTTTAATAATTCAAACAATACAGAATACATTAAAACTACTTCGTAATAATCCGTCAAAATTATAAAATAAAGCAGACAATAACTGATATTTCTCAATTAAAAATAATTGTTATCAAAAAATTACATAATCGCGTGCAATTCTCAGTTGCGCACAGATTACTATAAAAAGTAGCCATATGCTATTTTTCGGGGTGTTACAATACTTGAATATATGATACATGAGACTTGTTGTAATGCCCCGATTTTCATTTAATGAAAATTATTTTATTTTGCACGTAGTGTGCACGTGCAATATTTTTGGTAAATATTTTCATCATGATGAGTATAGATATTTAAATATGTGCTTTTAATTATTTTATACAAAGCCTTCTTCCAATTAGACAAAAAGTCTTTCTTCTTAAAGCCCAAATTTAATTCAATTTATTATTTTTTATAATTATTATTTTGGCCCAAAAACTAAAGCCCATGAGCTATTTAATTTTTAAATACAACTTGTAATGTAGGATACAATTTAAAGTTTTTTTTTTTAATATAATGTACAATTTTTAAATGGAGACCAAGTTGCATGCACGTGCACTACACGTACACGTGCACAAGCACACTTGTGAGGCCGGTTCTGATTTAGGAGGGAAAATCAAATTTTGATTGGAGTCATGGTGGAGGTGGTTACTTGATCATGGGTAGTTAGTGTAACTCCTTAAATCTAAGCAATTCGTTCCTAACTCCTACTTCAATCTTAGCCATCCATTCTCCTATTTTTTTAGTATAAATACCCCCCCCCCCCCTTTGGCTAGTATTCTTGTGCTAATTTTCCATCCAATTTATAGTTCAAAATACAATTATCTAGTAGTTAGTGAGTGAGTAAAAGATTGAGAGTGTGTGGGAAGTTTGTGCTTGCATCATCAAGAAGGGGAGAGGCCGGCTATCATCAAGGAGAGCTCTCGGTTTTGGAGTGCTTGGAGGCTCGAGTGCACGCTTCTAGGAGGAGGATCGTTCGTTTGCAAGGACATTCGTTTAGGAGGTTGGTAGTTGTATTTTTCTCTCCAATTAAGGTGGGTAAATTTTCTATATTTCTAAATAGGAATGCATGCTAGATTTAAATAGAAAAATGATGCATGAAAAAGATTAATAAGAGTACACATTTAATTGGATAATTGATCTATAAATTGATTGGAATGTGGATGTGAAATTGTATGTGGTTTTATTAGTAAAAGTCTAAACTTTGTGTGAATTGACTATAGCCATGGATTGTTGAAGAAAGTTTTATTATCTACACCGTGAATTATAGACACAAAAGTTAGTAGATTAACAATGCTACTTTATGTGTTTAAATGAATCTTTGTATTGTATTGAAATCAATGAATTAAAATATAGATTTGTATGTTTGGTAAATGAGTAAAAACAGGAAATTAATATGAAGTTTGCTAATGAAGAGAATAGTGGTGTTAATTGTTAAGAAATGCAAAAAAAAAGGAGAAGAAATGTGGTAGTGATAGTTCACAATTCGAATTAATTGTATGAAAAATATGTTTTAATTATTGAGAAAAATTATTTTCTATATACTGGAATATAATTTATGATGATGATAATCAATCTGGAATTTTACAATAATTTTTATAAAAGCAAAGTGAAATGAGAGCTTGTTGAATATCGAAATGTTTTAATAACAGCGAGAATAGATTTAAGTGAACTTAGAGTTGTACCATTGACAACCCGAGCACATAGCTCAAGTGGTTGGGACGGCTCTGTTTGCTACAGTGGGTTTTCGGAGTCCCAGGTTGCTGGTTCGAATCCCTGTGACACCATACTTTTGTTCCCTATTTTTCAAAAAATAAAGAACAGCGGCCGAGAGCATTAGATGCTCTCAGCCTCTCCTTTTAATGCATATAGCGTTCGGCCTAGTGGTCAGTGCCTTGGGCAGGTTTTCCCTGTGGTCATGGGTTCGAATACTGGGTTCGGCCAGTATTTAAATTGGGGAAAAAAACATTTTTTTTGGGATTTTTAATGATCAAAAAATATGGAAAAAAATATGATTATTATCTTAAAAATATGTGCAGTTTATGAAAAATAATTTGAGGATTATTTGCATTAAATGAAGTATGTTTTGAAAATAAAATGTATAATTTAGAATTACAATTATACACTTGTATATTATGAAAGTTACACTTTGCGAAGGGACTTGAAATAAAATATCAGAAAAGAAGTGAAATAAAGATAGAAATTATATTATGTGATGTGACGTAAATTATTCTCATTTGAGAATAGTGTGGAGACTATAAATTGTGAATATTCATTTAGTGAAGTGGTTTCGATATGAAATTGATATTTGATGAAGTATATAATTCCATGTATGATTATGGACTATTGAACAATTTAGAGATCATGCTATTGAAAAATTGTAAGTATATAATTCCATGTATGATTATTTAAATGTTGTAATTTTACTTCCGCTGTGCAGTGTAAATTTTAATGTTTTACTTGTAACTCTGATGTAAAGTGAAAAGTTCAAATTTCCTTGTAAAATTGTACTAAATGAAGTAGAAAGATCCTGTAGAACTCTCGAATTCAGTTGTATTTAGGATTCGGGGCGTTACAGTGTGGTATCAAAGCCACGCTTTACACTTGTACAAATTTATAAGGAACGACACCCTAGTAGTGGACATTAGAGTGTGTGTTTGATACTAGAGATTTAAATGTAAGTGACATATATTTGTGTTGCTCTATGACTTATGCCTCTTCCTCTCTATTTCTAAGATGGCTGATCACTTCGACCCTGCTGGAGACGACGACTGGCATATCATTGAGGAAGAGTACCATCCTGGACAAGCAGATTCCGAGGAAGAGTACTATCCAGGGCAAGCAGATTCTGTTGAAGAAGAATGGCCTGAATTCCGAGAGATCACCCCACCTCCGAATTCATCTGATGTCTCTTCTTCTGACGAAGAAGAAGAACCAGTTCCAAATAGTCTTGTGATATCTCTTCAGAGACAGGTAGAAACACTGCGAGAGAGAGTCGGATTATTAGAGGCTCAGCTGGCAAAGCGTAAGGACGACTTTTCTGTTCTCAGTCATCGGGTACGGGAACTCGAGAAGAGGAAGAATCTGATCGATGTGCTGAAGGATGAAGTTGATGAACTACGGAGAGAACTTCGAGAGCGAAGAGGAACCGTAGGAGTTAGACTGTTGTAGCTTCTACTATCTTTCATTCTGATGTCAAGAAATATTTTTCAATTCGAATGTATAAAGTTTGGAATTCAATGAAATGCAAGTTGATTTAAAATTCATGTCTTATACTTCGAATTTAATGGATCTTTTGCATCAGAATATGGCTAGAAGAGGAGCTAGAAACGGGAAAGGTCTGGATCTGAAAACGGAACTTGCGAGGGTCTATCAGACGCTCAACGTCGTGGCCATGAACCAAAACCAAGGAAGGGGACCTGCGAATCCGGTACCCGAAGCGATTAAACTAGTGGAATCGTTCAAACGAATGAAACCACCTGTGTTCGAAGGAAAGTCAGACCCTGATGCGGCTGACAACTGGATTCGTCAGGTAGAGACAATCTTTGAAGTGCTGGAGACCTCTGAGGGCAGCAAGGTGAAGTTGGCGACTCTGCAACTGGAGAAGGATGCGGCTGTGTGGTGGCAGTCAATGAAGAGGACAATGGGAGGCATAGTTCTTGGCTGGGAGAAATTTCTGGAAGAATTTCGCAGTCACTATTTCCCCTCCGACGTCCAAGAGAAGAAGGCTATGGAGTTTCTATCACTACAGCAAGGTGGCATGTCAGTTAGAGAGTGCGAGACCAAGTTTACTCAGCTCTCTAGGTATGCTCCGGAATTAGTGATGGATGAGGCTAAGAAGGCTCGTAAGTTTGAGCATGGATTGAGACCGAGCTTGAGGTCCCGGATGATACCCCTTGGTATCAGAAGATTTGACAAGTTGGTCAAGAGAGCAGCAGCGACGGAAGTAGATATGGAGCAGTTTCATGTTGTTCAGAACCGGAGGAACAACTGGCAGTCTGGAAAGAGGCATGCACATTCTGGGAATTTCAAGGGGCAACCATCTGCACAAAGATTCAAACCGACAGGGGCAAACGCTATTAGTATGGCTGGAGGACCTGGGAACAATGTGGTGAGACCTCCTGTGGTAACTTGCTTCAACTGTGGTGAGACGGGACATTACAAATCTCAATGCCCCAAGCCACGGAATGCTAATAGCAATGCACCAATGCAGCAGACTGGGAAGAGATCGCACCAACCAGGGCGAGTATTTGCCTGGACAGAAGCTGATGCTGATGAAGTAGATCATGTCATCACTGATACGAGGGCAGATGTTTAGAGGTTTATGTCATTTCTTTTTCCCGTCTATTTAGTGAACTGTTACGTAATGAGTGTGTATTATGTAACAGAAGAACTTTATCTTAATGGAATGAAAGTTGTTGTGTTGTTCGATACTGGATCCTCTCATACTTTTGTGTCTCCTAAATTTGCTAAAGTGTTGGGAGTTGAACCGAAGATTTTTCCAGGCAAGATCTTAGCAGTAGCTAATCCATCAGGGAAAACTTTAACCACTGATCTGTATTATGCTGATTGTGAGATTGTGATTGGAGATCGAATCTTTAGGATTGATCTAATCGAGCTGACTATCTTGGGAGTCGATGTTATCATTGGCATTGATTGGATGTCGGTGTACAGTGCAAGCATCGAGTGCAAGACCAAGACGGTAACAGTGAAGGCTCCAGGTGGACCTGAAGTCACTTTCTAAGGGAAGAAGAAGTGTTCTAGGCTGGTGGCAGCTATCCGCAAGGAAGAGATTCCTGTGGAAGTGCAAGGGATTCCTGTGGTTTGGGACTATCCGACCGTATTCTTGGATGATTTTCCTGGGTTACCCCCACATCGTGATGTAGAGTTCAGCATCACTGTTCAACCGGGAAGTGCACCCATTTCTAAGGCACTGTATAGGATGGCTCCAGTGGAACAGGATGAGGTGAAACGGAAGATTGAGGAACTGTTGGAGAAAAGCTTTATTCAACCTAGTGCGTCACCTTGGGGAGCACCAGTGCTTTTGGTATAGAAGAAGGATAGATCGATGAGGATGTGCATCGATTACCGAGAGCTGAATAAGGTCACTGTTCAAAATAAGTATCCTATTCCTCGAATTGATGACTTGTTCGATCGTCTACACGGAGCAGCTGTTTTCTCCAAAATAGACCTTCGATCAGGATATCACCAAGTTCGAGTGAAAGCTGAAGATGTGCACAAAACTGCATTTAGAACTTGACATGGGCATTATGAATTCTTAGTTATGCCATTTGGAGTGACGAATGCACCCGCAATCTTCATGGATTTGATGAACAGAGTTCTGAGGCCGTTCATTGATTCTTTCGTCGTGGTGTTTATCGACGATATCCTCGTGTACTCCAAGTCAGAAGAGGAGCACACCGAGCATTTGGCAGCAGTTTTGAAGAAGCTGGAAGAGCAGAAGTTGTATGCCAAGCTATCCAAGTGCGATTTTTGGAAATCTGAAGTGGCATTCCTAGGTCACATCCTTTCAAAGGAGGGAGTGGCAACTGACCATCAGAAGATAGAGGCAGTGAGAGATTGGGCTAGGCCTACTACAGTGAAGGAAGTCAGAAGTTTTCTTGGAATGACTGGATACTACCGGAGATTCATTCAAGGTTATGCTCAGATAGTCGTGCCGCTTACTGGTCTGACCAAAAAGAATGTGAACTTCAAGTGGACTGAGCAATGTGAGGTAAGTTTTCAGGAGTTGAAAGAGAAGCTGACTACTGCACCTATTTTGGCTTTGCCTAGAGCAGGTGTTGAGTATGATGTCTATAGCCACGCTTCACATCAGGGGCATGGTTGTGTCTTAATGCAAGAAGGAAGAGTAATCGCTTATGGGTCTAGGCAACTACGACCGCATGAGAAGAATTATCCGACTCATGATCTGGAGTTGGCTGCGATTATCTTTGCCCTGAAGTAATGGAGGCACTACGTGTACGGTGAGAAATTGAACATGTACACGGACCACAAGAGTTTAAAGTACATGTATCAGCAGAAGGATCTGAATTTGAGGCAGCGGAGATGGTTGGAAGTACTTGAGGACATGCAACCTGAGATCAAGTATCATCCTGGGAAAGCTAATGTTGTTGCTGATGCACTTAGTCGCAAGAGCAGTCTATCCAGTTTGATTACAACTCAGAAGCATCTGATTGAGGAATTGGACCGAGACGGTATTGAAGTTGTCTTGCAAGGATTGAGAGCATCTTTAGCTTAGTTGAGGCTTCAGCCTACACTGAATGGAAGGATCATTGCAAGTCAGGAAGTTGATGCTGATATCTTGGAGATGAAGGAGCAGGTTAGTACTGGCAGGCTGCCCGGATTCCAAATCAGGGATGGAGTGCTGTGGTTTGGAGAGAGGCTGTGTGTTCCGAATCAGGCGAACCTGAAAGAGAGTATTCTTCAGGAGACGCATGCTACTCTTTTGTCGGTACATCCTGGGAGTACTAAGATGTACAGAGATATCAAACAACAATTCTGGTGGTCAGGTTTGAAGCAGGATGTGGCTGAATTTGTGGCGTAGTGTGAGGTTTGTCAGCAAGTCAAAGCCGAAAATCAGAGACCCGGAGGTCTATTACAGCCGTTACCTATTCCGGAATGGAATTGGAATAACATCAGTATGGATTTCATTACGGGATTGCCTAAGAGTCCTAAAGGCAACGATGCGATTTGGGTTATAGTCGATCGACTAACCAAGTCCGCTCACTTTTTGGCGATGAAACTCACTGCTTCGATAGACAAGTTAGCTGAGTTGTATTTTGGCGAGATCGTCCGGCTTCATGGTGTTCCGTCAACTATTGTGTCTGATCGAGATGCGCGGTTTACTTCGCATTTCTGGAGGAGCCTTCAGACAGCTTTGGGTACCAAGATGGATTTCAGCACTGCTTTTCATCCGCAAACCGATGGGCAGACCGAGAGAGTTAACCGTATTCTTGAGGATATGCTTCGGTGTTGTGTACTAGACTTTGGAGGCAGTTGGGAAAGGCATTTACCCTTGGTAAAGTTTGCCTACAACAACAGTTTTCAGGCTAGCATTGGGATGGCGCCGTACGAAGCTCTGTATGGCAGGAAGTGCAGGACACCTGTTTATTGGTTTGAAGTTGGGGAGCATCAATTGTTTGGTCCTGAGCTTGTACAGCAAACTTCTGAGAAGATTGTTCTGATCAGGAAAAGGTTGGTAGAAGCTCAGAGCAGGCAGAAAAGCTATGCAGACAACCGGAGAAGGGACCTTGAGTTTGAGGTCGGTGACTTCGTCTTTCTGAAAGTATCGCCCAGCAAAGGTGTGGTTCGATTTGGCAAAGGCGGGAAGTTAGTCCCAAGGTTTATAGGCCCGTATAAGATATTAAAAAGGATCGGGAAAACTGCTTACCGGCTTGAATTACCAGAAGAGTTGTCTCAGGTGCACAATGTCTTTCATGTGTCTATGCTGAGAGGTTATATTCTAGATCCGAGTCATCATTTACCTGAAGTGCCGAAAGGTTTGCAGTTGGATATGAATTACATCGAGTCTCCTGTCGAGATTGTTGATCGTCGAGAGAAAGTCTTGAGGAATAAGACGATACCGATGGTCAAGGTGGTCTGGAGAAACCATTTGGTTGAAGAGGCTACTTGGGAGTCTGAGGAGAGGATGTTGAAGGATTATCCTGAGCTTTTTGCTTGATTGTATCTTTGTATCTTTTTGTTTTCATTGTGAGTGTTTTGTTTCTCACTCTTGACTGTAGTTCCGAGGACGGAACTATTCTAATGAGGGAGTGCTGTAATGCCCCGATTTTCATTTAATGAAAATTATTTTATTTTGCATGTAGTGTGCACGTGCAATATTTTTAGTAAATATTTTCATCATGATGAGTATAGATATTTAAATATGTGCGTTTAATTATTTTATACAAAGCCTTCTTCCAATTAGACAAAAAGCCTTTCTTCTTAAAGCCCAAATTTAATTCAATTTATTATTTTTTATAATTATTGTTTTGGCCCAAAAACTAAAGCCCATGAGCTATTTTATTTTTAAATACAACTTGTAATGTAGGATACAATTTAAAGTTTATTTTTTTTTAAATATAATGTACAATTTTTAAATGGAGACCAAGTTGCATGCACGTGCACTACACGTACACGTGCACAAGCACACTTGTGAGGCCGGTTCTGATTTAGGAGGGAAAAACAAATTTTGAGTGGAGTCATGGTGGAGGTGGTTACTTGATCATGGGTAGTTAGTGTAACTCCTCCTTAAATCTAAGCCATTTGTTCCTAACTCCTACTTCAATCTTAGCCATCCATTCTCCTATTTTTTTTAGTATAAATACCCCCCTCCCCCCCCCCTGGCTAGTATTCTTGAGCTAATTTTCCATCCAATCTATAGTTCAAAATACAATTATCTAGTAGTTAGTAAGTGAGTAAAAGATTGAGAGTGTGTGGGAAGATTGTGCTTGCATCATCAAGAAGGGGAGAGGCCGGCTATCATCAAGGAGAGCTCTCGGTTTTGGTGTGCTTGGAGGCTCGAGTGCGCGCTTCTAGGAAGAGGATCGTTCGTTTGTAAGGACATTCGTTTAGAAGGTTGCTAGTTGTATTTTTCTCTCCATTTAAGATGGATAAATTTTCTATATTTCTAAATAGGAATGCATGCTAGATTTGAATGGAAAAATGATGCATGAAAAATATTAATAAGAGTACACATTTAATTGGATAATTGATCTATAAATTGATTGGAATGTGGATGTGCAATTGTATGTGGTTTTATTAGTAAAAGTCTAAACTTTGTGTGAATTAACTATAGCCATGGATTGTTGAAGAAAGTTTTATTATCTACACCATGAATTATAGACACAAAAGTTAGTAGATTAACAATGCTACTTTATGTGTTTAAATGAATCTTTGTGTTATATTGAAATCAATGAATTAAAATATAGATTTGTATGTTTGGTAAATGATTAAAAACAGGAAATTAATATGAAGTTTGCTAATGAGGAGATTAGTGGTGTTAATTGTTAAGAAATGCAACAAAAAAAAGGAGAAGAAATGTGGTAGTGATAGTTCACAATTCGAATTAATTGTATGAAAAATATGTTTTAACTATTAAGAAAAATTATTTTCTATATACTGGAATATAATTTATGATGATGATAATCAATCTGGAATTTTACAATAATTTTTATAAAAGCAAAGTGAAATGAGAGCTTGTTGAATATCGAAATGTTTTAATAATAGCGAGAATTGATTTAAGTGAACTTAAAGTTGTACCATTGACAACCCGAGCGCATAGCTCAAGTGGTTGGGACGGCTCTGTTTGCTACAGTCGGTTTTCGGAGTCCTAGGTTGCTGGTTCGAATCCCTGTGGCACCATACTTTTGTTCCCTATTTTTCAAAAAATAAAGAACAGCGGCCGAGAGCATTAGATGCTCTCAGCCTCTCATATTAACGCATATAGAGTTCGGCCTAGTGGTCTGTGCCTTGGGCGGTTTTCCCTGTGGTCGTGGGTTCGAATACTGGGTTCGGTCAGTATTTAAATTGGGGAAAAAACATTTTTTTTGGGATTTTTAATGATAAAAAATATGGAAAAAAATATGATTATTATCTTAAAAATATGTGCAGTTTATGAAAAATAATTTGAGGATTATTTGCATTAAATGAAGTATGTTTTGAAAATAAAATGTATAATTTAGAATTACAATTATACACTTGTATATTATGAAAGTTACACTTTGCAAAGGGACTTGAAATAAAATATCAGAAAAGAAGTGAAATAAAGATAGAAATTATATTATGTGATGTGACGTAAATTATTCTCATTTGAGAATAGTGTGGAGACTATGAATTGTGAATATTCATTTAGTGAAGTGGTTTCGATATGAAATTGATATTTGATGAAGTATATAATTTCATGTATGATTATGGACTATTGAACAATTTAGAGATCATGCTATTGAAAAAGAAATCTGTTATGATTATGAAAATGAACGTATGAGCTGGAAACGCTCAATTTTGGAAATTATGAATTGGAATTGAAACAAAAGAGTAGCTAAGTCTCCCCCGGCAATTGGAAAGAAATGAAATAAAATTTGAAATGAAAGACCAAGGTTGGTCATGTTTGAATAAATGAATAAGTCCGGTTTAGTGGAGAGGCTAACTCTAGTGCTTTGATTTTGTTCATGATTCTATTTCATTAAAACTAAGGATTAGTTACATAGTGAAGATGTGATGAAAGTAAGAGAAAAACATTGAGTATGAGGGCCATTGGGTAGCAGCGAGAGCGTATCCCAGGATGTCCCATGATGAGTCATGATAGGGCGTGGATACTGCTCCAGAGTACCGTTCCTGGTGGCGACGCTCGTGGGGTGTTGGACGACTGTGGGTGGTGTCATGTCTATGGTAGGAGCTGAATTACCACAGGATACCTGCATGATGAGTCATGTGTCAGTGCGTTGGGATTCCCTCTAGGGCGCCTAGACATGAGTTCGTATGTCAGAAAACATCTAGGATACTTACCATAGTTACAGTAGTAGATTAAGTCATGGCGAGGGATTGAACCCTACAAAGATGAAGAACGATTAAGGGCTTGCCCTCGGACCTATGTAGTATGGGATGCATAGAATCCGAACAAGTGTGCATTAGTGTCATATAATATAAACAACTGCATTAAGGACTAAGTGCACAATCACAACACGACATCAATAGGGTATTCCCTTTAGTTTGATATGTGACAAGTTTGTGTTTGCTAAATATGGAAAATTAGTTATACTATTTCCGGCATAGAGAGGATGGCCGTGTATAATGTTCGTCGGTTGAATAAACTGACGTATCCACAGTTTTGTATGCAGGTAAGTGACATGATAACGGTTAAAGAGGAACAGATGCTTAAAGATTATTTCAATGTTATTGTACATTTATTTAAATGTTATAATTTTACTTTCGCTGTGCAGTGTAAATTGTAATGTTTTACTTGTAATTCTGATGTAAAGTGAAAAGTTCAAATTTCCTTGTAAAATTGTACTAAATGAAGTGGAAAGATCCTGTAGAACTCTCGAATTCAATTATATTTGGGATTCGGGGCGTTACACTTGTTTACATGAGATCTGATTACTTGACACTTGATGCATGTTTATAAGATACTTGATTATTTGACACTCGATTCATGCCATTGACACTTGTTCACTTTGCCATGCTAGTTGTTTATTTTGATATCATGCTTAACCCATGCTATTAGTTAGTTTCTCCATGTGCTTGTATCCTACATTATAAGTGGCCCGTAATTTACAATTGACGGGTACTTGGTTTTCTCTTTTCCTCTTTCTTGCATTCGTTGAATTGCAAATTTTGGAGAATAGGTTCCAGATGGTATCGGAGACATAAAGTATTAGTAATGGATTTTATTATTATTATTTCTTGTAGCTTACTTGAACAATATTGTATTTGAGACTTGAAATTATTCTTGTATTTGGGCGATGTGACCCAAGACATTTGTTTTATTCAGATCATGACTATTTGAGATTATGTATTTGGTTTTAAGTATTCTTATTGGTATTTTAGCTCATTATGTGCATGTGATTGATTCTTTTGCTTCCGACTCTGATGATTCTTGAGAATGTTGTGAAAATTTCTTGAACAGCTTATGGATGATGAAAATCATTCGCTGGGCTTTTGTTGCGTATCCGTATTCCGTATTATTTTTGGGAAGCGGAGCGTGACACATTGATGAGGTTTTGTCTTCTTCTTCCGTTTGCTACCTTGTGGAAGAACCTTGTATTTGCATCTCCCTCTTTAAGCCTGTAACACCCCGTAAAATTGAAAATGACAATTTTGTCCTCGTGTGTTGCGCACGTGTATTTTGTACCGTGACTGATAATATTTGTAACGTGTTTCACTACGTATTTTGGATTTTGACTATTTATGAATTTCCCGTATTGATTTTACCTTATTTAAGTCAACTAAAATATTAAATTTCGATCTCTGAGTTTTACGTGCTTTTTACGTGTTTTGATGCATGTATTGATTATGTATTTCCACCGCTACGTGTAATATTTTTTATGTGTTTAAATTATTTATTTTTTGTATTCAAATCCATTTTATAAAACGAAAATTTATTTTTCTCACATTTTGATATAAATATTTTTGTACGTGTAATACACGTGTTTTCCATGTACATGACAATTACGTCGTGGAATATATATAAAATTAATAAATACATTTCTTATATTGTATTTTTATTATCTTTAATATTTTTTTTGTTGATAAAAATCAAATTTCGTATTTTAACGTTTTTACGTGCGAAGTACGTGTTTTTTCGGTCGCGTATTTAAGCGTATTTTTTTTCAAAATGAATTTCAGAGTGTGGGTATTTATTTTATTTGTGCATGAAATATTATAATTTTTAATTAAACTAATTTTTACGTACATATTATGTATATATATAATTTATGTTTTTAAAAATAATTAAAATGATGTGATGTACTTGCTGTTGATGTCGAGGTTAATTAGGGAGTTGCTCTTGGTGCACAGATTTCGAGGAGGCGAAGCAGAGTTTTCTAGGAGTTCTCATTCTAGGAGTTCAATCGCTAGGAATTAAATTTTCTTGGGTGGGTGTTTCTAAAATACTTTTTAAATTATGAGTGAAATATGCATGCTAGTTAATGTAGAAATTCGATTTGTTAAAATTGATTGGTATGCTAATTCGTAGATTGCTTAATCTTAATTATTTTATGTCATGATGTGTGAATTGATGGTGTGATTCACATAAGCAATTAGAATTTGTGTTAAATTAAGAAGTGAAAAATGATTGTATCATTTAGAAAATTTTTGGTATGAAAAATGACTTTTAATGCCAATGTGGTAAAGAAAGGCAGATTTAGTCTTATTAGTTTATTTTATGAGTATAAGAAATTTTATAGAAAAGTTTTGATGAAAGACAACCCCGTTTATTTGGAAAATTTGATTATATGTGTTTTTATGCATTTTTGAAGAAAGATTTTGGTTATATTGCGAAAATGAGAAACTTATCAATTTGAGAACATGTACGATACTGTTTTTCAAAGAAACACATTCTGGAAAATTATTTATATTTTGTAAAAGTATAAATCAATTAAAAGATTGAGTTTATTAAAAGAAAGTAATAAAACATCCTTTTGTGGAAAGTGTGTTGTCAAATTGTGAAGGAATCATCGTTGCACTTCAATGTCGAAAATAAATTCATGATCCACTTTAAACTGCAACCTAGTGCAATCGACAGTCGACCGAACTAGAGTCGACAGTCGACTGTCAAGTATTAAATTTTGGATTTTGTCTGCAGGACAGTCGACTGTCTACTTTTCAACAGTCGACTGTTACTGCCTTGGCTGTTGGTCCTTGAGTTTTGAAGTTTTGCAGAATGGTCGACTGACCCTTTGTCAACAGTCGACTAAACTGACTTTTGGTTCTTGAGTTTTGAGGTCTCGCATAACAGTCAACTGGACACTTTTAACAGTCGACTGCCACTGTCTTGACTGATGGATTTTCTTGAGTTCGGATTTAATTTTTGACATGTGAAAGTTGAGTAAGATTAAATATGAGATTTTATGATTATTAATACTTGATTGAGATTATTTGATATTGCACATGATGTTATAAGTGATTAAATTGACAAAAGAGATTGAATTGAATTGTTTTCATGTTGTGAGATTTTAAAGGAAATATTCCTCTTTGAGAAAGAGATATGAATAAAGAAAATGAAAGATTAATTTGAGATTGATTATGACTTATTGTTGATCTCTAGAAAGAGATAGTTGTTGGAATCTAGAGGCTAGGCGAGACCCTAGTGACCGGCAGTTTTTATTAATGAATTTGAGAGCAAACCAGTGTGGGTTGAGCATCTCTTGAGAAGTAGCCAGGTAGGCTGACTATCTCTTTTGTTTTGGTTTAAGTCCGGTAGGGTAAGCTAGCTCTAGGTTGTGATGATTTTCTTTTAAAACAAACAAAATTGTAAGGACTACACTATAGTGGAGATGTGATGAAAGTAAGAGAAAAACATGAGTATGAGGGCCATTGTATTGGCGGCGTGAGAGTGTTCACAGGATGTCCTCATGATGCGTCATGATTAGACATGGATACTACTCCAGAGTACCGTCCCAGTGGCGATGCTTGTGAGGTATTTAGTGACTGCGGGTGGTGCCATGGTCCATGGCAGAGGTGAATTGCACACAGGATGCCTGCATGATGAGTCATGTGTCAGTGCGTGGGGTTTTCTCCAGGATGTCTGGACGTGGGCTCGTAACTCATAGAATACCTAGGATACTTACCATAGTTACCGTAGTAGTTTAAGTCATGGCGAGGGATTGAATCCTACAAGATGAAGAACGATTAAGGGCTTGCCCTCAGACCTATGTAGTTAGATGCATTAGATCCGAACAAGTGCGCATTAGTATTATGTAAATATTAATAACTGCATTAAGGATTAAGTGCACAATACCCACGACATCAATAGGATAGTCCCTTTGTAGCTTTGTTTGTGATCAAGTTTGTGTTTGCTAAAGTATTTAAGAATCGTTATACTGTTTGGCATAGCGAGGATGGCCATGTATAGTATTTCGTCGATTGTAAGCAACTGACGTGCCCACAGTTTTATATACAGAACTTGGAGTTTACAAGAAGATATAGAGATGATCTTGATGCTGATGATTATTTAAATATTAAAGTTGTTACAATTGTACATTTATTATTGTTGTATTTTATTTATTCCGCTGCATGTTGATGTAAAAGACTCTGATGTAATCATTGTTATATAAAAGTTTTAAATTCCTTATAAAATTGTACGAAATGAAGTGTAAAGATCCTATGGAACTTTGAATTCAGTCTTGTTTGGAATTCGGGGTGTTACAAAGCCATTGGATTCTGGATCGCTGCCTCCTATATTGCTCTTCCATTTCTGCATATTGTTGCATTTGTAGCCTACTACCTGTCGACTCTTGCACCTCTGTGCCCAGTAGCGTCCTACTTTCCTCCGTAACTTCCGGTTCCTTTACTTTTTCTCCTAGCTCCTATATGTTTCTTTTGATTCTACCATACTCCTGTCCTGTCCATTCTGTCAATCGCCTGTGTAGTCTTCTAACTTTTGTATTCCATTTTTCGATGATATTAGTTTCTGTGGTGTCTGCATTCCATGTATCTTCTATAATCTTTTGAATGTTGTTATGCATAGTCCATGCTTTCTCGAAAAGGAATCTCTGTAGTTTTTTACTTTCTTCCTCGTCGCACTGCAATGCTAGTGGGACGTGATTGGATGTGTATCTCTTGATTGTCTTGACAGACGCTAATGGAATGCCTACTCCCATTCAGTGGATACGAAAATCCTATCTAGTTTAGCTAGGATCGGGTTGTGTTGCATGTTCGTCCATGTGAACCTTCTGTCTGACGGATTGAGTTCCATTAGTTCTAAATCGTCTATCATAGCATTGAAGATATTACTGTCAGTTCTACTCGCCCCTCTACCCCTATGCTCATGCTGGAATCTAGTAATATTTGTAACACCCCTGCCCCTAGCTCAGACAATTTATACAATTTAGAAGACAAATTAGATACTATGTAGTACAACTGCCCACCACAGGCTGCCTCCCAAAAGATGGTTAACCGAATTGGTGACTCTTGATTATAGGCAATAGTATTTATATATATTATATTCTTGTTTGAAATCCGATATGGGACTATTTTAACATCTTACAAATGCCTTTTCTGTCCACTGTCGGATGAAGCCAACAGGGCTAAGGAGGTGGGCCCCCCATGAATGGTGATGTCAGCACGTCAAGAGCAAACACAGCACTTTTGCTGTGTCCTTGTTTCACGTGGCCCCCACCTCCACTCACATTTAATTCTATATACAACCCCCATAGGAAATCATATGGGGCTAGCTCCAAATCCTCTTATTGTAACACCCCGTAATTTTCAAAAAAAATATAGTATATATATATATATATATATATATATATATATATATATATATATATATATATATATATATAAAGTAAAGTTGGCTGATGAAAAGTATTATGCATGGAATGATATAATGCATGAAATGAATATATGGTATTGTTGGAGGGGGGCCCACGTGAATGTAACAGCATTGTTGCTGTTGGTTTGGCTTAATTGGTGATGACGTCACCAAATATGGAGGGGCCCACCTGAGGTATACTTCAGCTATGCAACTTTGGGAAAAAGAGGTAAGTAGTTATGATTGATCCCATATCCGGAATTGATAGAATATAATAATAATATAAATAATAAAGCTAAGGATCAAGAGTCACCTAATCGGTTAACCAACTTTTGAGAGGCAGCCTGTGGTGGGCAGTTGTACTACATAGTAGCTAAATTGTCTTATAAATTGTATAAATTGTCTGAGCTAGGGGCAGGGGCATTACAAATGGTATCAGAGCCGACTTTCGACACCGAGTGTGGGGCATGTCTTATAGTCGGGCGGTGGGTTCACTGCGTCGGCAGCGATTCACCGGTACGTTGACTGTATCGGCAGCGATTCACCGGGACTATAGACCCAGCCGGCGGACTGTGGTTGCTTGTTATAATTAGTCTGGCGAGACTATATACCCAGTCATCGGACTGTGGTTGCCCAGAGAGGGCAGATAGAAGAGTAGATGCTCCACATCGGCTAGAAAGGAGATCCTGCACTAGATTGTGCATGCTCTGTGCTCATCAGCGAGGACGCTGATTTCTGAAGGGGGGTGTGTGTAACACCCCGTAATTTTCAAAAAAAAATATAGTATAATATATATATATATAAAGTAAAGTTGGCTGATGAAAAGTATTATGCATGGAATGATATAATGCATGAAATGAATATATGGTATTGGATGGAGGGGGCCCCACGTGAATGTAACAGCAATGTTGCTGTTGGTTTGGCTTAATTGGTGATGACGTCACCAAATATGGAGGGGACCACCTGAGGTATACTTTGGCTATGCAACTTTAGGAAAAAGCGGTAAGTAGTTGTGAAAGATCCCATATCGGGAATTGATAGAATATAATAATAATATAAATAATAAAGCCAAGGATTAAGAGTCACCTAATCGGTTAACCAACTTTTGAGAGGCAGCCTGTGGTGGGCAATTGTACTACATAGTATCTAATTTGTCTCATAAATTATATAAATTGTCTGAGCTAGGGGCAGGGGCGTTACACTTATATATATATATATATATATATATATATATATATATATATATATATATATATATATATATATATATTATATTTTAATACGGGGTGTTACAGACACCCCCCTTCAGAAACCAGCGTCCTCGCTGAGCACGAGGCATGCACAATCTAGTGCAGGATCTCCTTCCTAGCTGATGTGGAGTGGAGTACCCTGATTCTGCTAGCTGCACAGTACCCCGATTCTGTGGTTTGTACAGTCCCCTTACCTAGGCGACCTGTCCCCAACCTCGCTCCCTCTCAAGCACACTTATCCGTGCATCTGCTAGCTCCATCTCAGACATACATCTCGCCCACTCTTATCCACATTCGGTGTCGAAAGTCGGCTCTGATACCATTTGTAATGTCCCCTGCCCCTAGCTCAGACAATTTATACAATTTAGAAGACAAATTAGATACTATGTAGTACAACTGCCCACCACACGCTGCCTCTCAAAAGGTGGTTAACCAATTTGGTGACCCTTGATCATAGGCAATAGTATTTATATATATTATATTCTTGTTTGAAATCCGGTATGGGACTATTTTAACATCTCATAAATGCCTTTTCTCTCCACTATCGGATGAAGCCAACCGGGCTAAGGAGGTGGGCCCCCCATGAATGGTGATGTCAGCACGTCAAGAGCAAACACAACACTTTTGTTGTGTCCTTGTTTCACGTGGCCCCCACCTCCACTCACATTTAATTCTATATACAACCCCCATAGGAAATCCTATGGGTATATATATATATATATATATATATATATATATATATATATATATATATATATATATATATATATATTATATTTTAACACGGGGTGTTACAATATTGAAGTCTCCTCCAACCACCCTTGGTCTGTCCCATTGTTCTCTGATTGTTCTAAGTTCTTCCCATAGCTCTACCTGCCTTCTCGAATCATACGGACCGTAGATGGCCGTGACCACATGCACCCAATTATCATAACAGAGACGGAAAATATACCAATATACTCGTCAATGATATCAAACAAGCCTGAGTCAATACCTACTGCTATCCCCCCCGACTGACCTATGGCAGACTTAGTTTTCCACTCATACCCTCTAAGAGATCTTATTCTATCGAAGTCCTCTACTCTTGGGTTCTCTATTCTAGTCTCCTGTAACGCACAAATTGAAGGCCTATGCTTAGTGATGGTACTGTTGATTAGCTTAGTCTTCGACCCTTGTCTCATTCCCCTAACATTCCAAAAGATGTATAACATTAACTAATATTTTGTAGCCTTACCTTCTAACATCTACTCTCATCTAGTTCTCTACCCAGTTAGCAGACCACCCTTCTAAGTTCTCCCCTAATAGAATTTATCGTGAGAAGCTGTTCTTCCTCGGTAGGACCCGTAGCTAGACCGAATAGAGTAGCGTAATATAGCAGAGTATTATCAGGAATATAATTAAGAATTGTAAGATCACAATTAGTCATATCTCCGCATGTTGAAGTTGGTTCTTTTGCTTTGGCTGCTACCCGAATCAAATCATCCTCGCTAGGTCCCTGCTCTCCCCATTTGTCAAGCTGCCTTTTTCTCTTCCTCTTATATTCCACTGTTTTCTTGTTAGCGTTGTCCCCTCCTGCTAATTCCCACACTTTTTCTTCCCCCTTTTCTGTAACGGTCTCCGAAACATGTGATCCCTCTCCCACTCCCTGTAATGTTTCGATGATTCCTCCTGTGTCCTTGCTTACTGCGAACTCCCTCGATCCCTCCTCCTGTATTTGAACCGGACTGTGTGATGGTTGAAGTTCCTCGAATAGTTCCTCATTCTGGGCTAGGTCCCTATCTTCCCGTGCTATCACATTCGAAGCGTGATCGTTCTTATCAACTGATTCGAGTAAATGGGGTTGGGTCTGCTCCGTTACATCTAAAAGTTTATGGGCCTTAGAACCTTTCGATTTTGTTGGATGGCCCACTTCAGCTAAAACCCCTAAACCCGGATAGCTTCCTGTACCGCTAGCCTCACCGAGTCGTCAAATTCCTATCTTGTCATGTCGTTGAAGTTGTTGACTCCGAGCTGTCCCTTCGCCTTTTTCGCAAATTCAGCGACCAGTTTCTTCAGGATCCCGGTCCTCTCTGGCTGCCAGATGTGACGTTTCTTCGGCTGCACAGTGGAGATGTCTATGTCAGTCAGATGCACAGTGCTCACGTCTACGTTGTTTCCCCTTCTGTTTCTGCCTCGATGTCCCCCTTCAATCTCTCTCTCTTCACGTCCCTTTCGACCTGTTACTTGCCCATTCCTCACTTGACAGCTGTCCTCCTCTCTGATTCCACTTCTTCCTCTGGTCTCTACCAGCTGTTTATTCAGCGAATTGTTACGTGGATGGTTATGATTCGCTCTTTCCTGATCCAATGGCTGTTGAAAATTCAGAACCTTATTCCCTGATGAAGCACCCTGATTAATCTTCGCCAGATCCAACGGCTCACGCTCATTGTCTACCTCCCGTCTGCTGCAGTCTTCTTCGTTTGAGTCGGAGACTTTCACCCCCGCTCCGCTGAACGACACCGTCTTCTTTCTTTCCGTCATCACCCTAACTTCGTACTCTTCACCGTCGGACTCAGCTATGATTGTAGATAGGATGTCTTCTTTGGCGCAACTCCGATTTGTAGCGGGCAAATTCTCTTCTACTATGCAGTAGTGTACTCTTATCAATCTCTATCAGGTGTCCAAACCCCTTGATCAAATTCTGGAAGCCCGTTCTAACCCAACAATGAAAAGGAAAGTTAAACACTCGCATCCACATCGAAGCCATTGAATCCATTTCCATCGCACTCACTTTGCGTGACCACCGGGAGAAGGTGATGTAGAATTCATCTCTCCCCTGGCCAAGTAGTCCTTTAAGATCGAGTACTTCTTGACCTCTTTCGGGATTTTGACAGTGGGCGAAAAACCCATTTTGCGATAGTTGTTGGACATGCCAACTCCACTCCGATGAACACTGAGTGTTTGCTACCAAAACCTTCTCTATCTCGTTTGAGTTAGGGTTCCTTCTTTGGGCTTTTATAATGACGCAAGAGGTGAACCGTCTTTCAAAATCCGCCATGATGGGTGTTGGGTTTATGCTTGCTCTGATTTTTTTCTCCCTCCCGTGACATTTTCCTCCGTTCGACTTTGCGCTGAGTCTACTGCAATTGGAGCTCTTAGAGCCGTAGGAGCTGTAGGCGACCCTGTAGTACTCAATGTCGTCGACTTCCCCTTGTCGCAGGCCGTCGATATGTGGCTATACCGCTTGCAAGCATAGCAAAATCACTGATTTGGGCAGTCGTGAATAGTGTGACCTCGTTGTGGACATTTGTGGCACTAAAGCGCTGCTCCCAATTTGGAAGACTCCGGTGAGCTCCTCTGTGGAGTCTTCTCTGGTAGTGCAGCTTTCCTTACCTTCCTTGGTCTAACTAGCACCCACTCTCCCTCTTCGTCCTCCTTCGTGGTCCTTGCCTCTTTCTCTGTCGACTCATGTCTTCTAGCCTTGTGATGATCACCGTAGTTGTGGTCCCTAACCCTCGTAGCTTCAGCATAAGACCTCTTGAAGGTAGCCTCCCTATGCTCTGTTCCAATCCCTCTCTCCGCTGAGCATCGCGGCCTTTCTACGTCTATTGCCCCATCTCCTTTCTCTGTTGGCCTCTCCCTCGACCATCCTCTATGGACCAGTTGGTGTTCTCTCTTTCCCACAAGCTTCCTTCCTCTATTAGGAGCTGTGTAAGGTTGCTCATCTCTGTAACTCCTGGCTTGACGGCGATCGAAGTCTTCCCTGTTGTGCTTCCCCGTCGCTGCTTGCCTTTGGTGTTCTCTATTACCTTTGATCAGCTGCTGAGGAGTTCCGAAGCTGTGATGCTCAAAAGCTGCGGTGTTGTGGTTGCTCATCTCTTTTTTTAATCCCGAACCCTATTAGGATAACTAAAAGTAAGAGGGGTTGACTATGAAAAGTCCAGGAGTTTCTCTGTAATTTAGCCTTTAAAAAACCGATTTTTTTCCCAAAATGACCCTTTTTGCAAAAGTATTGCCACAAACGACCTGTTTTTTTTTATTTCCACAAACGCCCTACTCGCTTTTCGAAAAAGCGAGTGTGGTTCAAACCATCCCGCTTTTTCGAAAAGCGAGTCTTAGGTTTCAGAAAATTGAAAACCTAAGACTCGCTTTTCGGAAAAGCGGGGTGGTTTGTACCACACTCGCTTTTTCAAAAAGCGAGTCTTGGGCTTCTTTGCCCAGCAACACTCGCTTTTTGAAAAAGCGGGGGTAATTATACCACACTCGCTTTTTCAAAAAGCGAGTGTCGTTTGGGACTTAAACCCCCCGCCCCCAAAACAGATCTCACTTCTCTCTCTATTCTTTCTCTTCCTCTTCACTCGCGAAACCCTAACCCATCTCTCATCTCAAATTCGTCAAAGTACCCTCGTAATATGTTGAATAACCCACAAAATTGCTTTGGACAACTTAAACCCATCTTCCGTTAGAGGTTTAATTTGTTGGAATTTGGGTATACTTCAAAAGGAAAGCAACTTTATTGTGAAGGTATGATGTTTATTCCCCCATTATTTTGTTAATTTAATTAGGTTTTCTTTATGGGTAGATAATAACTCGCTTATTGGTATAAATTAACGCAGGTATGGATTTGGAGATTCCTATTTGGTTATATTTTGGTGGTAAAATAATTCGTGATCCAAAGATTGGTTGTTGTTATAGTCATTTGGAACCGGAAATAGTTTGGGTACCCCGTACCATCACATTTGAAGAATTAGTTGAGAAAATCTATGAAGTTACTAATTGGGATAGGAATGAATGGAATTTGAAAATTTTAGCTCGATACGCAGCAGGAAGAGGAGATGGTCAGTATTTTATGACAGTGCCCGTACCTACTGATAATGCGCTGAAGTCATTGATTGCTAGGACATTTGATCTCAATTGTGCTTGGTCTGTAGTAGAGTTATATATTCAGCAAATCCGAGTTGTCAATGCCCAGCCACATGATATCCCCAGTGCAAGCTTCATACGGGTAGTACCTACACAGCAGTCGAGGCCTAACCCCGATCAATCTTCACAACCAAATCCGATATCCTCACAAGAAAACACCTTCGCCCATACTCCAATTCCGGATTCTGTAAATGTTGAGCTGCCATGCCAACCTAGCCCGGTTCCTGACTCTGTTCCAAATAACAGCATGTTTGAACTCTTTGAAAATGCAGTCTGTAACAACAGCTTATTAGAAGATGATGAAGAAGATGAAGAAACAGACGATGAAGATGTTGATAGTGGTGACACTGATGACGTAGACGATGATGAAGATGTTGACAGTGGTGCAAATGTAAATCCCACGAACAGCAGTTCTAATGAAGCCAGAGGTACTTATAGCTACGGCAATGTTGACGGTCATGTTACTGAGGAGATGGCTGAAGGTGCTAGAGTACACCTAAGTCCACAAGAGTCGTCTGGTTCGTCCAATATAGACGAATTGTACGTTGGACAGGAGTTTATAAGTAAGCAGTCGATTCAACAGGCAGTGAAGTTGTATTCTATCAAAAAACATCGTGAATTCGTAACTTTGAAATCTACACCGTCACTGTACACTGTTAAATGCAAAATGGCACCTAGAAAATGTACCATTGAGGAGATCGTGCAGGGGCCCCCCGGAGTAAGTGATGGTGGCTGCCCTTAGAGATTACGAGCAATGGTTCCAAAAGGCGGGACGAATTTTGTGGTGAAGAAGATAGTTGGGCCACACACTTGTACGAATCCAACGCTGAATCAAGATCACCTTAAAATTGATTACAATATTGTTTGTAATCTAATTGTTGATGTGGTGAAAAAAGATACCTCTTTATCACCGAGGTCAATTATTGAGATTGTTAAAATATAATATAATTATCAGATTTCCTATAAGAAAGCTTGGCGAGCAAAACAAAAAGCGATCGAGAGGTTGTATGGTACCTTCGAAGAAGCATACACAAAGTTGCCTGCTCTACTCACAGCAATTCAAGCTGTAAATACAGGAACGAAGGTTCACTGGGATAAGTATGAGACTGGCCCTGGCGAGGAAACATTCAAGGGTGTATTCTGGGCATTTGGTCCTTCAATTGAAGGTTTCAAGTCCTGCAGACCGGTGATCAGTGTTGACGGAACTCACTTGTACGGTAAGTACAAGGGTTGCTTGCTAATTGCTGTTTCCCCATATGCGAATGATTGTTTATTTCCGTTTGCATTTGCACTGGTTGATGGAGAGAGTATAAATACGTGGACATGGTTCATGAGTTGCATCCGATATTATGTCACCGATCGCACTGAGTTGTGTGTTATTTCTGATCGTCACGCTGGTATAATGCATGCTATGGAGTTACAAAATGGAGCTTGGAACGAACCAAGTGGATATCACCGTTATTGTATGCGCCATTTTGCTACAAATTTCTTTACTAAATTTGGTAGCAAGGCATTGCGTAAGAAGGCGAAAATTATAGCGTGTGAACACCAACCCAAAAAGTTCATGGCCAAACTTGCTGAGCTTGAGAACGTAAATGTGGAGGCGGCTAATTGGTTAAAAGAGAAGCCGGTTGAGAAATGGGCACTTTATGCAGATGAAGGTCGTAGATACGGGATAATGACTACGAACTTGTCAGAAGTGTTCAACTCAGTCTTGAAAGGAGTCCGTAGTTTGTCAGTGACAGCGATTGTTGAGATGATCTTCGAACGTCTGAACAATTATTTTACTACTCGTCGACAAGAAGCAACTCAACTTTTATCCGAAGGGAGGATTTTTTCTCGAAAAGTACATGAACTGCCTGATAGTCGCCGTGAGAGAGCTAACGGACATGGGGTGACAATGTTCCATCATCAACCAGGAGTTTTTTCCGTGAGAACGGGTATACGCATGGTGGGTGGCGAAAAGAAGGGTGGGAACTTGCACACTGTGAATTTGGGAACGAAGACGTGCACATGTATGAAATTTCATCTATACCATATCCCATGTTCTCATGTACTGGCAGCTTGTGCATATCGTGCAATCGACCACAAGCATCTCGTTGATAAATTTTACACCGTTGCTTCATTAGCACAAACATACGGTCCAGTGTTTCAGCCTATACTAGATCCAGCATATTGGCCTATTATTGATGGACCAAAACTAGTACCCGATGCCAGTTTGCGACGTAAAAGGAAGGGCAGGCCTAGAACTACCAGATTCCGCAATGACATGGATGTGAGAGATAGGTCAAGTCGTGGTACGGGGATGAGATGTTCAAAATGTGGTTTACAAGGACACAATAAGCGACGATGCACTAATAGTGGAACTCAGCAAACTTAAATATTGTGTGCTTGTAATTATTAATTTGGACTTTGTTATTGTACTAGATTATGTCGATAAAAACGATGAAGTTTTATTTTGGAAATTTCGTTTTTTTTGTTTTTGATGTCCTTGTGTGTTTGTTGCGTTATGAGTATTGTTATCTGAAAAATAAATTTCATTAACATAGGTAAGAATCGCTTTCTCAGAAACCGACTCTTATACAAACTATCCCGCTTTCTCAGAAAGCGGGTCTTACACCTGGAGTTGTTTTTCAACAAGGCAAAGACTCGCTTTCTCAGAAATCGCTTTCGCAGTTATTTACATAGGTAAATAAATTTCATTGTTGCGTTTGATTCTTTGGTTTTCTACAGATCGAAGACACGCTTTCTCAGAAACCGCAGTTATTTACACCAGACTCATCGCTTTCGCAGTTATTTACATAGGTAAATAAATTTCATTGTTGCGTTTGATTCTTTGGTTTTCTACAGATCGAAGACACGTTTTCTCAGAAACCGCAATTATTTACACCATTGCCTTGTTGAAAGACAACTCCAGGTGTAAGACCCGCTTTCTGAGAAAGCGGGATAGTTTGTATAAGAGTCGGTTTCTGAGAAAGCGATTCTTACCTATGTTAATGAAATTTATTTTTTAGATAACAATACTCATAACGCAACAAACACACAAGGACATCAAAAACAAAAAAAACGAAATTTCCAAAATAAAACTTCATCGTTTTTATCGACATAATCTAGTACAATAACAAAGTCCAAATTAATAATTACAAGCACACAATATTTAAGTTTGCTGAGTTCCACTATTAGTGCATCGTCGCTTATTGTGTCCTTGTAGACCACATTTTGAACATCTCATCCCCGTACCACGACTTGACCTATCTCTCACATCCATGTCATTGCGAAATCTGGTAGTTCTAGGCCTGCCCTTCCTTTTACGTCGCAAACTGGCATCGGGTACTAGTTTTGGTCCATCAATAATAGGCCAATATGCTGGATCTAGTATAGGCTGAAACACTGGACCGTATGTTTGTGCTAATGAAGCAACGGTGTAAAATTTATCAACGAGATGCTTGTGGTCCATTGCACGATATGCACAAGCTGCCAGTACATGAGAACATGGGATATGGTATAGATGAAATTTCATACATGTGCACGTCTTCGTTCCCAAATTCACAGTGTGCAAGTTCCCACCCTCCCTTTCTCCACCCACCATGCGTATACCCGTACTCACAGAAAAAACTCCTGGTTGATGATGGAACATTGTCACCCCATGTCCGTTAGCTCTCTCACGGCGACTATCAAGCAGTTCATGTACTTTTCGAGAAAAAATCCTCCCTTCGGATAAAAGTTGAGTTGCTTCTTGTCGACGAGTAGTAAAATAATTGTTCAGACGTTCGAAGATCGTCTCAACAATCGCTGTCACTGACAAACTACGGACTCCTTTCAAAACTGAGTTGAACACTTCTGACAAGTTCGTAGTCATTATCCCGTATCTACGACCTTCATCTGCATAAAGTGTCCATTTCTCAACCAGCTTCTCTTTTAACCAATTAGCCGCCTCCACATTTACGTTCTCAAGCTCAGCAAGTTTGGCCATGAACTTTTTGGGTTGGTGTTCACACGCTATAATTTTCGCCTTCTTACGCAATGCCTTGCTACCAAATTTAGTAAAGAAATTTGTAGCAAAATGGCGCATACAATAATGGTGATATCCACTTGGTTCGTTCCAAGCTCCATTTTGTAACTCCATAGCATGCATTATACCAGCGTGACGATCAGAAATAACACACAACTCAGTGCGATCAGTGACATAATATCGGATGCAACTCATGAACCATGTCCACGTATTTATACTCTCTCCATCAACCAGTGCAAATGCAAACGAAAATAAACAATCATTCGCATCTGGGAAAACAGCAATTAGCAAGCAACCCTGTACTTACCATACAAGTGAGTTCCGTCAACACTGATCACCGGTCTGCAGGACTTGAAACCTTCAATTGAAGGACCAAATGCCCAGAATACACCCTTGAATGTTTCCTCGCCAGGGCCAGTCTCATACTTATCCCAGTGAACCTTCGTTCCTGTATTTGCAGCTTGAATTGCTGTGAGTCGAGCAGGCAACTTTGTGTATGCTTCTTCGAAGGTACCATACAACCTCTCGATCGCTTTTAGTTTTGCTCGCCAAGCTTTCTTATAGGAAATCTGATAATTATATTGTATTTTAACAATCTCAATAATTGACCTCGGTGATAAAGAGGTATCTTTTTTCACCACATCAACAATCAGATTACAAACAATATTGTAATCAATTTTAAGGTGATCTTGATTCAGCGTTGGATTCGTACAAGTGTGTGGCCCAACTATCTTCTTCACCACAAAATTCGTCCCGCCTTTTGGAACCATTGCTCGTAATCTCTAAGGGCAGCCACCATCACTTACTCCGGGGGGCCCCTGCACGATCTCCTCAATGGTACGTTTTCTAGGTGCCATTTTGCATTTAACAGTGTACAGTGACGGTGTAGATTTCAAAGTTACGAATTCACGATGTTTTTTGATAGAATACAACTTCACTGCCTGTTGAATCGACTGCTTACTTATAAACTCCTGTCCAACGTACAATTCGTCTATATTGGACGAACCAGACGACTCTTGTGGACTTAGGTGTACTCTAGCACCTTCAGCCATCTCCTCAGTAACATGACCGTCAACATTGCCGTAGCTATAAGTACCTCTGGCTTCATTAGAACTGCTGTTCGTGGGATTTACATTTGCACCACTGTCAACATCTTCATCATCGTCTACGTCATCAGTGTCACCACTATCAACATCTTCATCGTCTGTTTCTTCATCTTCTTCATCATCTTCTAATAAGCTGTTGTTACAGACTGCATTTTCAAAGAGTTCAAACATGCTGTTATTTGGAACAGAGTCAGGAACCGGGCTAGGTTGGCATGGCAGCTCAACATTTACAGAATCCGGAATTGGAGTATGGGCGAAGGTGTTTTCTTGTGAGGATATCGGATTTGGTTGTGAAGATTGATCGGGGTTAGGCCTCGACTGCTGTGTAGGTACTACCCGTATGAAGCTTGCACTGGGGATATCATGTGGCTGGGCATTGACAACTCGGATTTGCTGAATATATAACTCTACTACAGACCAAGCACAATTGGGATCAAATGTCCTAACAATCAATGACTTCAGCGCATTATCAGTAGGTACGGGCACTGTCATAAAATACTGACCATCTCCTCTTCCTGCTGCGTATCGAGCTAAAATTTTCAAATTCCATTCATTCCTATCCCAATTAGTAACTTCATAGATTTTCTCAACTAATTCTTCAAATGTGATGGTACGGGGTACCCAAACTATTTCCGGTTCCAAATGACTATAACAACAACCAATCTTTGGATCACGAATTATTTCACCACCAAAATATAACCAAATAGGAATCTCCAAATCCATACCTACGTTAATTTATACTAATAAGCGAGTTATTATCTACCCATAAAGAAAACCTAATTAAATTAACAAAATAATGGGGGAATAAACATCATACCTTCACAATAAAGTTGCTTTCCTTTTGAAGTATACCCAAATTCCAACAAATTAAACCTCTAACGGAAGATGGGTTTAAGTTGTCCAAAGCAATTTTGTGGGTTATTCAACAAATTACGAGGGTACTTTGACGAATTTGAGATGAGAGATGGGTTAGGGTTTCGCGAGTGAAGAGGAAGAGAAAGAATAGAGAGAGAAGTGAGATCTGTTTTGGGGGCGGGGGGTTTAAGTCCCAAACGACACTCGCTTTTTGAAAAAGCGAGTGTGGTATAATTACCCCCGCTTTTTCAAAAAGCGAGTGTTGCTGGGCAAAGAAGCCCAAGACTCGCTTTTTGAAAAAGCGAGTGTGGTACAAACCACCCCGCTTTTCCGAAAAGCGAGTCTTAGGTTTTCAATTTTCTGAAACCTAAGACTCGCTTTTCGAAAAAGCGGGATGGTTTGAACCACACTCGCTTTTTCGAAAAGCGAGTAGGGCGTTTGTGGAAATAAAAAAAAAACAGGTTGTTTGTGGTAATACTTTTGCAAAAAGGGTCATTTCGGGAAAAAATTTTAAAAAACCAGAGCAAAATAAAGTGCGTACAATGCACGTGCCCATAGATCCTTGAATAAATATACGCGTGTCCCTCCCTAGTCCTCACAGAGATCAATGGAGATCAAAAGGCCGCCATTAGAACTCCACCCAAAAAAAAATCAGAGAACAAGAAAAAGAAAGAAGACTAAGCCGCAGCAGCAGCAGCAGCAGCAATGGCTGCCTCTTTTCTTCAACTCCCCTTCATATCCTCAAAACCTATCAGCCCTCTTCTAACAATTTCATCCTTCTTCCAAAAATCCGTTCTTTTAACACGAAATTCACTCATCTCTTCGTCTCATACCTCTTCTTATACTATTCAGAGAGGACGAGGTTCGCGAATAGTTCGCTGCTCGGCGTCTAACGAGCCATCTCAATCTGCCGAGATTAGGTACTGCTTGTTCTTCAGCTTTGGGCACTTGTTTTGGTCTGAATTTGGTGAATTCAAATGATTAATTGGTTTGAGCAGAATAGTGTCACCTGCAATGCACGTGTTTAATTACCGATGGTAGAGAATCTCATTTTTGCAATCAATAGATACATTGTTATCAGTTCTCAGTGAGTACTGAGTAGTATGACCATATTATGATGGAATGCACATTCGCTAACACATGCCTGTCCATAGTCACATTCCAAATCTTTAGCTACAATAGTAACTAGATAAGCATGTGTTCCCCTTCATAACTTCTCTAGTTTGAGGCATACAATAGAGATGAAAGGTGCATTAGGTCGGAAAATTGTCGACAATACACACAACCACAACCACTACCCCAATTCTCTTAATGATAATAATATATAATTAATAAAGATAATAAGCAATATTGGCATAACATGGCACGTGGGGATCGTTGGCAATTTGCATTTAAAGAAAATATTCATTATAATCTAGGAATGCAAGCACCGAAATACAAATAGAGATGCAATCAGAGCATTAAAAAAGAAATCCTTCCCAAGATTGAGAGGTCGGATGAGATGGAGAGGGCAGATGTTGTTAGCAACAACAATGCTAAAAAACGCAATATGTGCAAGAATTTGAGTTTACTTGTGTGATCAGATTGGTCGTTAGAGGAGAAGCATAGAGAATATGGTTTCAAATATCAAAACACACCGAGATGCACGGACTGTTTTGGATTGCTGTTTTGGCAATCAATACTATTAAGTATTAACATGTTATATATTACCCAGAAATGATGGGCTGGTAGCTGATCCTTAGGTTGAGCTTTTGAACCATGCATAATATTTACTTTGACAATGATGCTTGGGGTGTGTCCAGAGTAGTGATCATCACCCAAGCCAATACTAGCACCGCTGCTAGCACTGAAGCGAATGATAGCCAAGTAAAAGGATGAGAAATTTCTTGGAGTGGCACAAACTCCCACAATTCCGTGAAGATCAACACGCAAGGTCTAGAACTGAATAAGAAATTGATCCCTGCTAGTGGCATCTAGATGTAGTAGACTGCTCAACTGGCCCTTGGGTTGTGAACTTAAAATTACTTCAATCGACTAGTTTATGGCTAGAATGTCTCTTCTGGTTTCAATTTGAGTGGGACACAACTTGGTGCTAAAAACCCTCGATTGGGCTTATCTCTTAGTACGATTAGATGTGATGGATTAAACCAATCTCGATTCACTCGATATCTCTTGCAACCTGTACATGCCTCCTTCCCAGATCTTTTTCCATTCGTAGTGACCATCAACTGAAATCAGTACAGAGAAAAGTTCTCATAAATGACCTTTTAATCTTTTTCTCTCTCCTCTTTTATGCTCATCTATAATATCGGTCAGATTGCATTCTAAAAGTTGATGTGGTGTTCTCTATATATTAGTACCATATTATGCTTGCGCGTACAGGATTCATCCATCAGGGAACCATGGGTTAGCCTGAGATGCATGTTGATGTGATGACATTACACTGAATTTTAGAGAGACCATTTTAGCTCATCTGTGCAGCTTACTTCTTGCTCAGGATACGATAGGATATGAACCTTAACCTTCTTCAACTCTTATCTGTGTGGTTGATGTCTACATGAGGGAACCTAATGTCATGATTATTTATTGGTACATGCTTTATATCTATTATAACTGACCTAGGTTTCTATTATTTTATCTATCGTAAAGTTTTATCTCTTTTAGTATGAAGCTGATGTTTGTGTGGTTCATACTATTACTATAAGAACCAATATAGATTTCCGGTGGCTTGGGAAATGCTAAGAAATAACTTTATAATTTATTTGTTAGGTATTCTTCATCATTCTTTTTTGGACCATTTGAAGGAGAGATGTTAGAATAAAGGACAATTGTGTATCCCATCATTTTCTGTTAAAAATATGTTCTACATCTGTAAAAACCATCACGTGTTAAAAAAAAAAAATCATGGTAAATTGGTAACGCTTGCAGGCACTAGGATGCCTAAGATGGTGTTACTATTGATCTGAATGAGAAAGCCCTAGAATTTGAATTGGAACCATCACCACTAATGTCTGTCTGGATTACTGGTTCATGTCAGAAAGATTGATGTTATGATTCAGAAGCCTAGCAGTTCCCAAGGCAAGTCCTTAAATGTGAAAAGATGGTAACTTGGAAAGTGCTTAAACGTGAAATGACAGTAACTCGGAGATTTATTCATGCAGCATACTTTTCTATTCTTCTTCTCGAATAATTTGATATTTGGTTTTACAATGGCTGGCAAATTTTGGAAATTAAAAAAAAGAGCTATATATGTGGAAAGTAGATGACGATTGTTCTGATTATTAGTTACCGGTGCATTTCTGTTGAGACATCATGATGAGGACATTGGTTCAAGACGATTTGGGCGTTTCTATCAGCGCCGACATCGTCTGGGACAACTGCATCATTAGTTTAGTATTTTATTCAGTAATCATATTTGTTTTTGGCAATTATAGCCATATGTAGAGTTTTACGATTTGAACTCTTTCTTTTATGCATTAGAATATTTTTGAGATTTTAGAACATTTTGAGGTTTGTATCAAGATTTATTTTGAGCCTATATATAGGCCTTGAGATTAATTAGAAGTTATGTTATTCCTGATTTTAAAACAATTATTGTGTTTGAGTTTTTTTGCTCTTCATCCTCTTTTTTGGTGAGACAATTGAGATACAATTTTAGAGTTTGTGATAAACTCTAAAACTACCCTCTAAATTCCCAAATTAAAATCCCAGATCCTAATCCCCAAATTACTTAACATTCAAAACCTTCTCTCTTCTTCCTCCTCCCTCTCCTCACCGACCGTCGACTACCACCCCGACCACCTTCACCATCACCCTCGTCTTCCCGGTCATCACCTTCCTCTCACTGCTCCTGAACTCGACTGTACCCCCCCTCATTGTAGTCGCACCACCTCATCGACGGCTACCCATGCCATTGCCGCAACCCCCTGCAGTCGCCCTTGCCCCACAGTCTCGCCACAGTCTCCTTCCTCATCACCGCACCCCGAACGACCCACCTGAGCCCTGTCGTCGCCACCCTCATTTCAGCAAACACACGACCCCTAGTTTTCCACCGTTGGTGAATGCGTCTTCACAGCACCATTACAGATCCTGAAGAGCTTTTTTTGTCCCTTCCAAACCACCCAATTAGGAACCCTAGACTTCTGCGAGCCCCTCCTCGAACTGAGATGGACAACTCTGATATATCCACTACCCTCGCTGCCTCATCGTCAGATCCCTCAAGAGAATGATCATGACGATCGACGTCAAGATCGTGATCCTGACAAACAATACAAGAAGAACGTTAAGGTTGGCGTTCCCTACTTTGAAGGCCGAATGGAACCCCAAGCTTATCTCGATTGGATCCGTGCCATGGACCAATACTTCGTGTGGTTTGACATGAGCGAAGCCCTGCAGGTTAAATTTGTCACAATGAAATTGACTAGTAAAGCTCAACAATATTGGACCAATCTTGAACACGCTTATAGAGGTCGAGGCCTGGCACCTATATCCACTTGGGAAGCCATGAAAGAAAAGCTCACTGAGAGATATGTGCCCCTATCTTTCCACACCTGAATGCTTGATTTGTGGAATCAACTCTATCAAGAAAATAAATCCACCCAGGAGTATGTGGATAAGTTCGATGACTTCCTTATTCGGTGCAATGTCTTAGGTAAAGAGAGCGAAGAACAAACTCTTTCTAGGTTCAGAGCTGAATTACGAGCCGATCTTAGGAACGAGCTAATTCATAAAAACGTGGACTCCTTGGCCGCAGCTTATGCCCTTGTCCTCCATATGGATTCCCTTAAATCAAGTTCTTATTATAAATCCAGCAATTCGAGGAATCATTCCTTTAAAAAGACCTCCACTGACCCCTCTAGGTCTATGCCCCCCTCTTCTCAGTACCCCAATAAATCTTACCCCAGCAAACCTAATTCAAATTCCTATCCACTTAGAAATGACAATAAGGATAAGAACATTGAAAAAGACTACTGTAAGATTGATCTTCTCACTTAGTGCTATAAATGTAAGAGATACGGCCATGTTGCTGACAACTGTCCCAGCCCCAGTAGGATCAATATAGTATAGGGTATCACTATCATCGCTGATGATTCCGATAATGAGTTTTCCTATGAGCTTATTGAAAGCAATAACTTCGGCGAAGAAGAGGATGACCAGTATCTCCACTATTTTCGGTCAATCCAATTACCTCACTTGAATGTAGTCAGATGTGCTTTGTCCCAGCCAAAAGAAGAAGATGATTGGAAGCGCACTGCTATATTTCACACTTTTACGACTATAGGTGACAAAAACGGCAAGGTGATGTTGACAGTGGGAGCTGCATCAATGTTGTCTCTTCTGCGGTCTTAGATAAGACTGGACTTAAGGATGAACCCCATCCACGCCCATACAAAGTATCTTAGATTGATGCGACAGCCCTCCAAGTAACACATCGATGTTTGGTCCCTGTGGACTTCAAAGCTTACAAAGAACAAATTTGGTGTGATGTGCTCAAAATGGATATGAGTCGAGTCATTTTAGGGACACCTTGGTTATACGACCACGATATGACCATATATGGTTGATCCAATCAATGTGTGTTCCAGCATGACGGACTAAAAATAAAGCTCATACTCGTGAGACCACGAACTGTTCCGGCTGAAGCAAGACCAACTCCCTCAAGAAAAGGCAAGGAAATAACGTATATGGGTGAAAAGAAACTCACGAAAGAAATTGAAAAAGGGGCTACAATTCTTCTACTCACAGCGAGTGAAGTTCCTAAAGATCCTAAGTCACTCATCCCGCCTCAAGTTACTCATGTCCTATAGGAATTTGCAGATGTGTTTCCTGCTGACCTCCCCAACCAGTTGCCCCCACTGCGTGACATCCAACACAGTATTGATCTGGTTCCGGGAGCGAGTCTACCTAACTTGCCACATTATCGGATGAATCCAACAGAACATGCTGAGTTGAAGAGGCAAGTTAATGAGTTATTGGCAAAAGGCTTTATCAAAGAAAGCTTAAGTCCTTGCGCTGTTCCCGCTTTATTGACGCCAAAGAAAGATGGAACCGACGTATGTGTGTGGACAGTTGTGTCATAAATAAGATCATGGTAAAGTACCGTTCTTCCATTCTCCGTTTGGATGACATGTTGGACATGATGTCTGGTGCCACAATCTTTTCCAAGATTGATCTTAAAAGTGGCTACCACTAAATACGTGTTCATCCTGGTGATGAATGGAAGACCGCCTTCAAGATGAAGGATGGCCTGTACGAATGGATGGTCATGCCGTTTAGAATGACGAATGTCCCGAGCACATTTATGACAGTCATGACGCAAGTACTCTGTTCCTTTAAGGGCAAGTTCCTTGTGGTGTACTTTGATGATATTCTCATTTATAGCCGATCTATTGGGCAACATCTTGACCATTTGAGACAGGTCTGCGGTATTTTGAGGAAAGAACAACTTTACGCTAATCCTACCAAATTTACCTTCCTCACCGATCAGACTATCTTTATGGGATTTATTGCCAGGGGAGTATCTGCTGACCTAAAAAAGATACAAGCTATTACTGAGTGGCCTAAGTCTTGCAATATTCGTGATGTGCGGAGTTTTCATGGTCTTGCCACTATCTATCGTCGGTTTGTGTAAGGATTTAACACAATCATGACTCTGATAACCGACTGTTTGAAGAAAGGTGAATTCATCTAGTTGAAAGAAGCCACGAAAGCCTTCGATGAGATCAATAAAAGAATGACTCAGACACCTGTCATGAGGTTGCTTGATTTCACTAAAGACTTCGAAGTAACGTGTGATGCTTCTGGTATTGGTATAGGTGGAGTCCTCAGTCAAGAGTCATCATGTTGCTTATTTCAGTGAAAAGCTAAATGAAGCAAAACAAAAATACTCTACTTATGACAAAGAGTTCTATGCGGTAATTCAGTCACTTCACTATTGGCGACATTACCTCCTGCCACAAGAATTCGTCATTTTCTCTGACCATGAGGCCTTAAGATTTCTTTATTCTCAACAAAAGTTGAATCTGAGACATGCTCAATGGGTAGAGTTCCTACAAGAATATTCGTATACCATTAGGCATACAAAAAGGATTGATAATAAGGTTGCGGATGCGCTAAGTCGTTGTCACATGATCTTTTCTACACTGTACACCGAAATTATTGATTTTGAGAGATTAAAATATGAGTATACCTCCTGCACAGGTTTTTACGAGATCTACACTTCTTTGAAGGATGGCATCACCAGAGTGATAGATGATTATTTCTTGAAAGATGATTATCTCTTCTATCGCTCCAAACTGTGCATTCCTAGTACATCATTACGAGAGTATCTTGTTTGGGAATTGCATGCTAGCGGCCTTGCTGGACACTTTGGGCATAGCAAGATCATTGATGCTGAGGATCATAGGTTTTACTGGCCTAAACTAAAGAGAGACGTTACCAGACTTGTTAACAGATATCATACATGTCAACTCGTCAAGCAACAAAAACATAATACAGACCTGTATACTCCATTACCTATTCCCAGTCGCCCTTGGGAAGATGTGAGTATGAATTTCGTGTTAGGCTTACCGAAAACACAAAAGAACACGATTCCATTCTTGTCTTTGTTGACCGTTTTTCTAAAATGGCTCACTTCCTCCCATACTCGAAAACATTCGATGCATCTCGTGTAACTCAGATCTTCTTTGATAACATTGTGAAGCTACATGGGTTGCCAAAAGCTATTGTGTCCGATAGGGATGTGAAATTCATGATTTATTTTTGGAAGATCCTATGGCACAAGATGGGTACGAAATTGAAGATTTCTTCAGCCTTCCACCCACAGACTGATGGACAGATTGAGGTTGTCAATCGGAGTCTTGGCAATCTCTTGCGTTCTCTTGTAGGAGAGAACTTAGGAACGTGGGACTTGAAATTAACGGTTGCTGAATTTGCTTATAACACATCTAAGAATTGAACCACTGGCATGACTCCGCATGAAGTTGTACATGGTTATCATCCTAGGCAGCCCATAGATCTTGTCCCTATGTTAGAACATCGCCGAGTCTCAGAGTCTGCATTTGCATCCTGCATTTATGACTTGCATATAGAAATATTCAAGAAAATTAATGAGAATAATTATAACTAAAAGCTAAGAGCAGATATTATAAGGAAATTTAAAACTTTTAATATGAGTGACGAAGTGATGGTTCGGATTCGTCCAGAACGGTTTTCAGTTGGATCCGTTAAGAAGTTGAATGTACGTGTTGCAGACCCATTTAAAATTCTTCATAAAATCAATGATAATGCCTATGTCGTTGATCTTTCTGAAGGTTTTGGCATAAGTAAGACTTTTAATATTGAGAATATAGTACCCTATGAAGGCACATAATTTAATCCTAGAAATTCTCTTATAGATGAGCCTACCCTGCAGCTTACTGGTGAGATTCCTACATTACCCCCACTACGTGATACTACTTACCCACCGACAGAAAAATTGGATAATATTTTAGATTATCAGATAATCTCTGCTAAAGAGGGTGGTATTCATAGATATTTGGTAAGATGGAAAAATAAGCCGAAGTCGGAGAATACTTGGATAGATCGTGAAGAGCTCCAACGCTTCGATCAGACTTTTTGGAGCACTATAGGACTGGTTTTGGCACGACTGGATCGAGCCCTCTCCCACCCGAGGAAAATGATGAGGACATCGGTTCAAGACGATACAGGCATTTCTATCAGCGCAGACATCGTCTAGAACAGCTTCTTCATTAGTTTAGTATTTATTCAGTAATCATATTTATTTTTGGTAATTATAGCCATATGTAGTAGTTTTACAATTTGCACCCTTTCTTTTATATATTAGAATATTTCTGAGATTTTAGAATATTTTGAGATTTGTATCAAGATTTATTTTGAGTCTATATATAGGTCTTGAGATTTGATATGGCTAAAAATAGGATTAAATCAGGACCGTTCACATCGGAGACGAATCTTAAAGCTCAGGGGTAAAACGGTAATTTCACCTACTAACGGGTCCGAAGCGGGTACTGGGTCTCCTTCTCACAGATCCAATAACCCGCGAACGGATCCACCTCAACTGGGTATGGGTCCCGACCCGATACAAACCCAGTCCGACAGGATAGAATCAGGGTCTCTGATCGAACCAAATCAACGGGCCTGATTCGCTACTATTCTCTCACCAGGAATTAAGGGATTACATTCCTAATCTGATTACGAGGATTTTATGCCTTATCAGATTACAGGAATCACATTCCTAATCTGATCCCAACGGCGACTATAAATACCCCCCACATACCACTGTTACAGGTTAATTACTTTTTTGCCAACTTAAGCTCTTTTTTAATCATCACTGGTTACTGACAAGAGCGTCGGAGGGTGCGTCGCCGGGATCAACCCCGGTGTATCGCACTTCCTTGCAGGTGAACGGTGGGAGTCAGCAGCCCAACTCCGACGAACAGGTGTGGATTCGCTATTCAGGTCTTTCCACGAACCCACAAATTCTATCTGTTTACCCCCACACCAGAATCAGCAGTAACAGATTGGCGCCGTCTGTGGGAAGACCATATGAATAGCCTCCGCCTCTTCTTCGTCGACTAGCTCCTCTCCAGCCATGCCTCACAGAAAAGTAAGATCCAGGGGGTCCAACCGTGGACCCAACCCTGTTGATCAACAGCAGGAAGTCCCTGTCCATCCCGCTCTGCAGCAGGGGCAACTTCCTCCTCCGGCTGAGGATCATTTCCAACAGGACCAGCCTCCTCTTCTGAATCAGCAACCCCCTAACGGTCCCGCTGGTCCTAACCCGCAGAAGCAAAAGCAACCTCTCCATCAGGACCGCGTCTCGATACACAACGCCTCTACGGACTCTTACGCCTCCCACAGTCCTCAGGCCCCTGACCTTCGAAATACCGTCCTCAACCGGCAGAAAGATGAGGATCTTCGCCGCCGTCTGGATGAAAAGCGGGCCCGAGAGGGAGCCTCCCGCCAGCAACGTCCAGATGAGCGAAATCCTCACCACCGAGACTATAGAAGGTCCCCTACCCGAAGAGGGATGAAAGAGTCCCCCGAACACCATAGGAGAAGACCTCATTCCCCTGCCGATCGACAACATCCGAGGAACGACGAGGCACCCACCATCCGTGCCGAGTTCCAGCAGTTCCATGCAACGGTGTTGCAAGCCCTCAACCTCCGACCCAATAATAACAATGCCCAAAGGGCTCCTACTCCTCCACGGGTCCGAAGTCCTCGCCGCTCCCAGAGCTACCGTCGTCGTAGTCCCCGCTCCCCTTCCTATGAAGACGAGTCCAGAGGCTCGTTTGACTACCGTCGAAGGGACGATGCTCTCTACCGCCGTCTCCACGAGATGGAGAGGCGCATCGGCCGAATAGACAGGGATGAGGAGTTGAGAGGAAGGACCATCTGCCCGAGCAGACCTCCCTTCTCCCGGACCATCATGGAGGCTCCTATCCCAAGAGGTTTCGAACCCCCGCAGTTCGAAACTTACTCGGGGGAGTCTGACCCCGTGGACCACATCGAAAGCTTTAAGACCCTCATGCTAATCCACCAAGCTTCCGATGCTTTGCTGTGCAAAACCTTCCCCGCCACTCTTAAGGGTTCGGCTCGGGAGTGGTACTCTCGCCTCGCCCCGTCTTCCATATTCTCCTTCGAGCAATTCGAGAGCCTCTTCATCACTCATTTTGTGAGTAGCAGACGCACGGAGAAGACTAACATCTCGTTACTCCAGCTCCGCCAGGAGAAGGGAGAGAAGTTGAGAGACTATGTGAGGAGGTTCACTGCAGAAGTGAGATCCATTGCTTCCCTTGACCAGCCTGTTGCAGCGGCCGCTTCCAATCGAACGTCCTCAACTCCAGCCTTCGCTCCTTCCTTGCCAAGAAGCCCCCACATAATTTCGCCGACCTCCTTCTTAGGAGCAAGAAGTACATTCGGGCTGAAGAAGCCGAGAATTTCCCGGGCTTTGAGGAGACATCTTTCGGGAACAAACGGAAGAGCACAAGCGAAGAGGGCTCCCAAAAATCCCAGAAGGACGGCAATGGACGGCGTCGCCCGACTCCTCGGTTTGAGAAGTTCACCCCCCTCATTGCCAATATATCAGAAGTTCTTATGGAGGTGGACAAGGAAGGGTTCCTCCGCGCTCCCCCGTGAATGAATACACCTGGCAAGAAGAGGAACAAGGATAATGGTACCGCTTTCACAGGGACCACGGCCACGACACGGAAGATTTTCGGGCTCTGAAGGAGGAGATCGAAGAACTCATACAGCGGGGGCACCTGACCAAGTTCTTCCAAAAAGAGGGGGCCGAGCTTCCCCCCTGAGGAGCCAACAAACGAACCGAAGGGCCCGCCGAGCTTTAAGACTCAGAATCTCCCAGCTCCTCCCAAGAGGTCTTCACCTTATTGTAGAAGTAGGACCCTGATTTTCAATAAGGCCGATGCATGTAACCCGGCCGATAGCATGTAATAATGGCTCGCCCTATTGAAGCGGCCACTTAGTTTATTTCAAACTTTACATCTTTTCATTGAAAATTATTGCTCTTGCTTCTCTCTTAAATGGTGGGTTCGGAGTTCAGCTTCTTCTACAGGGCTGCTCCCGCAACTTACTAACCTTAAACAACGAGTTCGGAGTCCAACACTTGGCTCGATTCCTCTTTCAAATAACCTGCTCTTCAGTGGGTTAGAAGTGGTTCGCCATTCGGAATTGCTCCCACAACCGTTGAATACCTCTACCGATGGTTCGGAGTCCAACACTTGGCTCGATTCCTCTTCAAATAACCTGCTCTTCAGTGGGTTAGAAGTGGTTCGCCATTCGGAATTGCTCCCACAACCGTTGAATAGCTCTACCGATGGTTCGGAGTCCAACACTTGGCTCGATTCCTCTTCAAATAACCTGCTCTTCAGCGGGTTAGAAGTGGTTCGCCATTCGGAATTGCTCTCACAACCGTTGACTACCTCTACCGATGGTTCGGAGTCCAACACTTGGCTCGATTCTGCTTCAAATAACTTGCTCTTCAGCGAGTTAGAAGTGGTTCGCCATTTAGAATTGCTCCCACAACCGTTGATTCTCTCACATAAGCAGCGAGTTCGGAGCTAAAGCTCTCCCCTAGAGTTGCTCCTCACACTCGTCTCACAAATGGCTCTCTTCCAGAGCCGAGCTCTTCACTCCGCTCGCTCCCGAAGCGGACCTCTTCTCAACGAGTTCGGAGCTCACAACTCTCTCCTAGAGTTGCTCCTCAAACTCGTCTCACAAATGGCTTTCTTCCAGAGCCGAGCTCTCCCCTCCGCCGAGCTCTTCACTCCGCTCGCCCCTGAAGCGGACCTCTTCTCAACGAGTTCGGAGCTCACAACTCTCTCCTAGAGTTGCTCCTCAAACTCGTCTCACAAATGGCTCTCTTCCAGAGCCGAGCTCTTCACTCCGCTCACCCCCGAAGCGGACCTCTCCTCAACGAGTTCGGAGCTCACAACTCTCTCCTAGAGTTGCTCCTCAAACTCATCTCACAAATGGCTCTCTTCCAGAGCCGAGCTCTTCACTCTGCTCGCCTCCGAAGCGGACCTCTTCTCAACGAGTTCGGAGCTCACAACTCTCTCCTAGAGTTGCTCCTCAAACTCATCCCACAAATGGCTCTCTTCTAGAGCCGAGCTCTTCGCTCCGCTCATCTCCCAGGCGGACCTCTTCTCAACAAGTTTGGAGCACAATTCTCTCCTAGAGTTCCTCCTCACACTTGTCTCACAAATAGCTTTCTTCCAGATCCGAGCTCTTTGCTCCACTCGCCCCCGAAGCGGACCTCTTCTCAACGAGTTCGGAGCTCACAACTCTCTCCTAGAGTTGCTCCTCAAACTCCTCTCACAAATAGCTCTCTTCCAGAGCCGAGCTCTTCACTCTGCTCACCTTCGAAGCGGACCTCTTCTCAACGAGTTTGGAGCACAACTCTCTCATAGAGTCCCTCCTCACACTCGTCTCACAAATAGCTCTCTTCCAGAGCCGAGCTCTTTGCTCCGCTCACCTCCGAAGCGGACCTCTTCTCAACGAGTTCGGAGCTCACAACTCTCTCCTAGAGTTGCTCCTCAAACTCCTCTCACAAATGGCTCTCTTCGAAAGCCGAGCTCTTCCCTCCGCTCGCCTCTGAGACGAACCTCTCCTCGACAAGTTTGGAGCACAACTCTCTCCTAGAGTTCCTCCTCACACTTGTCTCACAAATAGCTCTCCCCCAGATCCGAGCTCTTTGCTCCACTCGCCCCCGAAGCGGACCTCTTCTCAACGAGTTCGGAGCTCACAACTCTCTTCTAGAGTTGCTCCTCAAACTCCTCTCACAAATGGCTCTCTTCCAGAGCCGAGCTCTTCGCTCCGCTCACCTCCGAAGCGGACCTCTTCTCAACGAGTTTGGAGCACAACTCTCTCATAGAGTCCCTCTTCACACTCGTCTCACAAATAGCTCTCTTCCAGAGCCGAGCTCTTCGCTCCGCTCACCTCCGAAGCGGACCTCTTCTCAACGAGTTCGGAGCTCACAACTCTCTCCTAGAGTTGCTCCTCAAACTCCTCTCACAAATGGCTCTCTTCCTGAGCCGAGCTCTTCCCTCCGCTCGCCTCCGAGACGGACCTCTCCTCGACAAGTTTGGAGCACAACTCTCTCCTAGAGTTCCTCCTCACACTTGTCTCACAAATAGCTCTCTTCCAGATCTGAGCTCTTCACTCCGCTCGCCTCCAAGACGGACCTCTCCTCGACAAGTTTGGAGCACAACTCTCTCCTAGAGTTCCTCCTCACACTTGTCTCACAAATAGCTCTCTTCCAGTGCCGAGCTCTTCACTCTGCTCGCCTGCCGAGCAAGTGCCGATCCGACCCCAACATCACAGAGCCCGGTCGGCTAACCGAGCAAGTGCCCATCCGAGCCCCAAAACGGAGAAAAATCACTTTTCCCTCAACATTCGCGTAAGATCTCGATCAAACGGCTCAGATCGCTCCAGCAGCACTAAACGACAAGATAGTGTTTTCTTGGAAACTGTGCCCGCCTCGAGATCCGCGCTGAGATCAACAGCTCAGATTGCTCCAGCAGCACTAAGCGACAAGATAGTGTTTTCTTGGAAACTGTGCCCGCCTCGAGATCCACGCTGAGATCTGGCAGCTCAGATCGCTCCACGTCGCTCGGTATTCCGAGCCGAGCGACTAACGATCCGACCCACTCGCGCCTCTTCTTCGTCCCTAGGGTCTTCCTAGCACATCTTACAAGGGTCTTCCTAGCACAAGGGTCTTCCTAGCACATCTTGCAAGGGTCTTCCTAGCACAAGGGTCTTCCTAGCACATCTTACAAGGGTCTTCCTAGCACAAGGGTCTTCCTGGCACATCTTCTCCGCCTCTAGGAATGGAGCTCCTCTGCCAAAATCCCCAAGACCAAAACACTCCTCAACTTCATGAAGACAAGGATGTCGCGGGACTATTTTGACCATGAAGGAGGGTGAATTTTCATCCCACTCATAAAGAGAAGTTGTAGATCTTCGAACTAGCTTCGAAACGAGGGGTCGCACGCCCCGATCGGACCTCCGTAGCACCGGGAAAGTGGATCTCAATGCAGCTGCGCCGAATAGCTCGGAAATCCGAGCCGAGCCACTCGCGCGAGGGAGAAATCCGAACCGAATCCGAGCAAGAATCCGAGCTCTTCCCATCCGAGCCCCAACATCAAAGAGCTCGGTCGACGAACCGAGCAAGTGCTCATCCGAGCCCCAAAACAGAGAAAAACTACTTTTCCCTCAACATTCGTGTAAGATCTCGATCGGACGGCCCAGATCTTGCCAGGGTCACTAAACGACAAGATAGTGTTTTCTTGAGAACTGAGCTCGCCTCGAGATTCGTACCATCATCCAATGGCCCAGATCTTGCCAGCGTCGCTAAACGACAAGATGGTGTTTTCTAGGGAACTGAGCCCGTCTCGAGATTCGTGCCACCATTCAACCGTCCAGATCGAGCCACGTAGCTCGGATCTACCATCCGAGCTACTGTCCTACCGAGCTTCAAAGTTGCAAAAAAAATGCGCCTCAAAATTTGTGCTCGGAGTTGCCGAACAAGAAGTAGAGGAGAAGAAGAAGAAAAAAAAAATATAAAATAAAATAAAATTGAGAGAAGGGTCGGGTCGGACCCGTTAGGGTCCCAAACCCGAACCCTTCCCTTCTTCTTCCCTTCCACTCTCCCGCCAAAAACAAAGGAAGATGGACCCAACCCTTCAACCTCCGAAGCTTCGAACTCCACTTCGTCGCGAGCTCCATCACCGAGCTCGACCACGTCTCCACACCGACAAGCTCCGTCACCGAGCTCGATTCCCGAGCAACGCCGACGTCGAAGCTCCACGGTGCCGAGCTCCCCGGCCGAACTCAAAACTCCACCTCCACCTCGCACGAGATCGACCTCGCCATCACCACCTCCGCCGAGCTTCGTCAAGCTCCATGGCCGAGCTCGAACCCCTCTTCGTCAAGCGACACAATCGCTATGCCGAAGCTCTCCAATATGTCGAAGCATCGTCTCCGAACTCGAACCCATCACCATGGCTCTGACGATCTTCCTACTCCACTAGCATCAAGCTCTTCTTCATCGACCTCAAATCCCACTTCAGTCGAACTCCGAGCTCCGACTTCCCCTTCGCGGCCGAACTCCATTCTCGCCTCCCACCATTACCGTCGAGCTCGAGTACCGACCTTCTTCTCCACCGCTGTCGACGAGCCTCACCGAGCTCCAACATCTCCTTCGCCGAACTCCGAGCTCGAGCTCCTCCCCCACTGCCATACATCGGCTCGATGAGCTTCCCCCTCGCGAGCTCTTCTCCTCGCCGAGCTCGCACGACAGCCAAGCTGCAATCGAGCTCCTCTCGCCAACTCACCGTCGACCTCCACGTCGCGAGCTCCGGCTCCTTCGTCGAATGCCTCCGAGCTCCTCTCTCCCCTCCGCCGAGCTCCGAGCTCCAGCACGCAGACGCGAAGAGGAAGAGTCGAAGCTGAAGATGGAGGAGAAGGAAACGAAGAAGAAAGAGAAGCAGCGGGGGAAAGAAGGAAACAAAGAAGAAAGCCAACGTGGAGAGAAAAAAAAAAATTCACGTGGCCCGGTCGGCTGACCGAGCAAGTCCCCATCCGAGCTCCACAAACGGAGAAAAAAGCCGCCGAGCAACTACGACCGTTGGATCTTCAAAAATTCGCGCTTCTGGTGATGGACGGTCCAGATCGCGCCACGTGCGCTAAACGACAAGATAACGATTTTTTAGGGAAACACGCCTCCTCGAGATTCGTGCCGGGATCCGACGGCACAGATCGCGCCACGTGTCCAGGTATATTTAAATTATTTATTTATTTATTTAATTGTTTTAATTATTTAAAAATTCCGAAAAAATATTTAAAAAATCGAAAAAAATTAATTAAAAATTCTAAAAATAATTATTAATTCAGAAAAATTATTTTAAAATTCTGGAAAAATAATTATTAAATTAGAATAATTAATTAATATTTTCGATAATTAATTATTTAATTCGGAAAATGAATAAAAAATTCAAAAAAATGAGAAAAAATCCAGAAAAATTTGGAAAAATCACCCAAAATCCAGAAAATTCTGAGAATATTTTTGGGCATTTTACAAGCCCAGAATAACACCGTTACACCCCAAGCAAGATCCAAAACTCCCTTAAGAACACCGATAAAATCTCGTACGCTATTAGAACAATAAAACTACTCCTCAAAGATTGAAAAACTCAGTCTCTAGGAGTGGGGGGCTCGTGATATGGTTAAAAATAGGATTAAATCGGGACCGTTCACATCGAAGACGAATCTTAAAGCTCAGGGGTAAAATGGTAATTTCACCTACTAACGGGTCCGAAGCGGGTACTGGGTCTCCTTCTCACAGATCCAATAACCCGCGAACGGTTCCACCTCAACTGGGTACGGGTCCCGATCCGATACAAACTCAGTCCGACAGGATAGAATCAGGGTCTCTGATCGAACCAAATCAACGGGCCTGATTCACTACTATCCTCTCACCGGGAATTAAGGGATTACATTCCTAATCTGATTACGAGGATTTTACGCCTTATCAGATCACAGGAATCACATTCCTAATCTGATCCCAACGGCGACTATAAATACCCCCACCTACCACTGTTACAGGTTAATCACTTTTTTGCCAACTTAAGCTCTTTTTTAATCATTACTGGTTACTGACAAGAGCGTCGGAGGGTGCGTCGCCGGGATCAACCCCGGTGTATCGCACTTCCTTGCAGGTGAACGACGGGAGTCAGCAGCCCAACTCCAACGAACAAGTGTGGATTCGCTATTCAGGTCTTTCCACGAACCCACAAATTCTATCTGTTTACCCCCACACCAGAATCAACGGTAACAAGATTAATGAGAAGTTATGCTATTCTTGATTTAAAAAAAATATTGTGTTGATTTTTTTTTTGCTTTTCATCCTCTTTTTTTTGTGAGACAATTGAGATACAATTTTAGGGTTTGTGATAAACTCTAAAACTATCCCTCAAATTCCCAAATTAAAATCCCAAACCCTAATCCCCAAATTACTTAACACCCAAAACCCTCTCTTTTTCCTCCCTCTTTTCACCGACCGTCGACTACCAACCCGACCACCTTCACCATCCCCCTCGTCTTCCCCGTCATCACCTTCCTCCCGCTGCTCCTCCTGCACTCGACTGTACCCCCCCTTATCGCAGCCGCACCACCTTATGGACAGCCGCCCATGCCCGCAACCCCCTGCAGTTGCCCTCGCCCCACAGTCCCGCCACAGTCGCCTTCCTCATCACCGCACCCCTAGCGACCCACCTGAGCCCTGCCGTGCCACCGTCGTCGCCTGCAACCAGCTCTAGCGACCACTCCATCGAGAACCCATCGATCTCCACCATTAGCCGCCGCCATCGCCTTCTCCTTGCTGCCTCACCGACGGCTCCACGGCCGCCACTCGGGCCTTCTTCCTCCCCTGTAACTACACACTATCTGCAACCCTGGTAAACTCTTTCCACTTCTCAAATATTTGTATTAGTGCTTTATCATCTCTATCATATTATTTGATTTAACTGTCGTCCACAAATATTGAGAGTATGTGTTTTACTTGCCTATTAGTGTACGAATCTTTATTGAATATCTTATATGCTAAGAACGATTAAGTATTATTGTTGATTGCAAGGATTGAATCTTTAATTGGGCTTGTTAAACTATTTCATGTCTTGAAAATCCATCAAACCAATTAATAGTTATAATTTCTAACGTAATTTGCATTATGTTTTGGTAAACTTAATCTTTTGATATTCTTGAAAATTCTCTATTTAGGGTTAAGTTTACATCACATCAGGTTAATATAAATCAGCAAGAATTCCTTGTGATCCCAATTTCACTGTTTTTCAGCTCGGCAGCGAAGATAAGAAGTGAGGTTCTTTCTCCTTTCCGTTCAGTTCGTATGTTTTTTTATCTTGCTTTCATTGCAAGTGCTTCTCTAGGAGGACTAATAACCATCCCACGTCTCATATCGGCTCTCACAAACTCATCGAAATCAGCTGATGTCTTTGAGATAGCAAACAGTTTAGGTATAGATTTAGGAGCTGTCCTATTGTTTGCCTTCCTTTATACAAGGGAAAACAGTGCAAAAAATGCACAAATATCAAGATTATCAAGAGAGGAAAGGCTCTCGAAGCTCAAAGTGAGAGTGGGTGAGAAGAAGACTATTTCCATTGATTCTTTGCGAGGAATTGCACGTTTGGTTATCCTTGCTGGTCCTGCTTCATTTATCAAAGAGTCTTTTGATCGTAGTAAACCTTTCACTGATGGTCTTATTGAACGAGGGATACTAGTAGTTCCATTTGCTACAGATGGGAACACACTTTATCTTGAATTTGAAGAGAGTGATGAGGAGATGTCTCTTATTGATAGAAAGAAGAGGCTGTGGCAGCTTAGTCCTGTTTACATTTCTGACTGGGCCAAGTAAGAAATGTTTAGAAACTTTTTTTTAATTTACTTATAAAGTTTTGATATGCTTCGTTTTTAGCAATTTCTCTTTTATATACAGCTGGATAGATGAACAGAAGAAGTTGGCTAATGTTTCAGTGGATTCTCCAGTGTGAGTATTACCTTGTGCTCTTTTCTCCTTGTTGAGACCGCTTGGAAATTTGTTTTGGATTGAATTTAATGTTGTCATTGACAATCATATGAAGTTTCCAAGGTTCATATTACTGGTATGCTAATTATGTTAAGTACTAAATAGTAAAATGTATTGTTAATTGTTAATTATTGTTCAACTCTCAAAAATTAGTTCCTGCGTTATCTTTATATTTTTGGATCTTATCAAAAAAAACTTTTTTCCTTTTGGAGTTCTTTATCCCTGCTTCAAGATTGACTCTAAATAATATCTTCTAAAATCGATTTTAATGCTTATATTTCTGTTTAGGTCTAATTTTATAAACTATTTGTTAGCTATGCACTCTTTAAGTTATTCTCTTTTCATTACTTTTTCCCTCCAATTTGTCTTCAATTTTAAAAATAAACTTATTAGCTATTGCCACTAAAACCCTGCAAATGCCCAAAAAAACTAAAGGCTTGTCTTCATACTTTGCTGCATTTCACAACATTGATATTATTCATGGTATTGTTGCTACTTGAGCAATAGTTCCTGCCAAAAACTTGACTTTGTTGATCATATTGAAGGTATCTCTCTCTACGTATGGATGGTCGTGTCCGTGGTAGTGGGGTTGGCTATCCTCCTTGGAATGCTTTTGTCGCACAATTACCACCGGTGAAAGGACTTTGGGGAGGTATCCTTGATGGCATGGATGGACGTGTCCTATAATTTTGTTTTCTATTATTATACGGTATTTAGTTCCCCTTCTCGGAATTCTTTTAGATGCATTCTTTCTTTGCATGAGAGATTCACTTATTCACTTTATCATGTTAAATGATTGTGGTCACTTGAAGATGTAACACAGTTATCTGTGCTTGATATTGTTGACAGTGATCACTTTGTCAACAATCCCTGGTGCCATAATCCCTCACCCGGAGATCTTAAGAGGGAGGAGAAAGCCACGGCCTACAATAGGTATTTGCAATTCCTTTTATTTTATTAAGTACATGAAACATCATGTGCTTTTGCTTCTGTCAAATGTATTAGATTTATTTAGCATGAGTAAGTACCTTTTACTTCTATATGAATTTTACTTGATAAAATTGATAAGTATGATTTACACAAATTCAAATTTGCACAATGTCTGGCACTGATGCTAGCTCCTAGCATTTTGACATTGAATTTTGTTGATTGTTTTTACGATTTTATTGTAAGTACCTGTCTGTTATGAACTTCTCGCCTGCTTCGCTTTTAATCCAGTTGCTGATTCCAATTTTGTATTGTTGGTGCAGTTAATCCCAAAGGTACGCCCATCGTTGTACTGGAGAAGACTTGTGAAGCCTGAGCTGGAAAAGTCATACCCGAGATTTAGATAGAAAATTACAGAACATTATAATAGGTCTTTCTGGATGCTTGTAGTAGACAGATATCTCTAATGAATTCTTAAGCTCAATCGAACCTTATTTAACTGAAATTTTTCCTCCATCAGTTTCTGTATGAAAAAGTGGTAAATGTGGGTTCTGAATCTTTTGATACACTCTGTTTTGAATTAAGGCACCATTTTCACATCTTTTTTTTTTGTTAGTTAGCACCATTTTCATATAAATAACAAATGTCAAATTGGTCTCTATGTCTCTAATATTATAATGGGAGAGGGCCTTAGTGTCATTTGTAAATATTTTGTCAATCTACCAACACGTGCAATACACGTGTATAACTTTTATAAATGAGGTTCTAAGTTCAAATCCAGACTATGTCTAAATCTTTATTTTTAAAAACTATATTTATTAAGACGTGTAAATTACTAGTATAATAGTAAACAACAACAATAATAATAATACTCACACAGTCTTTATCAACAGAATCCAAAAGCCTATTCGTTTCGAAATCCTCGTTGTTATTAATTAATTTTTTGTACATATCTGTTGTTATTACTTAACTGCCTGACTATTTTTAAATCAATCCGAGCCATCTGTTGCTGACGCTTGGGTGGTATTTGGTTGGTTGTAAAATATTTCCAAACTACGGAGATTATTGTAGAAAAGAAATATGTGGTTGAAAGGTTTTGGGAACGTTATATTTTCATTAATGAGTAGGACAAGTTTATATAATACAAGGAAAGCTAGAGATAAAGTAGAATAACAGACTTAATCTAAGAGATAAGGTAGAATAACAAAAAAAAAATATCCTAACTAAAGATATTAACAGCTAGAATATTGTTACAACAACCTATGAGATAGTGGCAAGACTAAGTCTTGGCTTTATCTTCAACATGCCCTCGCAAAATGGACGTCCTATCAGATTGGCCAATCTTGGATATCAACATTTCAAATCGAGATCGAGCCAACGGCTTCGTAAGAAAATCTGCTAGTTGATCGCCGGTTGGGACAAGAGTGACACGAAGAGTACCATTTTGAACTTGTTCACGAATGAAGTAATAGGCAAGTACGAGATGCTTCATGCGGGATGGAAAATTCAGATTAGCACTAAGCTGTGTGGCACCTAAGTTGTCACAATAAATGACTGAAGTATGAGTGAGCTAAATACCAAGTTCGCCAAGGAGATTTTAAGCCCACATGAGTTCGGCAGTGGTAGAGGCAACAGCCTTATACTCGGCTTCTGTAGATGACTGTGCTAGAGACTTTTACTTCTTTGAGCTCCAAGAAATCGAGGTGCGACCAAGAAAGACTATGTGACCCATTGTAGAAGTGTAGTCATCCTTGTTTCCTGGCCCAATCGTCATCTGAGAAAGCATGAAGATTGAGTGGCGAGTGACTAAAAATTGTGAAGACTTTGTCAAGAGTGCCACACAAGTATCGAATGAGCCGTTTGAGAGCATCCCAATGAGCACTTCTTGGCTTGTGCATGAAATGAGATAGCTTATTTACCACAAATGCAACATTGGGAGCGGTGAGCATTAGGTATTGGAGTTCCCCCAACTGCTGCTCTATAATGTAACCCCTATTTTCGCTAATAAGTATTTTTCGTGTATTTTCTATGATTTAATTTTTATAAATTTATTTTGTGCTAAATTCGTTACGAATATTTTATTAAAGCATTTTCTAATCGAAATTTTATTTATTTCGAATAGTGGTGAATCTTGATCTTATTTTCTAAATCTTATTGATCAGATATTTATATTTGAGCCCAAATCAAATATACTATTATTGGATTATTTTAATAAATTGTTAAACCTGAATACTATTTTTTTTAATTTCATTTTATTATGATTAAAATTATTAATGTTATTTCTTGATTATTCAGTCAAAGTTCATTTATCGAATTATTTTATTTCCGTACTTGATCTAATTTCCGTGGTGAATTACAATTTATTTTCAAGCCAATTTATATTCTCCTCATTTGTATTATTTATTTATTTATTTGGATTTAAATTTTGTTCATGAAATTCTTCATTCCTGTTGATTGAGTTGTTCTTATCGATTCCGTTTTTTTATATTTAATTGTGGTTTTTTTTTATTTGAACCCTATTGATTTGGATCTATCTCTTATTGAAGCCTAAAACCCAATTTCATTTGTTCTTAACCCAAATCCGCTATTATTGAATCTTAAACCTCTAATCCAACACCATAATTATACCCTATAAATGCAACTCTACTGTAAACCCTAAAAATTGTACAATTTCGAAACAATAGCCGCTTATTCTCTCTCTCCTCGCTGTTTCTCTCTCCCCGTTTGGTTCCCGCCCAAATCCCGTGAACCATCGCTGCTTCTTCCCTAGCCAACCTCCAGCACCCCTCTGGAGACCTCCTGAGCGCCCACCCCCCCCCCCCAGTCGCCACCCACCGCCCTCACTTAGCGCCAACACAACCACCACCAAAACTCCCTTCTCCTCTGTCCTCAACGTCGACAGCACCCAAAACCCAAAATCCCCCTGCTGCTCCTCCCGTCCGATCGCCACCACAGCGGCGCCATCTGTGACGCCATCCTCTGCCATCGCCGTTGACGTCAGCCGCGCCGCCGCTTAACCCTCTCTCTCCCATCTACTGTGTTGTTGCTGCCACGGCTCTCTCTATATTGTGTTTTGTTTGGGTACTCTTTAGCATGTATATTGCACGCGTTATCTTGTGTTGAAATTCTTGCAAGTAGATCCTATTCGTTATCATATCACTGTATTGATTATCCTTCGTTGGGTCTATTGAGGGTTTACACGAGCTAACCCCAATATTCTTGACATCGTGCCACTTTGACTCCAAAGATTGAATATTTCATGCATTCATATAGTATCGATAATAGGTTTAATCGTATAATCATGACACAATTAATTATTGTAGAAACAACTAGTAGGTTGTATGTTTGGTTGATTGTTTGTTGTTTGATCGATGAAAATTTAGTGTATGTATATGATTTTAGTCTTATTCATCATGTTATTGCACCCATCATGTTGATTACACAATTTATTGACTAAAGAATCAATACCCATCATGTTTAATTAATTTATTTTCATGAAAACTAAACAAAACCCGTATATTGCTTACTGGCCTGTATGTTGACTGTTGTTTTTGAACCAGTAAACGATCTTAAAATGAATAACATTCTGAATATGAATTTTAACCTTATTTTTCTAGTTTTCGGAACATCTTTAATTTCTGAATTCCGAGTTTTGTAAAAAAAGTTATGCCCGTTTTACTACATCTGTGTTTTTATTTCCAGAATTATATTTTTCAAATTTTCTTGAATTAGTTATTCCTATATCATTGTATTGCATGAATTAATGTGTGCATGTTGCATGATCCTAGTGTCCTATTATCATCATTCTAATTGTCCTATCTAAGTTTTCATCATATTGCTCTTTTATTGATACTATTGTTCATCTCATGTCTCAAATTGCATAATGTGTTGTTGCATTGATAAAATAATTAACAAGCCGGGGTTTAAGGGTTGACTCTAGTTGTGAACAATATAAGGACTGTACTCGGATAAGGGGCTCGTGATTCCTTATACCGTTATCTTGTGATCTTGTGATCTTGTAGCATCTTATTGATAAATTACCATTATAGATGGAATATTGTTATTGTGTCGAGTACATGAACTACAAAATCCACCACTAAGTCTAAACGTAACTTGTTTACATGTAGCAACCATGTGGTAAATAAATGGGACGCATGAAGTGCTACATTAGTTAGGACTAAAATAATTAATAGACTTAAGAATTGTCACGATATCGACACTGCATATTGTTCCTCATTGTTTCTATTGATATCGAATATTGGCTAAGTATTACCGTTATTGATCATTGATTACTGTTACCGAATATTGCATCATTGTTTATAGCCATTGTACTGATTATCATGATATCGATTATTGTTATTGTCCCGTGTTATTGATTCCTATTAATCCATTGATTCATTGTTACACCATTATTCCATTGTTCCTTACTTTCTCTACTTGCTGTCCATGACTTGCTCTGAGAACAATTTTTCTCCTCTTTTTAGATGAAGTGTTTGCAGGTATTGATGGAGAATTGCCTGATGGATTGGAAGAACAACATTGGTTAAGGAAATTGATAGCATCGCCGCTTAATGAATAACTGTTTTGTCATGAAGACTTAATTATTGAACTATTGTTATTTCTTTGTATTGTGGGCTTTTGACCCGAATATTGCTATTATTTATTTTCAGATATTGGATAATTATTGTATTTAGATATTTCATATTGTTTATTCCAAGTATTATTGTTCATGAGATTTTTATTATTGCCTGCGCAATTGTTCTGTATTGATTAGATTGTTGAGTTGATCAGATAAACAGCTTTTGGATGACGTTAGTCATTCGCTAGGTCAATGTCATGTGCTCGTATTCTGTATTTTTGGGAAGCGGAGAGTGACATATAATCTGTAGGAGTGTCAAGTAATTTGCCAGAAGTGAGAGTTAAAGCTTTGTTGACCAACATGGGAGTCGAAATAGGTTTTGCATGGAGCATATGTATGTGCTCAAGAAGATCAACAGTATACTTCTTTTGACTGAGGAAGAGACCATGAGAAATAGGCGTGACTTCTACTCCCAAGAAATAAGAGAGTGTACAAAGGTCTTTCAAGGAGAACCTGCTAGCCAATCTTTTAATGAAAGCATTTAGGTTAGTAGCATTAGAACCAGTTACTATAATATCATCCACATACACAATAAGATAAATGGGTAAAGTGGAATGATGCATGATAAATAATGAAGCATCAGCAATTGATCGCTTGAAACCCAAACCAAGAAGAAGGTTGGCTAACTCTGTGTACCATGCTCGAGGTGCCTGCTTGAGCTCGTAAATTGCCTTGCGCAATTTGCACACATGAGTAGGAAAGGCGACATCCACAAAACCAGGGGGTTGTGACATATATACCTCTTCATGAAGTGTGCCATAAAGAAATATATTATTAATATCAAGTTGCCGAAGATACCATTTGTTTGTAACTGCAAGGCTAAGAAGATTACGGATGGTGGCCGGTTTTACAACCGGACTGAAGGTTTCCGTATAATCAATACTGGGACATTGTTGGAATACTTTTGCAACAAAACGAGCACGATAGCGTTCTACACTCCCATCAGGTTTGTATTTGATACAAAATACCCATTTGCATTTGACAAGGTTACGACCAATTTCGAGAGACACCATGTCCCAGGTACCAAGCTTATGTAATGCAGTGATCTCAGTAATCATTGCTTGCCGCCAAAGAGGATCTTTAAGAGCTTGGACTACGGTAGTAGGTTCAATTGGTTTACGTTGAACAGTGGTATGATGGTTGTACTTGGGGTTGGGCCTGTGAATGTTATTTTTGGAGCGAGTGACAATGCCGGGAGGTGGAGGAGGAGGTGGAGTGGGTAGTAGAATAGTTGGAAGAGATGGATTGTTGGGCTGGGGTGTAATGACCGGCTGTGGGGAGTTGGGTTGAACATCGGATGGGGTTAGCTGGACCGGGGAGGTATTTGGCACTGTGACAGTGGCTAGACCATTGTCATTTTCCAGGGAATTATGAACTGGTACTAGCTTAATTATGGGCGGCGAAAAGGGACTCCAATGGTCCGGATTGGGTATGGGAGTGGGATGAGTGCGGGTACTAAGACGAGTATAAGAAAATTCGGTTTCTATAAACTGGATGTGCCTAGACGTGTAGACTTTGTGGGTGGTGGGACCTAGACAATGATAAGCATTTTGAGTCTTAGAATATCTGATGAAGATACAAGGAATGGGCTTGGGATCCAATTTGTGTGTGGCATAAGTTCGTAACCAAGGGTAACACAGACAACCGAAGCTTCTTAACTTGAGATAGTTAGGAGGAGTATCAAAGAGACGATGATAGGGAGATGAGTTTGAGAGAGTGGGCGTGAAAAGCCTATCGATAAGATAGGCGACTGTGGCAAAGGCATGAGATCAAAAGTCGAAAGGAAGTTGAGCATGGGCAATGAGAGATAAGCCCGTTTCAACGATGTGGCAATGCCTTCTTTCGGCATATCCATTATGTTCAGGAGTATGAGGTGGGGAAGTGAGATGGGAAACACCATCAATTGTTAGAAAGGTCGCTAAGGCTTGATATCCCCCCCCCCCTCCCCCCATTGTAGAAATATATAACTTTGATATTTTTTTCAAAATTTTTTTCCACTAAAGCTTTGAATCTAATAAACACTACTTTTGTATCAGATTTGTTTTTAAGCGGATAGAACCAAATGTACTTTGTAAAGTGATCAACAAAAATAACATAATATTTGTAACCATCAATAGAGTATAATGGAGAAGTCCATAAATCAGTATAAATAAGATCAAGGGGAGCATTTGATATCAAGGTTGATTGACTGAATGGGAGCTTATGACTCTTGTTACATTAACATGAATTGCAATTAAAGGAGAAATCACTAGAAACATCAAGCCTAAAGTTTGAAACCATACTTTTGAAGATGGATAAAGAGGGATGGCCAAGACGATGATGCCAATCTATAGCCTATACTTTGACACTAGAAAGAGCTAGAATAGGTGCAGGAGATGGCCACTCATAAATGCCGTGCCTAGTTGGACCTTAAATGAGTTGTGCCCCGATGAGACGATCCTTCACAACAAAAGAATTAGAAGTGAATTCAATGATGAGATTATTGTCTAAGCAAAATTGTGAAATGGAAATAATATTACGTGTCATAGTGGGTGCACATAAAACATTAGACAAGAGCAAAGATTTGGAAGTAGGAAAGAAAAGTGAACTAGTATGAGTGATAGGAACACCCTTGCCATCTCCAATGACAATCTCTTCAGTACCATCGTAAGGGTGATGAAGGGATAGGTTTGCTAGGTCATGAGTAACATGATGGGATGTGCCGGTATCCAAGAGCCAAGGAGAGGGATGGGAGAAGGCAGAAGCAGTGGCTACATGTGCTTGGGGCTGCGATTGGTAGTAGGTGGGGCGAGGCAGTGGGCAAATGGCGGGGTATTTCTCCTGGAAAATGGGGTATAAATGGAGTGACTGCCCAATTGTGTGACACCATTGGCATTTGCCTTGGTAGCCACAAGATCCAGTTTGGTTGGGACGTTTGAAGTTGGAGTGATTGGTATTTGAGTTGGGGCGGAAGTTGTTGGTAGGGGCGGGCTGGTTGTTGTAGTTGGGGCGGGTGGTGGTGGCGTGTGCGAAAACAGGTAAGGTAGGTAGAATGGGTTATGACTTGGTCGTAAGTTCACGGTTGAGTAGCTTCTCATGAAGCTCATCGAATGATATGAGCGTATCGCTAGCATGAACAGCATCAACGACTCCTTGGAATGTGGAGTCAAAAAATTCGAGAACCTTGTCAGTGATGTCTTCGAGATCTACGGGGTTACCAAGGAGGGCCAATTGGTCAGTACATGATTTAATTGAGTGCATGTACTCGGTAATGGATTGAGGACCTTTTGTGAGAGCCTTAAAGGTGGTTTTAAACTGCTTGATATGACCACGGGTGGGGCGAGCAAAGGTGTGAGCAAGGTTATCTTAGACTTCTTTAATGATGCAAGATCAAGAGATGAGCGGAACAAGAGTAGGTTCCAAGGTACCAATGAGTGCGCCAAAGAGGATTTTGTCCTGGCGAACCCATGTGAGGTAAGCCGGATTGGGTTGGGAGACTATTTCCTTGGTGATGGTGGTAGGAGGCGCAGGGTAGGTGTCATCCAAGAATTTGAAGATGCCATACCCGATAAGAGTGGCCTCAATTTGAAGCTTCCATGAGAGATAATTTGTGGAGGTGAGCTTGAGGATATTGGAGAGTGTAACAACGACAAGTGAGTATTTGGGATCGACGTCGTTAGGAATGGTTTGAGGGGAAGACATGGTAGGTGATTAGTATGCTTGAAAAAAAAAAGAATATATATGTATATTGATGAGGATCAAGCCCGCTCTAATACCATGAAAGATTTTGGGAAAGTTATATTTTTATTAATGAGTAGTACAAGTATATATAATACAAGGAAAGCTAGAAGATAAGGTAGAATAACAAACTTAGTCTAAGAGATAAGGTAGAATGTGTAACACCGTGGATTTTCAAATCCTATTTATATTTGGAATTGTTTGATTTTTCTCTTTTTTTTACGTGTTGTGCACGTAAAAATTTATGCACGCACTTCTCTAAAATATTTCATGAATTAGAAATCCCCATTTACATTCTTAGAAGCCTAATTTAATCCTAAACTTAATTTGTCTTTTGTAGCCCACATTAGTTAATTAATTAATTAAATTAGTAGAACCCATAGTCCCTTGGCCCATTAGAGAGCCCATGTAATTTAATTAATCTTTATTTTAGTCTAACTTGTAGTGTAGACTCAAATAATAGACAATTAATTAAACTATCATGTACAACTTGTAAATGGAGGGCACTAGGGTAGCACGTGCATGCACAAGAGTGTGCAAAGCACACCCCTTGGAGTTGGCCGGATGGAATCATGAGAGAGGGAGAGATGGGAGTAGTGGTGAGGTGGTTATCTCATTCATAGGTGGTTATGGCAACTTCCAAATTCATCCTAGCCTTTAATCCCTAACTATTTGATTTAATCCTAGCCCTTTATTTTCACTAAAATCTTGTATAAATACCCCCTTTTTCATAAGTCATTCTTGCACCTATTTTTCATTATAAAAGAGAGACATATACTAGAGAGTAAAAGATTGAGAGACAATAGTGAGAGAAAGATTAGAGTGAGATTGTGTGTGTTCCATTCAAGAGGAGGCCGGCTAGAACCCTAGGAGCATTGGTGGTTTCGGGTTCCAATCAAGCACCAAGGAGGAGAAGGCAGTTGCAATACATTCTAGGAGGAGAAGGCCACTTTCTTGCATTCTAGGAGCGTTCATTTCATTTTCTCCAAAATAGGTGGGTATTTCTCATGACTTCTAATTCAGATGCCATGCTAGGAATGATTTGATAAGTGGTTATAAAGAAATCAAGAAATTTTAGTCTCATGCTTGATAGATTAAAGATGGAATGATAATTTAGAGAATGATTGTGAAGATGATTGCTAATTGATAAATGTGGACAATTTTTCTCTACTTCTAAGTAGTACCATGATAGGTTTTGTGCTAATCACATTAAACTAAATAGATGGAAATATTGTTCCTTGATAATACCACGATTTAGAATACCACGATTTAGGTGAAAGTGAAATTTTAGAAATTGTGTAAGAACCTCCATATGGGGTAGTAAATTATGCTTGTTGTGATTGATGCTAAATAAATCCTAAAGTTGTATGTTAGTTATCGGAAAAATGAACTTTTTTCAATTTTAGACAAAGTTATAGAAATGAACAATTTGTGTGTTAATCAAAAAGAAAGAAGAAATGATTCCAAATTTCGGATTTTGTTGCTGAACAGTCGACCGAATAGGCGTAGATAGTCGACTTTCCTGGATATCTAGTTCTTCGAGTTGTAATTCTCGCAGAACAGTCGACCGTATATGTTTAACAGTCGACTGTCCCGTCCATTTTATTTTCAAGTTTTAAAGCAATCGCAGAATAGCCGACAGGTCTTGTTTAAAAGTCGACTGCCCTGATCCTTTTCATTTCGAGTTTTTAAATCTTTACAAAACAGCCGACTAGCCAAGTTTAACAGTCGACTGTCCAGACTATTTTGATTTCTCAGGTTTTAAATTGTCTCTTGATAAAAATAAATGTACTGTTTAAAAGGGTTTGAAAAGAGATTTGATAATAGAAAGAATGAAGATTGAATGTGACCAATTAGGGAAAAGTGAATTTATTTGTCTTATGCATGAAAATTGTACATGAAAGTGGGGTTAAATATCCTGATGAATTATGAAAGGTTTTATGAATATGAATACACAAATGCTATGGACATGAAATGAGATTTTGAACTAGAGGGTAGCTAAGTCCTATTACCGGCAAGTGAATAAATTATATTTTTTGAGATGAATAATTAAGATGAAAGACCAAGTTGGTCATGTTGTTGATTGAGACCGGTATAGAGGAAAGAGCTAACTCTAGGGGTTGATTTTATTCATGATTCAAATAAACTAAGGATTTAGACACATAGTGGTGATGTGACGAAAGTGAGAGAAAAACACGAGTATGAGGGCCTTCGGATTGGCGGTGTGAGAGTGATTCACAGACTGCCTGCTTGATACGTCATGACATGGCATGAGCACTACTCCGGAATTATCGTCCCGGTGACGACGCTTGCGGGGTGTTTGGTGACTACGGGTGGTGTCATCGTTCCATGGCGGAGGTCGAGTTGTCCATAGTCTGCCTGCTTGATGCGTCATGTCAGAGCGTAGGATTCTCCTCCAGACTACCTGGACATGGGCTCGTAGATCATAGAACATCTACGATACTTACCGTAGTTACCGTAGTAGTTTACGTCATGTCGAGGGATTGAACCCTATAACATGAAGTACGATTAAGGGTTTGCCCTCGGACCTATGTAGTATGATAGGCATAGAATCCGAACAAGTGGGCATTAGTGTCATATAACATAACAACTGCATTAAGGACTAAGTGCACAGTACAACACGACATCAATAGGATAGTCCCTTTTAGTTTGTTTGTGAACAAGTTTGTGGTTTGCTAAGTATTGAGAATCGTTATACTGTTTTCGGCATAGAGAGGATGGCCGTGTATAATATTTCGTCAGTAAATGAAGTGATGCGCCGACAGTTTTACATGCAGGGTAAAAGATGCTTGACAAACTGAAGTATACATGCTGCTCAAAGATTGATTCACTTGTTGTTTCATGCAATTACGGTAAATTTGCTTCCGCTGCACGAATGTTAATGTATAATGTATCTCTGATGTAAAATAATGTTTCAATTTCCTTGTAAAATTGTACGAAAGAAGTGTAAAGATCCTGTGGAACTTCGAATTCAGTTGCATTTTGGAATTCGGGGTGTTACAGAACGATAAAGAAATAAATATCCTAACTAAATATATTAACAACTAGAATATTGTTACAACAACCTATGAAATAGTGGCAAGACTAAGTCTTGGCTTTATCTTTAACAGAAACAAGTTCTAGAGAGAGAAATAAATTTAATGTAGATAATTGTGTGGAATTGTTTTATTGGACAGTATAAAAGATAGAAGAGATAAATAATTTTAAAATGCTACAGTAGCGTTACAATAGCCTTCTGCTGAGTTCCAGGGTTTTTTTTCATATTTCTTTTTGGCGCTACAGTAGCGCTATAGTGTGAATCTAAATTTAAACCAAATACAGCCATCCAAACCCGCGAACATTAATTTTCCCCTATATTTCATTTCCTACAGTAGTATTACTGTCAAACAAATAGGCCCTTAGCTAAATTGAAGTGTAGTTTGAAGTGTGTTGTGAAGCACAACTCTGAAGCTTTAACGCTTCAAAATTGGCAAATTTTAATGTTGAAAGTCGACGATCAATACTACAACAACAACAACAAAACATTATTCCCAACTAGTTGGGGTCAGCAACATGAATCCTGGTTTTCCATTATGCTCGATTTAGCATAATATTTTGTGTAAGGCCACAAGCAATCATATATTTTCTTACTGTTTCCACTCAAGTAAGTTTAGGTCTTCCCCTATCCTTAACTATACTCTCAATATTTATCAAATCAATATTTCTATCGGGGACATTGCTAGGTCAATATGTGACATGTCCAAACCACTTGAGGCAATTCTCTCTTAATTTATCTTGGATAGGAGCTACATTTATTGTAACACCTCGTGTTAAAAATGTAATATATATATATATATATATATATATATATATATATATATATATATATATATATATAGGGTAGCGATCCGGTGAGAACCGTTCTCACGATAAGCTTCGTGAGAACTCCACGCCTATCCATCCTATGGATAATCCAAACCGTTCACATTGTTTAACACAACTAAATTAGTCTAGAAATATAATATCAAGTCATTTGATAGTCATTTGTCCATGCATCATGTCACTATAAAAAAACGATTTTTCAGCCACACAATCTGTAACACTTCAATGCATGGGCAAACGAATCTCAAATGACTTGATTTCTCATCCATAGACTAATTGAGTCGTGTAGATCAAAATGAACGGTTCAGATCTTTCAACTAATGTCCCAAATAAAAGTTCTCACTTGGTTCTCACCAAAAGAGTTCTCACTCGATCATTTCCCTATATATATATATATATATATATATATATATATATATAGTGAGTCTATTAAGAGCTGGGAAGCTGAAATTCTTATCGAGAGCTGGGATTCTCCACCGTTCGATTGCGATCCGATGGTCAAGATTTGATCCGACCATCAACAGATATGTTGAAGGGCAAAACAGTCATTTCTCAGCTCAGATCTTTCTCAGATGAGCTATTCTCTCCCGTTCTCTATCTTTCTCTCCTTGACGAATCTGAAGAAATCTTAGCGCCCCCGTAAAAAACCATAGCTTCGATGCATTGCCCATCTCACCCGTTCTTTCTCTCTCTTCGATGCGTCGCTCATCTCTCCCGTTCTCTCTCTTCGATGCGTCGATGCGTCACCCATCTCCCTTCCTGAGAATTTCGAGTGTTGGGGTTTTGAGGGGTTTGGCTACTATCGAAACCCTAGCTTTCGAATCTCTCTCTCTCTCTTCGATGCGTCGCTCATCTCTCCTGTTCTCTCTCTCTCTCTTCGATGCGTCGCCCATCTCCCTTCCTGAGCATTTTGAAGCTAGGGTTTTTGATTTTGGTCCATTTTAATGGCAAATGGAGTGTTGGGGTTTTGAGGGTTTTGGCTGCTATCGAAACCCACCCGATCAAAACCCTAACTCCACCTTTCTTCTCCACCCTGACATCTTCGAATGAGGTATAATTTTGTGAACATTTTTTTTCCATTTTTTTTTTCAAATCCCTAATTTTGTAAATTAATTGCTTGCTTTGAAAATTAATTTGTCAGGTAATGTTTGTATCTCAAGAATAGTGTGTGGAACAAGATGATCAGCTACAATATGTCAGGGAAGTATTCGAATCCCATTTATCCATTTTGGGGTTTGGTCTTTCTATATTTTAGGTTTGATTGTTGATAGTTTGATTGGTGGTGGTTCAGGTTGTGAGAACTGTCAGTATCATTCTATTGTATGTTTTGTTTACTGTTAACCATGACTTTATTATGCTATAGTAGTATACTAGTCTGTTATATTCATGTGATTGTGAGTTCGCTTCTTCGTTAGATAACTTGGATTCTAGTTTTACAAGTGATGATGAAATGGATTATGTTTCTGAAATTGCACACTATGAATCATTTATTTAATGATTTGTAGGAGTGACTAGTGATGAATTAATCCTATCTGAGCTTTATTTTTCCTCATTGGTTATAAGTTTGGGTTTTGGTGGGTTTTGAGTATGGTGGATAATGCTTATCGAGGTTGGAGAGATCAGAACGATATTTACAAACTGGGAACAAGGATTTATGATATTTTTTGAAACGATTTGAAACTCGAGTTTCATGGTTGCAAGTGGTTTCAATGGTTCTTATGTAGCCAAACATAGCTTGTATCTAAAACAATGCATTTAAATTTGTAGAAACTGCCTTTTGTTGTATGTTGGTATAGGCGAGGCGATGATGACAAGCACTACTTTGATTTATTATCACTATATTTTTGTAACTCACGTTGGATGCGTATGATTTGGATACTCATTTAAGCCTGTTGGGGTTTGATTCTCACCTTCGGTGTGTTGGTGTAGGCAGTGATGCGAAACACTTTATGATCTAAATAAATTTTTCAGCTTGTTGTATTTATGCTTGATTATTTATCCGTCATATTCTAGTTGGCACGGCACCCCAATGCAGCCCTAGTGAGAATAGTGTGTTCTGAGCCTACTGTTTTTTTTTACTCTCTATATATACATGAGTAAGTCTATTATGAGATGGTGAGAAGAGGCCCTTATCGTGTGCAAAAGTTCTCAGCCGTAGGATCTCTTATCGATGGCTGGGGTTTTCATACAGAGTAAGTCTATTAAGAGCTGGGGAGCTGAAATCCTTATCGGAAGCTGAGTGTGTAGGCAGTGATGAAATGTTTATACAATACAAGTAAAATGATTATGTTTTTTTGCACCCTCCTACCATGTTAGTGTGCAAGTCATTTCAGCTTCATGTTCAGTTTCTGTTTTTGGCAATTGGTATTCAATTTTTGGTGGTGTTATTCTGAGCCTACAGATTTTTTTGCATCTCTTGTTGTTGTTCTGAGCCTACAGATTATTTTGCTCTTGTTGTTGTTCTGAGCCTACAATTTTCTTTGCTGTTGTTGTTGTTCTGAGCCTACATATTTTTTTTGCTGAAATTTTTTGTTGTTGTTCAAATACCTGTCTATCCTATATTTGATGATACCCTTTGATTTAAAATTTCCAGCTTTACCATGTTCATCAAACACTCTTTAGGAATAACCGAGTGGTATGTGGTTATATCTCCAAGTTAAAAGTTTACCTGCAATTCATTATAATACATATATTTATGTACTTGCTTCTTTATTTTTTGGTGAATCATTTTGTGAAGGAATTTAAGAGGAAGAACAAGAAGGATGTTAGTGGAGAACCCGAGAGCCTTGAGAAGGCTGAAGACTGCTTGCGAGAGGGCGAAGAGGACACTCTCTTCGACTGCCCATTTTTGACCTATTGAGAATGTTTCGACTGCCAGGAGGTTTAAATGTGTTTTAGTGTGTTGGTCATGCATGGATTGTAATGGAAATAATGGAAGTTAAAAGTTAAAACTAGTTTGTGGTTACAATTGTGTTTTTAATCCTTTTGTATAATCTCCATTTGGTTTCTGTTGTTTTTGGCAATTGGTGTACACATTGGTTGGTGGTTGGTGGTGTTCAGTTTCTGTTGTTTTGAGCTTACACATTTTGAACTTCATGTTCAGTTTCTGTTGTTTTGAGCTTACACATTTTGAACTTCAAGTTCAGTTTCTGTTGTTCTGAGTACACATTTTGAACTTCATGTTTAGTTTCTGTTAATCTGAGCTTATACATTTTGAACTTCATGATCAGTTTCTGTTGTTCTGAGCTTACACATTTTGAACTTCATGTTCAGTTTCTGTTGTTCTGAGTTTACACAATTTGAACTTCATGTTCAGTTTTTGTTCTTCTGAGCTTTCACATTTTGAACTTCATGTTTAGTTTCTGTTGTTCTGAGCTTACTTTGAACTTCATGTTCAGTTTATGTTGTTCAATTTTCTGTTGTTCTGAGCTTCATGTTCAGTTTATGTTGTTCAATTGTGTTCATCATATCATGTTGTGGTTTGTGGTTTTAACCCTTTCGTTTGTGACAATGATGTTGCTGCTGCTGTTGCTTTGAAACCTTCTTTCAAGTAGCTGCCAGATATGTTCACTCTACATGAGTATTCATCATATCATCACATGACACCAAAACAATAATAACAAATATATCTGAATGAATTTCGATCATCATACAAGTGTAAGGTAATGCAATGGTCTTGACACCTGAAATCTTATACATGCAAACATCCTCAACCAAGCCCAATAACAGAACACGAGAAATTAATATCTTAAATAATGTTATTTGCTTCAATACATTGATAGTATACTTGCTTTAATAACGCACAAATACATCAAAAACTTTACAAATTTAGCAACTATACAACTTTTATCACCAAATATACAAGCTTTTTGCTCCAAATGTCAACTGGTGTCGAGTAGTGAGTAGATCCAAGAAGCACTTCTAGCTGAAATCAACCTGAAATCAAAATTAAACAGAGCTCATTCAGCCGGGAAACAACAAAATATTTATTTAAAAAATATAGTAGGCTCAGAACACAAAATATCATTCACCAATTATAGTAGGCTCAGAACACAAATTATTTAGATCACAAGGTATCATCATATTCAGGATAGACAGGTATTTGAACAACAACAAAAAAATTCAGCAAAAAAATTTTGTAGGCTCAGAACAACAACAACATCAAAAAAATCTGTAGGCTCAGAACAACACCACCAAAAACTGAACATGAAGCTCAGAACAACAGAAAGTGAACAACAGAAACTGAACATGAAGATCAAAATGTGTAAGCTCAGAACAACAGAAACTGAACATGAAGTTCAAAATGTGTAAGCTCAGAACAACAGAAACTGAACACCACCAACCAAAAAATGTGTATACCAATTGCCGAAAACAGATACTGAACTTGAAGCTGAAATGAATTGCACACTAACTTGGTAGGAAGGTGCAAAAAAACAAAATCATTTTACTTGTCTTGTATAAACTTTTCATCACTGCCTACACACTCCAAAAGCAAAAAAATCATGAATAAACAAAATCATGCATAAACTTTTCGTCACTGCCTACTAATAAATCAAGTATAAGTGATTCAAATGCAGAAATTTGAGTTTCTCAATAGGGCTGCTTTATTAAGCCATGCCTACTAGTTCCAAACAAATGTTTTTTTTTTGCCTCTCCACATCTTCTCACGATCAATCGACCTCCTCTCATAATAGACTTACTCATGTATATATATAGAGTAAAAAAAACTAGTAGGCTCAGAACACACTATTCTCACTAGGGCTGCATTGGGGTGCCGTGCCAACTAGAATATGATAGATAAATAATCAAGCATAAATACAACAAGCTGAAAAAAAAATATTCAGATCATAAAGTGTTTCGCATCACTGCCTACACCAACACACCGAAGGAGAGAATCAAACCCCAAAAGGCTTAAATGAGTTTCCAACACATACGCATCCAACGTAAGTTACAAAAAATATAGTTTCTATTGTTCTGAGCTTACACATTTTGAACTTCATGTTCAGATTCTGTTGTTCACTTTCTGTTGTTCATTTCTTAGCTCAGATCTTTCTCATCTGAGCTACTCTCTCCCGTTCTTCTCTCTCTCTCTCTCCTTGACGAATCCGAAAAAATCTCAGCTCTCCCGAAAAAACAGTCATTTGAAGTAACAATCGTAAAGCTCAAATAGGATCGTTTCATCACTAGTCACTCCTATTAATCATTAAATCATAGTGTGCAACTTCAAAAACATAATCCATCTCATCATCACTTATAACCAATGAGGAAAAATAAAGCTCAGATAGGATTAATTCATCACTAGTCACTCCTACAAATCATTAAATAAATGATTCATAGTGTGCAATTTTAGAAACATAATCCATCTCATCATCACTTGTAAAACTAGAATCCAAGTTATCCAACAAAGAAGCGAACTCACAATCACATGAATATCACAGACTAGTATACTACTATAGCATAATAAAGTCATGGTTAACAGTAAACCAAACATAAAATAGAATGATACTGACAGTTATCACATCGTGAACCACCACCAATCGAACTATCAACAATCAAACCTAAAATATAGAAAGACCAAACCCCAAAATGGATAAATGGGATTCGAATACTTTCCCTGACATATTGTAGCTGATCATCTTGTTCCACACACTATTCTTGAGATGCAAACATTACCTGACAAATTAATTTTCAAAGTAAGCAATTAATTTACAAAATTAGAGATTTGAAAAAAAAAAATTGGAAAAAAAAATGTTCACAAAATTATACCTCATTCGAAGATGTCGGGGTGGAGAAGAAAGGTGGAGTTTGGGTTTCGATCGGGTGGGTTTCGATAGCAGCCAAACCCCTCAAAACCCCAACACTCCATTTGCCATTAAAATGGACCAAAATCAAAAACCCTAGCTTCAAAATGCTCAGGAAGGGAGATGGGCGACGCATCGAAGAAAAAGAGAGAACGGGAGAGATGAGCGACGCATCGAAGAGAGAGAAAGATTCGAAAGATAGGGTTTTGATAGCAACCAAACCCCTCAAAACCCCAACTCTCGAAATGCTCAGGAAGGGAGATGGGCGACGCATCGACGCATCAAAGAGAGAGAACGGGAGAGATGAGCGACGCATCGAAGAGAGAGAGAGAACGGGTGAGATGGGCAACGCATCGAAGCTAGGGTTTTTTACGGGGGCGCTGAGATTTCTTCGAATTCGTCAAGGAGAGAAAGATAGAGAACGGGAGAGAATAGCTCATCTGAGAAAGATCTGAGCTGAGAAATGACTGTTTTGCCCTTCAACATATCTGTTGATGGTCGGATCAAATCTTGACCATCGGATCGCAATCGAACGGTGGAGAATCCCAGCTCTCGATAAGAATTTCAGATTCCCAGCTCTTAATAGACTCACTATATATATATATATATATATATATATATATATATATATATATATATATATATATATATATATGGAGTATAAAGTATGGCTGTTTGTATAAAATTAATGGTTATATGACACTTTGGTAAGAGCATCTGTAGTCGTTCATTTGTAAATTTTGGGTATTTGGCTTTTGGAAATAGAATATAAGAGTGCGCGCTGCAGTCGTTTAAAGCTAAAATATAGCCGAACGAGAGATTATCACTCGTCCATTAAGAATGACGAGGTATAATCGTCCGTCCCTAAGTTTTTTTTTAATTTTTTTTTTTTTTGGCACTAAAAGGAAAAAAAAAAAAAAATTGGAAAAGTACCTGGACGGGAGATTATGTCCCGTCCAATGAAATTGATGGGGTGTAATCAACCGTCCCATTTTTTTTAAATTTTTTTTTAAGCACTAAAAGACAAAAAAAAATGGAAAAATACATGGACGGGAGATTATGCCCCGTTCAATGAAATTGATGGGGTGTAATCATCCGTCCCATTTTTTTTTTTTAAAATTTTTTTTAAGCACTAAAAGACAAAAAAAAATGGAAAAATACCTGGGACGAGAGATTATGGTTCGTCCGTTAAGATTGACGATGTATAATCGTCCGTCCCTTCTTTTTTTTTATTTAATCCTTCGTCTCACCTACGAGACGAAATTTAATCATTCGTCAATTCTGACGGACGAAAGAAAATAGTTTGTTCGCTATATTTTGCATTTGGCCAAATCGTCTGCTATATTTGGCCACGAACTGTTCCTCGTACACCCAAACTTTGGGTATTTGGACGACGACTACAGCTCGTTTTTTTTAAATTTTTCCAAATTTTGGGTTTTTAGCCCACGACTACAGATGCTCTAAATAAGTGTTATATGGAAATAATGCTCAGGTGGGGGCCACATAGGAAACAATAGCAAGCACAATTATGTGCTGGTCTGTTAGGTGAGGACGTGGCTTTCATAATGGGGGCCCCACCCGGGTGTATTAAAAATCTTTGGCTGTGCATTTGAGAAGAGAAGAGGTAAGTATTGGATTATAATCCCATATCGGATTTGAAAAGGAATAAAATAATATTAAAATATAATAGCCTATGATCAAGAGTCACATAATCGATTAACCAACTTTTGAGAGGCAGCCTGTGGTGGGCAGTTGTACTACATAGTATCTAATTTGTCTTATAAATTGTATAAATTGTCTGAGCTAGGGGCAGGGGCGTTACATGTATCATGTCTTGTATATGTTCATTTTTAATTATATCCTTTTTTATTTTACCACACATTCATCTTAGCATTCTCATCTCCACTACACTCATTTTTTTTGGACATGTTGTTTCTTTGTTGCCCAACAATTTGCTTTCTACATCACTGCTGGTCTAACAGCCGTCCTATAAAAAATTTCATTCAACTTTAAAGGTATACGTTTTTCACACAAAACATCACTAGTGATTCTCCACTTAAGTCACCCTGCTTGAATCCTATGTATAACATCTTTACAAATCTCTCCATTTTTTTGTATAATCGACCATAAATATCGGCAACCATCTATCTTAGGTAACTCTTAACCATCAAGGTTCATTACTTCCTCATTTGTGTTCCGAATATCGTTAAAATTACACTCCGTATACTCTGTTTTAGTTCTGCTTATTCTAAAGCCTCTAGCTTTCAAAGTTTATCTTCTTAATTCTAACTTAGCATTGATTCATGCTCTAGTCTCGTTCACTAAGACGACGTCCTCGACAAAAAATATATACCAAGGCACCTTATCTTGTATTCCTCACGTCGATTCATCCATCACCAAAGTAAAGAGGTAGGAGCGTAAAACCGAACATTGGTGTGAACCTACTATAATAGGGAATTCACTACTCTCTCATGTGGTTGTTCTAATTATGGTCATTGTCCCTTCATACATATCCTTAATCACCATAATATACAGAATAATTACTCTTTTGTTATTTAACATCTATCATACTATATCTCTATGAACTTTTTCATATATATTTTCCTAAATCTATAAACATCATATGTAGATCTTTCTTATTTTCTCTATATTTTTTCTTAAGTCTCCTCAGTACATAAATTGCTTTCATTGTTGATCTCTCAAACATAAATCCAAACTGATTCTCTTATACTATTGTTTCTAGTCTCAGTCTATGTTTAATCAGTCTCTCCCAAAGTTTAATCGAATGGCTCATTAATGTAATGCATCGGTAGTGGGAGCAACTTTGTATGTCTCATTTATTTTGTACTAAAATATTCTTCCTCCATTTATCGCGTATCTTCTTGATCCTCAAAATCTCATTAAACAATCTTATTAGTCAGTTCACTCATACATCCTAAGACACTTCTAAACTTCAATGGGTATACCATCAAGTTCTAAAGTGTTTCCTATTTTCATTATTCCTAGAGCATTTCGAATCTTTGAGATCCTAATTCTAAGGAAAAATATATGCTCTCTTCTATATTTAAGTTGCTCACAATTTTTTGATTTAATAACATTTCAAGGTAATTTTGTCATATTTATTTAATTTCCTCATTTTTTACTAAGACTCTTGAACCTTCGCTCTTGATGCACCTAATAGTATCCAAATTTTTTGCTTTTCCATCCCTTTGTGTAGCAAGCTTATAAATGTTATTTTTTTCCTTCTTTGGTTCATAAATTTGTGTATAAATCATCATAAGGTTTTACTTTTGCATCTCTTACCGCTTTCTTAACTTCTTTTATAATGGTCTTATATTTCTCCAAATCCTCCTTATTTCTAATCTTCTGCTATATTTTAAAGGTTTGTCTTTTTTTTCTCACAATATTTTTAACTTTTTCTTGCCACCACCATGTTTATTTAGTTTGAAGTCATCTACTTTTACACTTTCCAAGTACCTCATTTGAGATTTCTCTTATACACGTAGCCATTTTAGTCAACATCATATTAGCCTCCTTTTCCGAATTCCATGTTGTTCCATTGAAGACTTTTTTCTCTAAAAACCTTTGGTTTCTTTCCTTTCAAATTCCACCACCGAGTTCTTGTATCCCTAGTCTCCTTCATTGCATATATTAGTTTTTTTATCTTAACATCTAACATCAATAATCTATGTTGTAAGGCTAAGCTCTATCTCAGTATAACTTTACAATCTTTACACGTCACTTGATCCACCTTCCTAGTAATGAAAAAATTAGTTTAGCTCTTATTTGTCGCACTTTTAAAGGTTATTAAATGTTTTTTCCTCTTCCTAAATTAAGTATTTGCTAGTTTGAGATCATACGCCGCCGCAAAATATAAGAGTGTTTCTCCACCATCGTTCATATGTCCAAATCCATGTCATCCATGCACCCTCTCATATTTCATGTTATATTCTCCTACATGTCCATTTAAATATTCTCTCATAAATAATATATCATCTAAGGGTACTTCTTGAATTATCTCATCCATATATTCCCAAATTTTATTTTTAGCTTGTGTTTCTAATTCTAGGGTGCATAGGCACTAATATCTAATATTATAATGGGAGAGTTGGGGTTTTAATTTGTAGACAACCAGTAATTTGTAAACAACCAACCAACCATATAATCTCAACCATTTATTTTTATGTTATATTAACCATTCATTTATTCAACTGTTGTTAGTTACCATAGTACTCTCAAAGTTCAAATTTATTTAGTACGTAATTATTTACAAAAATGCCACTCATATATATAAAATAAAATTTGATGCTATTAATGGTAATTTGTAAAGAGTGTGTGATGAGTAAAGTGATGTCTCAAGTTCGATGCCAGATTATGTCTTAGTATTTAAAAGGAAAAAAATAATTTATTAGGACGTGCAGATTATTAGTGATATTAATTATGTTTCCCCCTAATACAAACTTAAGTGTTAATATTCTATCTTCTTTTCTATTAACACATACTACATATCCTTTAAATTTGTTATGTACTAAAATTTGTACTCCATTTTTATTTATAATTTTACAGGTATAATACAAATTAAAATCATCCAACTCTTTAGATTTCTCCCTACCCACTTTATTTCTTGTAAATAAGCTGTATTAATATTCCTTAATCACGGTATCCACTACTTCTATACATTTTCCTATAAATGTTCCTATATTTCAAATTGCTAACCTAAGTCTGTCATGGACTAGCTTATTTACCCACACACATCCAGATTGATGTAGGAACCCTTGCTCATTTTCCACCGCACCTGAGCACCGGTGCGACGCCCCCCTACACATTTTTCAAAGCTCCCGGAGGCATGCACTACACATCGTTTATAAGTAATGCTCTAGCATTTGCGCGTATATTTGTCGGATTTGACAAAATTTTATGTTGACTGTCAACTACCTAACCAACCCTCCTCATTTTCCGGTTTGTGACCGAATTTCTGGCTTGGGATAGGCAATTGCGGAGTTGTCGACCGTCAATTCTGAAGGTTGATTATTTATAAGGGCTCGAACTTTCGATGTCTTCGATGGTCGATCATCCCTTCTGAGGATCGACCGTCAAGCGTGGATTTGAAGAGTATATATTTGAAGATGAACTTGAACAAGATTTATATGTTTAAGTTGTTTTCCAAGCCTATTTTTCCTTTTAAAAAAATATATCTCTACTACTGTAATGGGAGAAGGCCTTAGTGTAATTTGTCCATATCCCAACCCGTGCAACGCACATTTAATTAAACTCTACAATATAAACCAATGAAATACGTACAGTACACGTTCAAATTTATTACCCTCTCTCTGTCTCTCAAAAAAACCAAAAACCCTACCCTCTTCATCTCCTCTCTCTGCACCTGCCCCGTTGGAGAAGGATCATGAACAGTGAATGTCAGTCTATTATTTTACGTGTTCCGTACGTGCTTCTTCCATTATAATATAGATAAATAGAATATAAAAAAATATTGTTTAGACGTACATTGCACGTGTATTTACTAGTAATGTAGAATGGGTTTTAATTTCTGCAAGTTTAGTCAAACTCTAGAAAGTGTTTCTTTTATATTAACTTTTGATTATTAAATTATAATTATAGAAGATTTTCACTCGAAATTTATCACCTTACCTTTCTATAAAAAAATATTTCCTAGTTAGAGCAACCACAATGATGTTTCTCTTTTTTTAGGATATGGCAGCTACAGTAATAGCGAATAGCGAAATCGTCTGCAGTGGTTGTTTGCTATATTTTTTAGAAAGACGAGACATGATATTTCGTCGGTTAGTTTTTTTAAAAAAGATTTAATTAATTATTGGTTAACTATTAAAATATGTTAATTAAATAAATTAAATAATATAATATTACCTAAAACCTAATTAAACTCACCCTAAACCTAATTAAATCCACTAAACCTACCCCTAATTTCACCCTGAATACCTGGACGGGACATGTTATCCCGTCCTAAGCTTTTCTGCTTGAGACGAGACAACATGTCTCGTCCGAGCAAATTTTTTTTCCTGACCAATCAGACCGTCCGATAAAAAAAAATTAAAATTTGTCAGACGAAACAAGTTGTCTCGTCCAATCCCATTAAAAAATTCAAAAAAAATTGAGACAGAACATGTTGTCTCGTCTCTTATAATTTAAGAATCGCAAATTCATTTCTCAAAACTGAGAAAGAACTGTAGCTAGTTTGCCATAAAATGGCAAAATAGCAAATGACTGCAGCAGCTCATTTCTCAAAAAATGAGAAATTGACAAATATAGCAAACGATTGTGGATGCTCTTACGAGGTCGTTGATTGAATATGCATGGTGGATAACCGAAATTGATGGAGCATGCAAACATAAAGGAAAGAAATGAGGGGAGAAATAAATGGGAGAACATTGCAGCTACAGTACCTTTTCACTATTAGTTAGGTGAAAAGTTCAAAAATGAACTTAATTTATCAAATGGGGTGTTTGATTAGTTACATAACAATAGAAGATGACTATTTGAAAAAGTTTTTGAAGAGACAAGGAGGGGACAAAAGGGAGACAAAAATGTTTGGATGCATGATTGTAAGAGTTTGAAAAACGTTTCCAAGTATTTTATAGGGAACCATTAAAAATTTGTCGCATCATCATTCTTTGAATGTACTATTAAATATAGGAGAATTGGGATTTGTAACAAATAAAACCTAACTTTGTAACTATATAATACCTCTTTATATGATGTCCTTTTATTTCATCCCATCGTGGGTTCTCAAGAGGATCGACCAAATTCGTAGCAATTTCTTTTGGACTGGTGCAGCTCTCTATAAGCAAGGTTCGCATCTGTGCAATTGGGATATCATCTGTTCTTCGAAAGCAAACGGTGGATTGGGAGTTTTAAATCTTCGTGATCATAATCTTGCTCTCTTAGGTAAATGGTTATGGAGATTCCATAAATCTCCTCATTTATCTTGGGTTCATTGCATCAAGGAATCTTATTTCTCTTCAACTCCTTGGTGGCAATTCAATCCCACTTCCCATCGTTTTGCCTCTCCTTTTTGGAAAGGAGTTTGGAAGGCTTCCCCTGCTTTTCAATCCAGCATTTACAGGATTTGTGCTGATGGATCTAGGTCCAAACTCTGGACTGGCCTTTGGTTAGGGAACTCCTCCCTCGCCTCAGCTTATCCCTCTTTTTTCAGTTTCGCTGCATATCCTGAGGCCTATGTAGCTGAATCCTTTCATTGGATCGGGCACACTAGGATCTGGACTATCCCGTTTTCGATTCAATTACCTCCTCCTTTGATAGCTGAGCTACAACAACTGATTACTTCTCTTAATCTTTATGAATGGAACCATTCGGAGGACATAGCTTGGCGTTGGACAGCCTCGGGTGCCTTCTCGGTTAAATCCTTTTACAAGTTCCTCAACTTCCGAGGTGTTGTTTCCCCTTATGCAGATTTCATTTGGAAATCTTGCGTCCCTCTCAAGGTTAAAATTAACTCTTGGCTGGCCCTCAACAACAAGCTTCTCACTGTTCAGGTGCTTAATAAGAGAAACTTAGCGTGGGGCCAACTTTGTCCCCTTTGCTCGGAAGCCTCGGAAGACGTTAATCACCTCTTCGTTGGCTGCCCCTTCATTTGTCCTATTTGGAAAATAGTGACTCTTGCTTGGGGTAATCCAGCGTTACCTACTAACCTCCTCTCCTGCTGTCAATCTCCCGATGTTCCCCCTAGATTTAGAAAGGGTTGGAACCTTTCTGCCCATATTATTATTTGGATTCTCTGGAGGGAAAGGAACCGTAGATTATTCTCGCACAAAGTCTCCTCTATCTCTGCCCTTACAGAAGAGTTTTTATTTCTTTTTAAATTTTGGACTTCGCAGATTAAAGTCGATGATAGTCAATCTTATTATTATCATCGTTTAGATGAATCCATTTCTGTTCTCTCGAATCTCAATGCTTTATGATATTTTCTCTTTAGTGTTTCCGTGTTGCATTGTTATTCAACTATTGTTGTCTTTTTTCTTTTCTCTCTGATTGCAATCTGATCGGATTTTTTTTGCCGTCCTTTGCAGGAGTAAATGCCTTAGCTTTTGTTTCCCCCTCTGAGGTTATGCTGGTGCTTTTTGTTCCAGGCGTTGATCTTTTGTGGTGCTACTGTTATTGTCTTATTGCCTCCTGGGCTTTGGTCGGGGTTTGCTCTATGCTGCTGGTTACTTATCTGTTGTGCAGCCTTTTTGCTTAACTACTGAACTTGCTTGTTGTATATTTTCTTTCCTTTGTTCTAGACTGTGGTAACAAGTTAGGTGGGTGAGCGCGCGTTGGTGTTTTTATAGCATTCTATCTCCTTGATTTGTGTACCTTGCCGTCTCTCATCTCCCCCGGGGTATCACTGTTGTGCTTGCTCTTATTTGTGGATTGTAGTGGATTACTCCCTATCCCTTATGCTTACTGTTGAGCTGGCTTCTTGTCTTGCTGTTATTGTTGTCTTTATTATTATTTTTGTGGGCTGCACTTCCTATGCTTTTCCCTTTGGATGGCTGTTGCTTGTTTTTATCTGGTGAGCTTATGCTCCCCATTTCACTGTAAGGTGGGCATCATGTTTTTTGCTACTCTCCTCTGCTTGGATGCTTTTACTCTTGCGTTACAGTTCGTATTAGTTGTTGACCGTTTGTTCGGGTGTTTGTTTGGTTATTATGGACCTTGTTTATGTATCTTTTCAGCTCTCTTGCTGAGCTACTCCTTTTCTCTAGTATGGTATTCTGTTAGTGGGGCTGTTGTTAGCTCTACTGCAGTGTCCCGGAGCTCTCATCGTTGTTGCGGTCCCGGGATTCGGTGTGCCTGCTTGCCCATGATCCTGGGGCATCTTCTGGTATTTAGGTGCTTCGTTTGCCATCGAGTGATGCTTTCTGCTTCTGGCTATCCCCTTGCACTCAATTGGTGCTCCCCGTCAGTCGGTCAGCTGTCTCCTCGTGTCCAGCATCGGTGTTGGCCTGCGCAAGTGGTGGATAGTTGCATTCCTATTCCCCGACCAGGCCTGTCCCTCGATCTTAGTTTTTATCGTTTCTTGTTGTTTCAGCGCCTGTGTATTTGTTATTGCGTTTCGATTCATTGTTGATTGTCAGCATTTTGTTTCAGCTGACTATATTGTTTTACATCTTGTAAAACCCATCTGGTCTGCATTGTACAGTTATAATTTCGTTATCTATATATTTTTTGATCGGGCTGGAGTCTTTAGACTCTATCCGCTTACATCAAAAAACTTTGTAACTATATAAACACGTATAATACACATCCAAACTATATCCAACAAATATAAATGTGTACCGCACTTGTAGCCTAAATTAAAACATTCAAATATAAACTATTTTTTTTCCTATTCAATATACATTCATTCAATTTGATGACTTTTTTTAGACGTGCATCGCATGTATATTATACTAGTAATTTATAGTTAGGAGGTCTTTAATTGGATATTAATCTCTAATATTATAATGGGAGAAGGGCTTAGTGTCATTTGTCATTGTGTCATTTTGTCAACACGTACAGCGCACGTGTTGGTATTTTTTTTGTCCTTTTCATTCCTCTCCCCATTTTTTCCACGTGCAACGCACGTGTATAATACTAGATTTTTTTTTGTGTCTCCTTTTCATTCCCCTCCCCATTTTTCTCACGTGTAACGCACGTGTATAATACTAGTGAAGGATAACTAAAAAAGATGGAGCATGAACCAAAGGAAGGGGGTGAGGGGGGACATGTAGTTACAATGCTCTTCCAATTTTTTCGTCATCTCTAACCATCAAAAAAAATTTAAAGAAAAATATGAGGTGCTGCGTTCCTATAATTTTATCTCAAAAAAAAAAAAAAAAAAAAAAAAAAAAAAAAACTTTTCAAATATTAACATCTATCTAAATCTTTTTGTTCCCCTTTTTACCCCTCATTGTCCTTTAGAAACTCTTCCGGATAAAACTATATGCTATGTTTAGGTGTAAATTTTAGAAATGTAGAGTAAATTTTATATGTCACGTATTTTGAAGACATAGTATAATTGTGATAAGGTGTAGTAAAATGGAGTAGATTGATAGTGTTTTGTTTACTTGGTAAGAGAGTGATGGTAGTTGATGTAGTATAAAGTTTAGAAGATAATTATAAACCATTTTTTAAATTAAAAAAATACTGGACCAACCTTTTAAAATTTTTAATTATTAAAAATATACTTTCTTAGAGCATCTGTAGTCGTTGAATGTAAAAATATCCATATATGGATAAATGGAAATAAGAATCGCAGTTTTGCTGCACTCGTTTAAAGCTATATTTTAGCTATCTATCTTAAAATAATAAGCGACGGTACATGAAGTGCCGTCTGAGAAAAAAAAAATAAAAAAAAATAATAAATTTTGTGGGACGGCACTTGAAGTGCCGTCGGAGCGCGAAAATAAAAAAATAATTTATTTTAAAGGAGGGACGGCACATGAAGTGCCGTCGGAGAAGAAGGAAAAAAAAAAAATCAAGCCAAAAGGACGGACGGCACATGAAGTGCCGTCCAAGAGCTAAGTTGATTTTTTTTTTTTTTTGACATTTTCCACTTTTTCCGAAATTACAAAAACATTTCATTAATTACAAAAAAAATTCAAAAGATTACAAAAACAATTCAGAAATTGCAAAAAAAATTAAAAAATTGCAAAAACATTTTCACAAATTGCAAAAAAAAATTAAAAAATACAAAACCCTTCGGACGGCACTTCAAGTGCCGTCCGAGGATTTGGGGGAGCAATGGGAATTTTTTAATTGAAAAAAAAAAATAAAAAATCAAAGGACGACACATGAAGTGCCGTCCGAGGAATTTGGGGGATTTTTAATTGAAAAAAATTATAAAAAATCAAGCGACGGCACTTGATAAAAGCTATATCGATAAAAGCTATATCGATATGTCGTCGCTCAAATATGGATAAAAGCTATATCGATTCTCATTTATAGCAATCGACTGTAGCAAAATATCGATAATATAGATATTTGGCAAACGAGTGCAACAGTTTTTTTAGCCAAATATCCATATTATCGATATATAGCAAACGACTATAGATGCTCTTAGCATCCACAATAGTGTTTCTCATTTTGCCAAAAATGGCTGCTATAGTAATAGCAAATAGCGAAGAAGGCTGCAGTGGTTGTTTGCTATATTCTTCGCTTTTTTTCAAAAAATTGCGTGAGACGGTATAACATATACCGTCGCGCAATTTTTTTAAAAAAATTGCGTGGGACGGTATAACATATACCGTCTCTCTCGTTTTAAAAAAAATTAAAAAATTTAATTATTGATTAACTATTAAAATATTTTAATTAAATAAAATAAATAATATAATAATACCTAAACCTAATTAATTAACTAACTAAATCTAATTAATTAACCTAAACCTACCCACTACCTAACTAAATCCCCCAATTCAAGGACGGTACAACATGTACCGTCCGAGAATTTATATATTTTTTTTTCACTTTTTTTCCGATCGGACGAATCTTGGTCGTTAATTTAACCCCAAAAAAAAATAAAAATGGAAAACTCCTGGGACGGGATATGTTCTCCCGTCCGATGTCAGACGGGATAACATATCCCTTCTGAGGAGTTTTTTTTAAAAAAATACATTTAAAATTAATTAGGGAAGGACAGTATATGTTATACCGTCTTACTGGATTAAAATATATTAAAATTGGAGGGACGGTATATATTATACCGTCTTACTGGATTAAAATATATTAAAATAAGAGGGACGGTATATGTTGTACCGTCCCTCATAATTTGAGAATCGCTATTATATTTCTCGTATATGAGAAACGAATATAGCATGTTTGCCAAAAAATGGCAAAATAGAAAACCACTGCAGCGATGCATTTGCTATAAAATGGCAATTTGCCAAATATAAGAAACCATTGTGGATGCTCTTACATTCACTCTCCGAAAGTTCTGAGTGAACAAATTTTCAACATCAGTTTTCATGCTAGTGCAGGACAGAGCCTGTTTTGGTTGGATCTCACAAAATGCTCCCTTTGGGCATAAGGTTTTTTTTTTTTAGGTTAAAGGTGGAATAACGCCACCACATTTCATTAATAAGAGGTTAATAAAATAAACCCGCGTACCGGAGGAAAATACAGAAGGTAATAGTGCAGAAAATAGAACATAACCCCCCAACAATACCCTGGAGGGTGGGTCTAACCAAAAGTACAAAAGTACAACCAAAGGTATAATAGACCGAGACAAAATACAACATAGAGCTAACTGCGAACTGTAGGTTTTCCAATTGTATCCTGTTCCATGTGAGTATCAAGGGCGCCTACCCCTCAGTCCAGTGTCGGTCCAAACTCGACCTCCTCATCATCGAATTCCTCCACCTGAAAGACTCTGAAAATCCTCCCTCTCGCTCCTGTAGCAACAGCTGTGGCCCCCCTTTGGGCATAAGTTGAGAGGTCCACAAAAGCCCGTTGCAAAATTATTATTCATTACCCTGTCTTATTATACTTTCTCTATTCACCTTGATGAACTAAACAATCACTTAATTTCAATTGTTTTATAACCACTCAAATACCCACATAGAGATGTCGAATGAAAGAGCTACAATGCCCTCATGTGTGTGTATATATATGTATATATTTCACTTTTTTTGTATACTTTTTCACCATCTTACATCCAACCAAGCAATTCCTAAGTTGGGTTAGTGGACATTACAATTTACCACTTATATTTGTTCACATCTTACTTAAAAATTTTGGCTCCCAATATCCAATTGTTCCTCTCTTTTTTTTTTTTCCTTTTTTTTAAAAAAAATTTCAGGTTCATGTTATATCGCCCCATGCAATATGCCCGAAATAGTAGTCATAAAGCTACAACCATAAAGGAGCTTAGCCTTTGTTGGAGTGTTGCATGCAACTCAATTTCTTACAGGCTTCTCTTTTACTTTTTTATTGCATCTCCAATAGGGGGCTTTGTTTATCATCTCTATAATGGAATATTCCCGAAAATAAAGGGGCACGCCAACCATGCCCTTCTATAATTTATATAATAAATTTTTTTTTTCCAAAAAATGTGTTTTAAATTAGTTTTGTTGTAATAAATTTTACATTAAATTACTTATATTAATAATCTATTTGGGATAAAAAATTATACCGTTGAAAATGTCTTGTCTAGAGCTTTAAAATGAGCCTAATATTAGTATTTTTTGAACTAATTTTAAATTATGGAATTTTTACTTGTGGTAACAATTTGAAATAATCAAGAGTAAAGTTATTTAGGAATTAATTTAATAATATAATATATAATAAAATTAATATTATCATTATATAATAGAAATTAGACAATCAGAATAAAATAAACAACCACTGATATAATTAATCTGCCAGCGTCATCACAAAGAAAACATAAGCATGAATGGAAAGTACAAAGACAGAAAAACAAAGTTGATGAAGAAAAATAAATTACATAAATAAAGACAAATAAAGTACATAAAAACACTAAAACTCTGGTAGGTCATTCCGTATCCACCATATCTGTAGTCTAGTATTCCAAATTGACTTCCGGGATATCCACCTCCTGCATAATATCCACCTACATATCCATCTTGACCATTAAAAGTTTCATTATTAGAGGTATTTGATTAGGATCCTGCGGTTGTGTTTTTGTTCAAAATTTGTTGTTTTTTTATTTTGTGTTATAATGCAAAACATGATTGTCGAGGATGAACGTGACGAGCAAGAAGATGTTGTCATTTCAACTCCACCATCAGTTCTAATGTTAAAGACATGGAGATGAACGAAACCGAACGTTTCCTACGATTCCTTGCTCGACGTAAGAAGATAAAAGACAAAGAGGCACATTTTGCACTTCGAAATGCATTAATTGAAGATTTGTGAGATGCACGACAATGAAGTGATGTAGCTTTTAAACATGTCATCTATTAATATTTGTAATGAATGTTGTTTATTTTTAATGATGTTAATTATTATCGGGTAATCGGGTTGAGTCTTATATTAATTTGACAATTTTAGAACAAAATTAATGGTAAAAATTAAATATAATGACAAATTACTAATCAATATTAAAATTATTCAATATTTGTTATAAATAATTAGTGCTTTTTAATTAATGTTGATTTTAATTAACTAGTTTAGAGTTAAAAAATGATACAAGTGGCATTTTAAAAAGGTTGTGTGCAAATAGATAGTTAAAAAAGAGAAAAAAAAAGTGTGAATAGTGGTATAGAGACCCCTTTATATTTGGAGCGAAATCTCCAAATATAAAGGGGCTTAAGGCTAGCTCTAAAATAGAGCAAAGTTTTAAAGCCCCATTAGAGCTCAACTTTGTTTTATTTTAGAGTTGAGCACCATTGGAGATGCGCTTAGTGGATTATAAATGTTATAAACTCTCGTTTTAAAAGTATAATGATTATTGACATTGAGCATGATATAGACCACATATTCTGGGGGGGGGGGGGGGGGGGGGGGAGAATCGCAACATGGACATTAGCTCCAAGTGCTCCACAAGAATCTGCATACTATGTTTGAAAATGTTTTTCTTTTTTTTTAAGTAAAAGGTGGAATAAAGCCGCCCTGTTTCATTAATCAGAAATTAATAAAACAACCCTGATGAACCGGAAGAAATACAAAAATATAGTGCAGGAAAAAAGTACGGTGTAGGAAATAAAACATAAACCCCCAACAAAACCCTGAGGGGTGGGTCTAATCCTCCACATCTCAAACAACCAAAAGTACAATAGGCCAAATACAAACTAGTAGAGACTACAGACACTGACGAGTATGGAAGGCGGCGACCTCTCAGTCCAGTGTTGACCCAAACTCTACCACCTCATCATCAAAATCCTCCACTTGGAAGACTCTGGTAATCCTCCCTCTCGCTCCTGTGGCGCAGCTGTAGCCCAAAAAGAAATAAGATGCATGATATGAGTAAGGTTACCAGAAATACTATTACATGAAGCACGAAAATAAAAGTTGTTTCTGTCTAGCCATAACACCCATGTAGTTGCCGCAATGGCAATATACCACGCATCCTTCATTTCGTTGCGAATCGATGCGAATTTGGGGCCAATCCACAAATCCTCATATTCTCCGAGGTAGTCACTTGTTCCTATAGGCTCTTAAAACCTCTACCATGGTCGCTTTACTCCTTGGGCAGTGAATAAACAGGTGATTCAAAGTCTCCGTATGCATGTTGCAGAATCCATAGTCGGTCGCAATCTGTGGTTGTCTTTTGGCCAGGTTTTCTCTTATAACGATTGCATTATTGAGCACTAGCCAGAGGAATACTCTGACTTTCAGTGGTGTTTTCGCCCTCCATAACACCTGTGCCCAGCTGGGTCTGCATCCCCGAAAGTAAATTCGATGGTACAGGGATCTGACCGTGAAAGCACCCTTGGTCTCGAGTCCCCATCGCATCTGGTCCGGGGCTTGGGTGCACATCGTACCGGTCCGTGTGATGTGTGTTTGCAATTCAAGCAGTAGGGTAAGATTTCCTCGGAACGGCGACCTCCAATTTCTCCTCTTCCAAGTCTCTGCCACAGAGATATTGGGCCGATTCGATTTGGCATACAGTTCTGGGAAGGTTTCCTTCAGTGTATGAGCACCACACCACTTATCCCACCAAAATCTAGTGGACCGTCCATTACCGATAGTCGAAGTAACTGCTGAGTTGAACGGTCCGCTTGCTTTGGTAATTCCTTTCCAGAATCGCGAGACCTTAGCCCCTACTCGAAAGCCTAGATTTCTCGTACCTTTTCCCCGAAGGTAAGGTTGAATGAATTCCTGACATCCTTCTCCACCGTGGTGAAAGACCTTCCACCACCATTTCCCCAAAAGAGCAAGGTTCATGTCTCTAAGGTCTATGATGCCTAGCCCTCCATGCTTCTTCTTCATACAGGCAATACTCCATTTGATCAAGTGGTAACTTCCCCTATTGGAATCTGTCCCTTTCCAAAGAAATCTTCTTCAGACTCGGCCAATCCTTTGGATAACCCACTTTGGAAGTTCAAAAAAAGACATATAGTAAATGAGAAGATTAGACAAAATTGAGTTAATGAGTACCACTCTTCCTCCTAGTGATAGCGATTTTCCTTTTCAGGCAGACAATCTGTCCTCCACCCTATCTATAATCGGTAGCCAGTCCGACTTAGTGAGTTTCCCAGGTTTGAGTGGGAGCCCTAAGTACTTGATTAGGAACTCATTCGTCACACAGTTTAGAATAGTGGCCTGTTCCCGAGCTTCTTCATCAGAGAGTATAATGGGAATCAGTGTACTCTTGTGGAAATTTAACCTGAGACCTGACCAGGCTTCAAAACAGTAGAGGGCTCCTTTAAAGCAGACTGATTCTGATCTGGTCCCATTTCCAAATAGGAGGGTGTCATCAGCATACTAGAGAATCGTGCACCCTCGATTGGAGTTGCTGCTGGCCACGAGCGTGATCCACCCCTTTTTCCCGCAATTTTCTAGCATTCCCCTTAGTACATCTGCGACGATAGTGAATAGAAGTGGGGATAACGGATCCCCTTGCCGGAGTCCTTTCTTGCAAGGAAAAGGCGTTCCTGGCCTCCCATTTACCGATATTACCGTCTTACTAGTAAGTAAACACTGTTTGTAACGCCCCGAATCCCAAAATAGCTGAATTCGAGATGTTCTACAGGATCTTTTCACTTCTTTCGTACAATTTTACAAGGAATTTAAAACTTTTATTTCAACAATAATTACATCAGAGTCTTTTACATCAATACGCAGCGGAATCAATAAAATACAACAATAATAAAAGTACAATTGTTACAACTTTAACATTTAAGTAATCAACAGCATCATCAATCATCTTTATATCTTCATGTAACTCCAAACCCTGCATATAAAACTGTGGACGCGTCAGTTGCTTACAACTGACGAAATATTATACACGGCCAACCTCTCTATGCCGGAAACAGTATAACGATTCTTAAATACTTTAGCAAACACAAACTTGAGCACAAACAAAGCTACAAAGGGACTATCCTGTTGATGTCATGTTGTGCGGTGCACTTAGTCCTTAATGCAGTTATTTATATCACATGACACTAATGCACACTTGTTCGGATTCTATGCATTCCATACTACATAGGTCCGAGGGCAAGCCTCTTAATCGTTCTTCTTCTTGTAGGGTTCGATCCATCGCCATGACTTAATCTACTGCTGTAACTACGGTAAGTATCCCAGAAGATCAATGAGTACAAGCTCGTGTACAGAAAACCTGGAGGGGAATCCCGCGCCATGTCTTGACTCATCAAGCATGCATTCTGCAGTAATTCAGCCTCCTACATGGCACACGATCCTCTTGCAGTCACCAAACATCCCACAAGCATGGCTAGAGTCCGATCATTCTGAGTTGTGCCCACGCCATGTCTTGACTCATCAAGCATGCATTCTGTGGCTCACACACCCGCACCGTAAACCCTAGTTCTCATACTCGTGTTTTTCTCTCACTTTCATCTCATCTTCACTATGTAACTCTCTGTAATTTCGGGAAGTATCATAGATGATTTATGAATACAAGCACGTGTACAGAAAACCTGGAGGGGAATCCCGCGCCATGTCTTGACTCATCAAGCAAGCATTCTGCAGTAATTCAGCCTCCTTCATGGCACACGATCCTCTTGCAGTCATCAAACATCCCACAAGCGTCGCCAAGATCCCGATCATTCTGGAGTATTGCCCACGCCATGTCTTGACTCATCAAGCATGCATTCTGTGGATCACATCCGCATCGTAGACTCGAGGCTCTCATACTTATGTTTTTCTCTTACTTTCATTACAACCTTACAAAGTTTGTTTTAAAAGAAAATCATCACAACCTAGAGCTAGCTTACCCTACCGGACTTAAATCAACAACGGAGACAGTCAACCTACCTGGCTACTTCTCAAGAGACGCTCAACCCTCAACGGTTAGCTCTCAAATCATAAATAAAACTGCCGGTCACTAGGGTCTCGTCTAGCCTCTAGATTCCAACAACTATCTCTTTCTAGAGATCAACAATATTTCATAATCAATCTCCAATAATAATTCCATTTCTTTTGTTCACAAACTCTTTCTCAAAACATTTCTTTTATAATCTCATAACATGAGAACCATTCAATTAGAAATCTTTATCAATTTCATCTTTCACATCCTTGTGTGCATTTCACAATAAAACTCAATCAAATATTAATAATCATAAAATCTTGTACTCAACTTATTTAACTTTTATTTGTCAAAATCAAATCCAAACTCAAAACCAAAATAAACAGTTCGGTTCAGTCGACTGGTGACAGTATCAGTCGACTGTTCAGCGAACATCAAAACATCTCAGTCTGTTCAGTCGACTGTCGACAAGAAATCAGTCGACTGTTTTACGAAAACTTTAAAACATCAATAATACACAGTCGGTTCAGTCGACTGGTGACAGTATTAGTCGACTGTTCCGCAAATACTTTGAAAACTCAAACACCAAATTTCAGTACAGTAGCAGTTGACTGTGATAGTAGACAGTCGACTGTCCTGCCGACAACAATCCAATTTCTTACACTTGCCAGTCGACTGTGGAAGGTAGTCAGTTGACTGTCAATTACACCAATTGCAGCTTGCATATGTTTTTCGACCTTTTAATTGATCTATACTTCCACATAAAAATATAGATCATTTTCTTTTTTTAAAACCAATATCGTATATGTTATCAAAATCTCAAGTTTCTCATTTTTCAATGAAATCCTTAAAATGCATCAAAACACATATTCAATCAATTTTCCAAATAACTGTTTTCCTTTATCAAAATTATTTTACAAAAATCTCTATACTCGTATAAATAATATTTTGAGGTTATAATCCCACTACTCTGTCACATTCTCGACAACAACATATTTGCATTATTCTAATCATGTCTCGACATGCATCAATTTCATGCAATCACTTCGATTCTAGCAATTCAACAAGCAATCATAACAATTTAAGGAATAGCATAGCAATTTGCATTTACCACAATCAATCAAAATTTAACGATTCATTAATTTGCATGTAATCTCATAATACCAATTCAATTTCAACCAAATAAATCATATATCAACTATCATGCAATATCTACTCCTAAATTAGAAAGCATTTAAGAAACACCCACCTAAATTGAAGATTTGTACTCAAATGGACTCCTAGAATTAGGAGCTCCTAAAAAAAACTCCAATTGCAACTTCCTCGAAATCCGTGCACCAAAGCTAGCCCCACACTCCATTCCAATTTCGGCAAGCATCCATCAAGAGCATCTCCATTCCCACTCCATTTCGGCAACATCAAGAACAACTCCCATCTTCTTTCATATACACATACTATGTATGTACATATATATACATTAATATATGTATATAGGCAAGTGGAATGGTGATTAGGTGGAGAAATGGGCAAGGCTATGCTGCTTTTGGTGGGTTTCTTTTCGAAATGGCAGGAGAGAGGGAGGAGAAGAGATGAGAGAATGAGAGACTAAGGGGGTATTTTTATAAGAGAGTAGTAGGGTAGTTAGTATAACTACCTCCACATGAACACCACTTACCCCATTATTAAAATTTGAAAATTGCTTTCCCTCTTATTTTCAGCATCCAAAATTTAGTTTTCCCTCTCTTCATAAGTAGCCCGGCCCCCATACATGTGTGCACATCGCACGTGTGCACGTGCACGTGCTTTGTGTACAAAAACAATTTATTTATTTAATCCTCTTAAAATAATTATCTATATATGTAATAAACATATAAACTTAACTTAAAAATTATACTTTTCATGCACAATTAAAATAGAAAGAAATATTTCATGAAAATTTATTTTGAAGGAAGAACGCGCTTAAACACGTGCACCAAAACACGTGCGTTGCCCGTAAAATCTCAAAAATACAAAAGTTGACTTTATTAACCGAAAAAATATTTATAAATAATTGGAATGCAACATAAAGTATATTTAATGTACATATATGATAATGTACTCAAACGTACAGAAAACACGTGTATTGCACGTAAAAAAATTTATTTTAATAAAGATAGTCAAAAATTGAATTTTCGTTCACAAAAAAAATTCAAACGTGTTTATAAAAATAAATGATTGAAATCCATTAAAAACTTTGCACGTAACGGTGGAATACCCGAAAACGACACGTGCATTGATAAATACGTAAAAAGCACGTAAAACTCAAAGATTGAAATATAGCATTTGAGTTGTCTCAAATGAGATTTTTAAGAATAAGGGATTGCATAAATAATTGAAATTCTAAATACACATTAAAAATGCGTTATGGATATCATCAATAACAGTACAAAATTCACGTGCGTAACACCCGAGAGCAAAATTGTCATTTAAATTTTGCAGGGTGTTACACTCTCCCCCCCTTAGAACAGTTTCGTCCCCGGAACTCACTATGATAAAAGCTGTATTTTGTACACACTAAAGAAAATATCAGTATAACATATAGAAAAGTACAAAAATTAAGAAAATACGTATAGCATAAAAGTAAGCAATGTGGATGAATTAGACAAAAATCTATTTAAGAAAATTGTGAGTATAAAAAATTTATAAGAACTGAACAAGGAAATCTAGAAAGTAGCATAAGAAAATAAATGCGACAATAAAGGATAGTGTATATTAAAAAGAGTTTTCATACAAAAATACTATTAAGTAAACCATTAGGTAAAATAATAAATAAACTTAGTCATTAATTGTGAAAATAATTTCAGAAAACAATGCAATAAAGTAAAACATAGTTAATGGGTACTTTATAAATAGATTCAATACTGAAAATTCATCAATGTAATAAATAGTAGAAAATCGCAAACCAACTTGGTACTATTCGACAAATCTAGCAATTTAACAGTTTGAGAAATATCTGAGAAGGGAATATAGTAAAAGTATAGAAAACATAAAATGGTTCTAATATCATAAAATAATTTGTAAGGTAATTATAGTAATTATACATACAATTTGAAGATTAGGTATACATCGAAATACTTTTGAATTATTCAGTAGAGCGAGAAAACCAACTTACAAAAATCACATAGACGAAAAATTATAGAGGTGAAATAAATAGCATGATATGAAAATTATAAATGATTTGTAGCAGTCAAACAAGACATCGTAGTAGTAAAACGTACTATTGAAAGTAGTGCGAAAACTAGTTATATAACAAAGAAAAGTATAGACAATGAAAAAAAATGATTTTGTATATAAATTGATGATTTGTAAAGTAAATACAATAATCATACATGTATGATAAAAATGAAAAGGCAAAAATCTAAATAATTTCGATTTGACAAGTAGACCAAGAAAATCACCATACCAAATTATGTATATACATAGACGGAAATTATAGGGCGAAACAACAACATCATGATACAAAATTTACAAATGATGTGTAGGAGTAAAATAATATGTTATGGTAGTAACAATGCAAAACAATTTATATAGAAGTGAATCATGAATTATAACAGAAGTATAATAAATAAAACTGTTAGGTGAGTAGCCACCAACTCTAAAATAGTAAAATACGATAAATTGGTATGAGATACTACCTCACATAAAATACAAAGTACTACAAAGAAAACGGCAAGATAGTTGAGATTTGGCGGTAAATACGCAAGTTTGATAGATATAGAAATCAGTATAAACAGTATAATGTTAGGTTACAAAATATTATAAAATAGTTCAAGCTAGTACAAAATGAAATAGTTATAAGTGAATATTATAGAAAACAAGGTAGGGGTTATCTAAGTATAATATTTGCTTCTGGTGTAGGTTCATCTCGCTGGTATCCAACAGCAGACTTGCCTATCTTGATCTCATGTTGCATAATTGCTTCTACGATATCCGGTTGCAATTTGCCTTCTGGGCATTCGGTTGCAAATTTTGCCTCACTGACATCCAGTTGCAGTTTGCCTTCTGGACATTCAGTTGCAAACCTTGCCTCCCCAACTTCCAGTTGCAGTTTGCATCCAATGATGTCTAGTTGCATATTTGCCCTCTCGACATTAAGTTGCACCAAAACGGAAGATGGGAAGATGTAATCTTCCATATATACTTGGATATGGGATGTTTAATAAATTATGGTGTTTATGTTTGAAATCAATGATACAGAAAAAGATTTTACACAATGAAATATCAAAATAGGTGTATAGGATATATCAAACATAGACGGTACTAATTACTGGTAATGAAAAATTATTTATAACACCAAAACAAATAATATAGAATATATGCACGTGTCGGAAATAAAATTGAAAACAATAATGATGTAGTGTAGCAATTTAGGACAATAGACACAAACAATTATGCATAAAAATAGTAATGTAATAACTGGGGGATGGCGAAATTATATGTATAGTAAATATTTTGAAATACATGACACATATAAAAATTCAATGGAAAACATATGTAGTAATCGAGAATGTAAAGACAATTTAAAATTTGAGAATAAAGTAGTATAAATAGTGAGTATATGCATTATATTAAGGAAACGAAATTACAAAATTAATGAATATAACAAATAAATATGTACTAACAATAATATTGAATGCAGACAATAAATCAAATTAGTATGTTGTAAAAATATTTCAATCTTGTTAAAATATATTGAAGTATATAAGACAATACGAGATAACGAAAGAATATCGCATCAGAAAATCAAATCACGTAAAATGAATACACATAAGCAAAATTCCCAAGCAAAATTCAAAATGTAATAGTAAATGAAAATAATAGTTGTAATATAAATTTAATAGAATACGTAAAGTAATAGCAGATATGGATGGATAACATAATGTGACAAAAAACACGAAAGACAAAACTTTAAGATTGAGAGACAATTAAAATAAGTTCAACTAAATCAAGACTAAGGGAAATAGACAAAATACTAGGCATTAATATGATTTAATAGTATAGTTAGATATTTATTTGGAAAATATTAAATATTGAAAAGTACTATGATGAAAATCCACATAAAATAATTTGAAGGGAAAGTGTGTCTATGTGTAAGGTATCATGAATGACGGTTCAAACCAACCACGCTTCCACTGCGCCACTCTGATACCCAGAAAAAATGAGCTCGCATACAATCTCAAATCAATGTATATGAGGAGAACATCATGAATGAATGTAAATTCAATAACAAATTCCATTCATGACTCCAGCCATCCAAATAGGGGAAGGAAAGAGAAAACATCAGCCTATAGAGCGACACAAATGTAAATCACTTACATTTAAATCTCTACAAACTGAACTCACACTCTAATGTCCACTTCTAGAGTGTCGTTCCTTATAAATTTGTACTACTTAGAAGCGTACCTCTGATACCACTCTGTAACGCCCCGAATCCCAAAATAGCTGAATTCGAGATGTTCTACAGGATCTTTTCACTTCTTTCGTACAATTTTACAAGAAATTTAAAACTTTTATTTCAACAATAATTACATCAGAGTCTTTTACATCAATACGCAGCGGAATCAATAAAATACGACAATAATAAAAGTACAATTGTTACAACTTTAACATTTAAGTAATCAACAGCATCACCAATCATCTTTATATCTTCATGTAACTCCAAACCCTGCATATAAAACTGTGGGTGCGTCAGTTGCTTACAACTGACGAAATATTATACACGGCCATCCTCTCTATGCCGGAAACAGTATAACGATTCTTAAATACTTTAGCAAACACAAACTTGATCATAAACAAAGCTACAAGGGGACTATCCTGTTGATGTCGTGTTGTGCGGTGCACTTAGTCCTTAATGCAGTTATTTATATCACATGACACTAATGCACACTTGTTCGGATTCTATGCATCCCATACTACATAGGTCCGAGGGCAAGCCTCTTAATCGTTCTTCTTCTTGTAGGGTTCGATCCCTCGCCATGACTTAATCTACTGCTGTAACTACGGTAAGTATCTCAGATGATCTATGAGTACAAGCTCGTGTACAGAAAACCTGGAGGGGAATCCCGTGCCATGTCTTGACTCATCAAGCATGCATTCTGCAGTAATTCAGCCTCCTTCATGGCACACGATCCTCTTGCAGTCACCAAACATCCCACAAGCGTGGCTAGAGTCCGATCATTCTGAGTTGTGCCTACGCCATGTCTTGACTCATCAAGCATGCATTCTGTGGCTCACACACCCGCACCGTAAACCCTAGTTCTCATACTCGTGTTTTTCTCTCACTTTCATCACATCTTCACTATGTATCTCTCTGTAATTTCGGTAAGTATCATAGATGATTTATGAATACAAGCACGTGTACAGAAAACCTGGAGAGGAATCCCGCGCCATGTCTTGACTCATCAAGCATGCATTCTGCAGTAATTCAGCCTCCTACATGGCACACGATCCTCTTGCAGTCATCAAACATCCCACAAGCGTCGCCAAAATCCCGATCATTCTAGAGTATTGCCCACGCCATGTCTTGACTCATCAAGCATGCATTCTGTGGATCACATCCGCATCGTAGACTCGAGGCTCTCATACTTATGTTTTTCTCTTACTTTCATTACAACCTTACAAAGTTTGTTTTAAAAGAAAATCATCACAACCTAGAGCTAGCTTACCCTACCGGACTTAAATCAACAACGGAGACAGTCAGCCTACCTGGCTACTTCTCAAGAGACGCTCAACCATCAACGGTTAGCTCTCATATCATAAATAAAACTGCCGGTCACTAGGGTCTCGCCTAGCCTCTAGATTCCAACAACTATCTCTTTCTAGAGATCAACAATATTTCATAATCAATCTCCAATAATAATTCCATTTCTTTTGTTCACAAATTCTTTCTCAAAACATTTCTTTTATAATCTCATAACATGAGAACCATTCAATTAGATCTCTTTATCAATTTCATCTTTCACATCCTTGTGTGCATTTCACAATAAAACTCAATCAAATATTAATAATCATAAAATCTCGTACTCAACTTATTTAACTTTCATTTGTCAAAATCAAATCCAAACTCAAAACCAAAATAAACAGTTCGGTTCAGTCGACTGGTGACAGTATCAGTCGACTGTTCAGCGAACATCAAAACATCTCAGTCTGTTCAGTCGACTGTCGACAAGAAATCAGTCGACTGTTTTACGAAAACTTTAAAACATCAATAATACACAGTCGGTTCAGTCGACTGGTGACAGTATTAGTCGACTGTTCCGCAAATACTTTGAAAACTCAAACACCAAATTTCAGTACAGTAGCAGTTGACTGTGAAAGTAGACAGTCGACTGTCCTGCCGACAACAACCCAATTTCTTACACTTGCCAGTCGACTGTGGAAGGTAATCAGTCGACTATCAATTACACCAATTGCAGCTTGCATATGTTTTTCGACCTTTTAATTGATCTATACTTCCACATAAAAATATAGATCATTTCCTTTCTTTTAAACCAATATCGTATATGTTATCAAAATCTCAAGTTTCTCATTTTTCAATGAAATCCTTAAAATGCATCAAAACACATATTCAATCAATTTTCCAAATAACTGTTTTCCTTTATCAAAATTATTTTACAGAAATCTCTATACTCGTATAAATAATATTTTGAGGTTATAATCCCACTTCTTTGTCACATTCTCGACAACAACATATTTGCATTATTCTAATCATGTCTCGACATGCATCAATTTCATGCAATCACTTCGATTCTAGCAATTCAACTAGCAATCATAACAATTTAAGGAATAGCATAGCAATTTGCATTTACCACAATCAATCAAAATTTAACGATTCATTAATTTGCATGTAATCTCATAATACCAATTCAATTTCAACTAAATGAATCATATATCAACTATCATGCAATATCTACTCCTAAATTAGAAAGCATTTAAGAAACACCCACCTAAATTGAAGATTTGTACTCAAATGGACTCCTAGAATTAGGAGCTCCTAAAGAAAACTTTAATTGCAACTTCCTCGAAATCCGTGCACCAAAGCTAGCCCCACACTCCATTCCAATTTCGGCAAGCATCCATCAAGAGCATCTCCATTCCCACTCCATTTTGGCAACATCAAGAACAACTCCCATCTTCTTTCATATACACATACTATGTATGTACATATATATACATTAATATATATATATAGGCAAGTGGAATGGTGATTAGGTTGAGAAATGGGCAAGGCTAGGCTGCTTTTGGTGGGTTTCTTTTCGGAAATGGCAGGAGAGAGGGAGGAGAAGAGATGAGAGAATGAGAGTCTAAGGGGGTATTTTTATAAGAGAGTAGTAGGGTAGTTAGTATAACTACCTCCACATGAACACCACTTACCCCATTATTAAAATTTGAAAATTGCTTTCCCTCTTATTTTCAACATCCAAAATTTAGTTTTCCCTCTCTTCATAAGCAGCCCGGCCCCCATACATGTGTGCACATCGCACGTGTGCACGTGCACGTGCTTTGTGTACAAAAACAATTTATTTATTTAATCCTTTTAAAATAATTATCTATATATGTAATAAACATATAAAATTAACTTAAAAATTATACTTTTCATGCACAATTAAAATAGAAAGAAGCATTTCATGAAAATTTATTTTGAAGGAAGAACGCGCTTAAACACGTGCACCAAAACACGTGCGTTGCCCGTAAAATCTCAAAAATACAAAAGTTGACTTTATTAACTTAAAAAATATTTATAAATAATTGGAATGCAACAAAAAGTATATTTAATGTACATATATGATAATGTACTCAAACGTACAGAAAACACGTGTATTGCACGTAAAAAAATTTATTTAAATAAAAATAGTCAAAAATTGAATTTTCGTTTACAAAACAAATTCAAACATGTTTGTAAAAATAAATGATTGAAATCCATTGAAAACTTTGCACGTGACGGTGGAATACCCGAAAACGACACGTGCATTGATAAATACGTAAAAAGCACGTAAAACCCAAAGATTGAAATATAGCATTTGAGTTGTCTCAAATGGGATTTTTAAGAATAAGGGATTGCATAAATAATTGGAATTCAAAATACACATTAAAAATGCGTTATGGATATCATCAATAACAGTACAAAATTCACGTGCGTAATACCCGAGGGCAAAATTGTCATTTAAATTTTGCAGGGTGTTACACTATTTCATCCATCTAATCCATTTGTCCCCCAATCCTCTCCCTCTAAGAGCTTCCAGTAAACATTTCCAGTCAACAGAGTCGTATGCCTTCTCAAAGTCCAGCTTTAGAAAGAAGTTCTTAGAGTTGCTCTTATGGCAGTGGTGGATAACTTGCTCAGCAGTGGCCACACAATCTAGAATACATCTGCCCTTGATGAAGTCTGTCTGGGTTTTGCTGATTATACTATCCATTATACTCTCTAGGCGGATGGCCAGGACCTTTGTGATGATCCTGTCCGAGCAATTTATGAGGCTAATTAGTCTAAAATCCCCCACTCGCTTAGATTCCTCCTGTTTGGGTATGAGAACCACTTCCGCAAAATTGAACATGCCCTATCTAAGATTGTGATGAAAAAATTCCTCCATCAGTGCCTAATGTCCCCTTTAATTTCTGCCCAGAACACTTGAAAGAACATCATTGGGAAGCCATCTGGTCCAAGCAACTTGTCAGCTCCCATTTGGTAGATGGCCTTTTTCACCTCCAGTTCCGAAAAAGGTGCTTCCAAAGAGGCCAGAAATTGCATTGAATCGTTCTGGTATTCCTGCCAGTAATCCTCCCTCAGTGGAACCCTGAAATCATTCTTCCTTCCAAAGATGCCCATGTAGTAATTTTGAAAGGCTGCGGAGATCGCATTTTCGTCTTGCAAGGTTCCCGCATCCGTCTGAATTGAGAGGATGAAATTGGATCTACGTCTTGCGCTTGCCACTCGGTGGAATTAGGCCGTATTCGCATCTCCCTCTTTGAGCCACGAGACCCTTGATCTTTGTTGCCACTTGATCTCTTCCAATTTATACAGATTGGCTACATTTTCTCGAAGCTCTAGTAGCTTGCTTCTTTCTTCCTATGATAGGACTCTCGTCTCTTCCACCCTTTCAAGCTCATTGATTCCTTCCATAAAGGAATCTTTTGCACGCCAGATGGTCGAGAACCTAGATCGATTCCATCTACGCAGTCTCCTTCTCAATCTACGTTCACACCATCGGGATGCAGCATCCCTTCCAGCAGTTGGGAGCGCCCAATTTTCCATAACCATGTAATGGAATCCCTGAATTTCCAGCCAGACCTTCTCAAATCTGAATTTCTGTGGCCTCTGCGCTCTGCATACCCCAACATCGAGTAGGATCGGGATATGATCTGATGTGGGTCTACGAACCGATCTAGCTGTAGCTAACGAAAGTTAGCTTCCCACTCCATCGATACTAATATCCTGTCCAACTTGGCCATAACCGGAGCCTCTTGCATATTAGACCAAGTGAAAAGTCTTTCATTGATTGGGATGTCGACCAGCTCTAGTTTCGTTATCACTCTATTGAACTCCTCTCTGTGTCTGTCACTGGAGCCTCTTCCCTTGTGCTTTAAAGCAAATTTAGTGATGTTGATATCTTCCCTAACAATCCAGGCTCCTAACCAACGCTGCCTAATATCGATAAATTCTTGCCAAAAGGCATCTCGGTCTGTAGCCACATTCGGCTCGTATACTACAGTCACCGTCTGCACCCAATCATCAGACTGTCTCTTCAGTCGGGTAGTCAGGGAGAACGTTCCACTGTACACCTCGATGCAAGTGAGGATATCCGAATTAAACCCTATAGTGATCCCTCCCGAGGCTCCTGCTGACGGCCATAACACCCATTCCTTGATTCTGTTACCCCCGACTCTTTTGAGTTTGAGCCCGTGCTGAAGTTTGGTCTCCTGCAGCCCTACTACATCCGCCTTGGAGTTGCTTATGACGTCCCTTACCATATCTCTCTTCCCCCTATCCCCCAGCCCCCTAACATTCCAGAATAGTGTATTCATTGGGGGACTGTGTCAGCGGTGATCGTTGGTGTAGGTGTGGGGCCGGCTACTTTCTCGGGGATGTCTGTCGACCCAGTGCTATTTCCTAGGGCATTCTCATAGCTAGTCTTAACCCTTTCAGTTTCCCAACCCCTAATTTTATTAAGTAGTAAAGCATTACGCTCTGTGTCTCACACCTCTAACCCACATATTTTAGCAAGGAGAAACACATCAGAGTCGGACATGAAATTTAATATAGTTGCTAAATAACTACTCGTACCTCCGTTGTCGAACTTTACAGCTTTGGCTGCCGCTGCTACTTCGAGATAATCATCCAGGGACTCCACATGAGCCTTCTTGGGCGATCGCTGCACTCTGAACCCAACCATCCTGCGTGATGATCCAGAGCTATCTGCAGGTGCTGATTCTAAAAGAGTGGACAGAGCCATCTCTGGCGACATCTGTGTGTTAGCGATGAACTCGAGATCGTCTGAGTCCTCATCTGTGAATACAAATTCTTCATCAAGATTTAGACGCTCATCTAGGTCCACATCGCTATCTGTTTGCTGAGCTTCCCGTTGTAGTTAAGGTTCTCTTGTTGCGGACTCCTCATTGAGCCCGCAGACTGGCGACTCAATAGTAATAGCGGTGCTTTCCGTTGCGGTCCTCTCAATGGGCCCGTTCCCTATCTGAGAAATTGTCTGATTGTCTGACACTAGAGAATTACATGTTTCAGAGGCAGTAGAGTGCATTTTGGACCCCTCTTTGGGCCCACAAACGCTTATAAAAGGATCACATTCCACCAAATTCTCAGTAGGCCCATTAGAAGGCGAAGCTAAAACAGTGCCGCGGTCCACTCTACTGCTGGCCTCAATAATAGCGCTAGCAGCTTGTTCAAAGTGGGCGGTGAGGTTACCCCCCACTGCCAGCTGGCTTCAACGGATTGGTGGGTTTTCGGCTGCCTCAGAGGGCGTTAAGACCAAGGGGTGCTTCGTTAAAAACGACGCACTGGTGATTGCTTTTTCCTTCGCTACCAAGGTAGAAGGCGCTTCAAAGCTGTCTTCTTTCCCACATTTGCCTATCTCATTCGATCCAAAACCCTTTGTCTTCCTTCCCAAAATTTCCTACCTCAAAAAGCCTCTCTTTACCCACTCCTTCAGCGCCAAACTCGTACTCCTTTGGGTTCTTTTTGCTGAGGTTGCGCAGATCATCGCTCTTCTCTTTCCCCAGAGTGGTCTCTGACTCCTGTCGCGCTTGATTCAAAGGAGCTTCTTTTTCCTTTTCTGATGCAAACCAACGCTTTGTGACCCACTCTCTGGTCGAAAGTGTTCCTTCGCCTGTTACCTTCCCCAGACTGGTGGTTTCTTCCACCAACCCCTGTCGTGGAGCCTGCATGTTGTTACAGACTGGAGTTTTGCCCTTTTTGGGGTCTGTAAGCCCTGTCCCTCCCCTCTGTGCCACTGCGCGCCCCTACAAAATAGGAGTTTCGAGCAGGTCCACCGTTCGATCCACTGAGTTGAAGGTTCTAGAGGACTTTTGACCGTTGGGTCTGACGGAGCGATAGCTGCCTCGATCTTCTTTATACGGAGGGTCTTTTTTTGGCCGTGGATCCTTTGCCGGTGCATCTCGGCGATGCTCTAGCCCTATAGCCACCTAGATGATCTCCCGGTGAGCCCTCTCTACTTCGTGGGAACCATCAATTGTGAGGCACTTTGTTGGCAAGAGCACTTGCTTGTAGGATCTGCTATCTCTGAGGGAAGTTGTACGCTTAGGGGAGGTGATAGTCACCTGTTCCTTTTGTGCTTCTTCTCTCTTGTCTAGCACGAATCTGACAAGATATGATTCATCGAAAGAATACACCTTAGAGAATCTCGGCATCAAGAAAATATCAGTGCTTCTGACTAGTACCCTTGCCGAGACTATCTCTGATCGGCGTACTGTATTCTCATCTATCTCTTCCATAGTCCCAAAATTCGCCATTATCTCTTGGAGAGCCTCCCTCTTCCAAAAGTGTAAGGGGATGTTATGAATCCAAATCCAGTACTTTTCACCCTGTGGGAGCTCTGCTTCGAAAGTCGGCGTCCAAGCGCTGAACTTGATTTGGAAATGGCCAAAGTCGACAATCCCCAAGCTGACAACCTCTGCGACCTTATCCGGCGATGGGAAAGAGACCAGAAATTGCAAGTGGCATAGCTTCTTAGCAACCCAATCCCTATGGGCACTCATAGGCCACTTGTCAGTGAGTGCTTGCATGAGATGTGCCTCTGAAGGCCTTCCAGCTCTGACTTTGGCAATGGCACACCATTGCTGCAGCCATCGTTCTTCATTTTTGATAGTCTCAAGGCTCTTAGCCAGTCGGATGACCGTGGGATTATCGGGGGAACTTTCTCCTGCTCACTGGACATTCTTCATCACTTTGGGTTTCCACCACATTGGTGCATACATAAGAGAGATGCCCCCACTTCATGCATTTAAGGCACCGTACTTCTTTGGTGCACTCACTCCTGTAGTGGCCTAGGTCCCCGCAGTTGAAATACGGAGCTGGCTTTCTCTTGCCCTTCCTCTGCTTCTTCTTGTGGTGGAGCTGATCGGCTTGAAGGTTAGTATAACAGGCCTGAGTTTTGTTTTTCTTACCCCTAACCTGAACCCAATGCCCCTCCCTCTCCTCATTGCCGGAGTTCCCATCTTCTAAAGTCCCGTCTAGCGCAGCCCCTTGATGGTCTTGCTTGGCGTAGGATTTAGTAGCGTGGATCTCCCGTGATGTTGGAGTTGTGAGCTGAAAGGTGGTAGGATTGGGGTGGGTGGTCGTGGCAGTTTGTATTGATTCATGGAGTTCCCTTTGGGTGTTGTGGTGGTGGGGAGGGTCAGAGGGGTTATGCTTGTGTTGTATTGAGGACTGCTGAGGTTGAAGGAGTGGCTGAAACATTGGTTTGGTGATTGGTATGGTGTTGGAGTTGGTGGGAGGGTGATGTTGCCTGCGAGTCCCAATCTCGATACCTCTCTGAGTGTGGTCTTGATGTGGTGGTGATGGAGCTGTAATGGTGGGGTCTTCTTACGCCTATATTGGTCGGTAGGAGGATCCCATCGTTGGGCCCTCCCCCCGTAAAACTCCTCATGTCGGCGTTGTTGTTCGTAGCGATGATGATCGTAGTTCCTTCCCTCACGACGTTGTTGTGCACGTTGGTGTACACGCATCGAGGAGCGAACACGTCTGAGCTCACGACCTTCTCCCTCATGGGGGTGTGGGACCACCTGTTGGGGGGCAACTGTAGGGCAGCAGGGACGTTCACTTCACTGGGTAGTGAGGGAGGTAGATGCAGTTGCGAAGGTGCTGATGTAGTCAGAGTCGACTCCGAGAGTGGTGCAGTAGCAGTAGCTGGTGGTGCCGGTGGGTGGTGGACCCTCTCATTGGGCCCGCACCCACTGAGCTCAAGTATCGACAGGATGGTGGACGGCAAGTTGGTGTTTGCTCAGAAGAAGAAGTGTAGTTAGAAGGGAACTGGAAGGAAGGAGAGGGTTGACGGGGTGAAGGCTGCAGTTGGTATGGATGAGGTCAGGTTGCAAAGCAGCGTAGGGAGGGTGGTCGAAGAAGAAGATCAGAGGAGGAGGAGAGGGGGGAGCATGGGTGAGTCGGAGCCAGAGTTCAGCAGGAGTGGGGAGGGGAGGTTTGGGTTAGGTAGGAGCATTTTTTTTATTCTTGATTTTGATGATTACCAAATTATTGTGTCTGCATCCAGACTTAAAAATGGACAAGTTAGTTATGCTCTTTTGAAAAGAATATAGTTGTGTAGTGAGCGATGCTGGCTTAGCTGGGAGAGCAATTGAAGAACAAGAAACTTCAGAAACTGTTATGTTTGAAAATGTTGATATTCAAACAATGTTAATAAACATATATAAAGCTAACACGATAAAATTATTTGAAGATCATATTCTAAAACTTTCATTATGATATCATTTTAAAAAGTAGCGATATAATAAAAAAATTGTCACTTTAACTGTCACTATATATCACATACAATGACATATTTGTAGTGACAAATTATCGTACTGTCCAGCTCATCTTTCTTGTAGTGACACTAAGTATGTAGCTATTTCATTAACAAAGTACTTTCAAAATAAGTGCCAACCACATTGGTTAAACTTTTGGACTTTTATAATCTGACAATCAGCTTGTTCATTGATTTTCAATATCTCATAACATCGATCTCGAATATTCCATATTCTTTATCTACATGTAATCATTTTTGGCAGTTGTACTATGAGACATTTTGGTTTTTATCAATAGTTAAAAGCAAACAACCATTAGGTACAGGTACTAATAATCATACTAAACTTTGTCAAACCCATATTATAATCAAAATACTTGTAGGCTTTTTTACATGGACTCCATATTTTTACATCCAACCAAGTTAAACCCAAATTCAAATCTAGTTAAAAAAAATTATGTTCAAATGTCAGAACTCCCTTCCACTGACAAGTTGTCCCACATTCCCATTCCACTCCCCCAGATATCCGTGCCTCACTATCACTACCTTGAATTTTTTCTCCAAAATGACCCACTTTGTTAAAGTCTTTACCAAACTGACCCACTTTTCAAAGTATTTTCCAAAATGACCTACTCGCTATCTTAAATAGCGAGTTTGGTGAAAGTGTCCATGTTGTTTGAGATAGCGAGTGTAGGCTTAGGTATTTGTCCACAACTTGGAGAAAAAGATTGTAGAAAAAATATCAAAGTAAGACTCGCTGTCTGAAACAACGAGCGTAGTTGTACCACTGTCACGCCCTGCTTCCCAAAAGAATATGGAATATGGTACGCGACTAAACCCAGCGGATAGTTTTCACCATCCATAAGCTGTACGGATCTGCTTGACTCATCATAACAGTAAATATAACAGTATGCTCCAACTAGGCATGCAAAAATAATTATAACTCAACAGTATTTATTGCATCAATAATAAATGTTCCAGCAAATACTAGATCTAAAAAAACAATAATCTTGGGACAATAAGCCCAAATACAAGTCTCAATACAGTTAATAAATATAAATAGTTCATCAAAACATTTAAGCAAATGATTCCAATTGCGTAGCTCAAAACTTTTGCGCACCAACTCCAGTAGGCAATTGATCAGCCAAACCTGCTCATATGGTAATCATAAGAAAAATAGAAAAACAGGAAAACATAACGCCCGTTAGATGTAAGCCTGGGCCGCAAGCAATACAAGTAGGAAAATGAAGGAAAAACTAAACTAAACAGGTAATACTAACATGGAGAGGGTAGCAAATATAACAGTCTACAGATGACAGTAAGCAGTGTAGCGATAACAGGAAAAGCATAACAGTAACAATAAGGAGTAACAGTAACAGTGTGTCAACGATAGCAGTAATCAACAGTAACAGTAAAGTGCACAATAACTTTAACAGGATGTGACAGTGTAAACAGTTATTCTTATGTCTAATGTTCATTACTAACTAGGTAGCACTTCATGCGTCCCAGATTTTACCACATGGTTGCTACATCAAACAGCTTCTCTTTAAGATTTTGTAGTGGAACTTCTATAGGGCAATATATTCAGACAAACAGTAACAGTAACAGTAATAACAACAAACGGTGTCATGAATCATGCCCTCAAGTATCCAGAGATAAACAGTAGGTACCACAGTAAACAGTGGGAAAACGGGTCCCTTCTGAATATGTATTTCTATATTGTCCACTACTCGATCTTTTTTCTTAAAACCCCGGTTTGATTTCTTTTATTATCAATAAACATGTGTGAATGAATACAAGTAGGCTAAAGACATTGCAAGAACAGGAAATAGGTCTAAAATAAAATAGTGATTGCAACGGTTGATAAAAACAACGAAATTCTCAGTTCTGGACAGCAAGATACTGCTGTACCAAATCTGAGATTCCCATTGCTACAGAATAGAAAATCCAGATCCGTAAAAAAATCTAGAAACTAGACTTTCTACCGATTCCAGCACATATATATAAGTCACATATCAGCCACAAAAATAGGGTTGAAAACAGCATTTTACACAGAAATCGTGTTCAGCCAGAAAATGCAAAATCTTATTTATAAGCATGAAAAGAGTTTAAAATCATCATAATTAAATCTGAGAAAAATTTGAAGGATTTCCTAACATATCTAGTTTCAAAATATAAAATATTATGAATTTATATTACAGATAGTATAGTCAACAAAATTGGAAAAACAGATCAATGCAACAAAATCTCAATTCTGAAAGTTCAGACATAGCAGTACCAAAACAGAGATAATTTATAAAATATAATTCGAAATCCAGATCCGTCAAAAGGGTGATAAAATGGAAAAATAAGGCAACAGTTTATATTCACAAAGCTTTCAACAAAAATGAATAGAATGAGGTTGAAAACATAATTCTTTACTTACAACATGCAGATTGGAAATATTTCGATTGGTTTCAAAAGTATGAAATGAGATGCAAAAGTCATTAATTAATTCAAAAAAAATTAGGAATTGCTCCCAGTCATATCTAACATACTCAGCAAAATATAGAGTTCAAAATTCTACTTTAATATTAGTTTTAAAATAAAATTCCATACAGAATACATATAGTTCAGAATCTAGAATATACGATACGACTGTAGCAAAACAACAATAACTCATGCATCAAAAATCGGAATTCAGATCCATCAAAAGTTATGGAAACTAGAAAACAAAGGCTACAAATCATGTTTACAAACTTATTTATTTTACTAATGTTAACCGGATCAAAATTATTGTAAAAAATAGGACAACAGTAGACAAAAGTTCTTTTCGGCATTTTATTAAACAACTTAACTATAAACTGTCCAATCTAGATGTCATACAAAGCATGGTATATGTGGGTTATTCAAATCAGCATGGCATGTGAATCAAATAGTGTATAATTAGATAATATATCCAACAAACATCTATGCAACAGTCATCTACAACATATGGTGTGCCACAACAACATACAATCAAGATGTCATCTAATCTAATTATTTTCATGCAACGGGTGTCAATTATTGTAGCTACTCATGATCAAGAGATGATGTCAACGGTTAAACTAATAAATATGGATCATCATGAGAGAACAAATATTTTCATACTAGATTACTTACGGTTATTAACTTGTATGACAAAAAGAACACATACAAGCTACTTGCCTGAATGAAGACGACGGAAACGAAGAACATATTAATGAGAACGGATCCCGAACAACGAACACAATGAACACGAATAAGAAACAAGAATCACACCAATACAACCACTAGTGGTGCCCATGTCTTCACACGCACACACAAGGGACAGCAGCCAACAACAGCAAGACCGAACAGCAGCAACACCAGGGAAAACGACGACGGTGCAAGGGACGTGGAGCGGCACTGGCGGCACTGCTCGACAGCACGGCGAGGAGAGAGGAAGGAGAGTGCGGTGGTCGAGATAGGGGTTGTCGCCGGTGTCGGAAGACATAGACGACGACCGCAAGAGCCAGGGGAGGGGATTGGGAGGTGAGGTCGGGGGTAGGAGAGAGACGGCTAGAGAGAGAGAGAGAGAGAGAGGATTAGGGTTTGGTGATTAGGGTTAGGGTACAATTAGAGTGTTTAAATATAGACAGTATGAGTTTGGGTGAACTGGGTAGTATTCAATAGGAAGAAAAGAATCCAATAAGAGATAAATAGGCCATGAAATAAGTTTAAACAATAGACGAGATCAAGAACAAATTGTAGGCCAAATAAACGAGAATAAAAAGCTGAATCAATGCAAAAATGAATCACAAGAGAGAGAAGAACAACATACCATACAAAGGAAATGAAATTAAATACAACCAAAAATAATATTAATAATCAAAAATTTTATTAAATATAATTAAAAATACAAATACGAGCAATAAGGGTTACAACCACACTTCTAATAGCGAGTGTGGTTATACCATTTTTAAGTGCAATCTGCAACTACAAATTTCCTTGTATACATTTTCCTAAATTTGAAAAAGAATTTGGAAGCATTTTCCTTTTCTGAGATGGTGATACTTGTTATCTGCTGTTTTGAATTCAATTTTTAGCTTTTTAATTTAATGTTAAACGTATTAGTTTTCTATGTAGGTTATGCAAGACTTTTATCCTATTGTTTTAAAATTGAAATCTGTCATATCTTCTCTTGTGGAGGTCCAAAGGGTGACATTTGTAATGCTAGGGAGCATGAAGCTGTTTGGTTTAAGGGAAAACGTTTTATGCCTTCTGTGTGGGCTAATACCTCCGGGGAAGAACAAATAAAGCAACTGAGACCAGCCACTACCGAGACCTGCCACTAAGGGAGAAAAGTTGGGAGAAGAATGGTTTACCACAAACAATGTTGAAAATTGCATTAAACAAGTTAGTTCCTCTTTCATGGAGTTGAAGTTTTGTGACCCAACCTATTGATTCTCCAGTTGCTTTGGGTTTTTTTTTTTTTTAGTCACGTAATTTACATGTTTATTATTAGATCCACCAAAATTTATAATTGCTTTTGGGTCCCCCAATTTGTATGCTCAATTTTGATAAGCTCCGCTTCTATGTAAATCAGTGTTAGTTATTTTAAATTGTGTTTGTTTTAAAAGGAAATCCTGTATCTCTCCTTCCTCCGTACAGCTCCCTAATGGGTAGAGTAGATGGAGAATTCATTAAATAGGAGGATCTATTTCAAATGATGGCAGCAAATTGTGAGACCTGATAATAACTAACAATTATTTAGGAGACTTATTAATCATTAACAAGTATCGGGAGTCTAATAGCAAATACACATCCTTGGGACTAAATAGCAAAGTGTCCTACTTTTTCTGTTAACTGTGATTTGATTGGTAAGGTTATTCCTGTTTGCTATGCTTTTAGGTATCATGAAGCCAATCACAAGGCAAAAATCAAAGTCCTGGAGCTACCAAGGGAGCATTCTTCAGAGATGCAGGCTAAAATGAACGTTCTTATCTTTTCTTCGATGCTGCTTAGCTGAGGCACTTTTTGGTCATGTCATGTATGGTGTGTATAATTCTGCTTATAAATATATAATTCTATGACTATTGATGTTTGCAATGGTGCAAATTAACTTTAATGTTTTTATGATCCTATAGATGAAAATTTGGTTTTCTTCTAAACCTTGAACTGCATGCATGGAAGTTGCTAATTTCATTAAATTCTCAAATGTTGTGATATGCACATTTTGATTATGACTTAGTACTATACTACTATGATATTAGTTTTTTTTTTAAGTGTTTTCTTCTTGTGCTCGTACTGTGTTAATTCAATTTCTTTGGAACTTTCATAGCATAGTTTACTCATTTCCAATAACTGATCAACTGCAGTGAAGGCCGAAGGAGGGAATGGGTGTTTCCTACCCTATCGGAATTATCCAAAACCAAGGTATTATCTCTTAGAATCTGTTATTTAGTAAATAGATAAAACTGGCAGAGGTGTCTCATATTGAGGAGATACAAAGTTTTAAAGAAAAGAAAAACACTGCATTCCAGCTGATAGACTATTATAGCATTTATATGAAGGTGGACATTGTAGGTCATCTATTGGATATTTTACCATGAAAACATGTCATTTATGTGTTTATATTACCATTCATTAAGACTGGATGTGAACATTTTGCATCTTCCTCCGATGATACAACCTTTTCACGCAAACTACTACGATTTTTTGTGTATTAAGTGCTCCAATGTTGATTTTCAGCCCCAATCGAGATTTAATTTAATGTAGAAATCAGTTGAGGCTCACTAGTATGTTAATTGATAAATTAGAACGGAAGTACTAAAAAAACCATATCACCCCCCGCTTCCCAAAATACGGGAATATAAGCACGTAACAAAAGCTCAGCGAATGATGTAAACATCATCCATAAGCTGTACTAGTCTAACTCAACAATATGAAAAACAATCACAGCCACGCAAGAGAATATAATCACATAAAGGATGAACAACTTCAATAATAAATGAAATAATTCAAAACATAATATCCAACAATTGGAAAAACAAACTCCTGGTCATAAAAGCCCCAAAAACAAAGTACAATATCAATAACAATGTTCAAAGGAAAAAATAGAATGAAAGATAATTCAAGCAGTCTATTCTTGGGCTCCATTCTCTAAAATTGTTGCTCACCAAGTTTTTTTGGTATCACTCCTTCGGTACCTGTAAACTCGTGATCTAAAAATAGAGAAATAATGTCCGTTAAGAACAAGTCACAGACAGTAAGTAGTGGAAAACAGAGAACAGGAAAACATGGTATATCAAAGAATAAAGGACTGGATCAAAGTCAATAACAAAAAAAACAAGGGTTGGCAATAAAATCAAGGGTCTATATTCAATTAGGCAGTAACACTACAACCGGCGAAGGCTTCACCGGCGGTTTCGTAAGGCTTCACCGGCGTTTATAAACGTCGGTGAACACCCTACCGGCGCGTTGAGAAGCGCCGCACCAACCGCCGGTGGTGCGCGTGCCGGACTTTCATGGGCAGTCTTCCCCGGCGCTTTCATAACCGCCGGTACATGTTATTTAATGGCCGGCGCTTTTTAAAGCGCCGGTGCATGTAGGTTTTTCTTTTTTTAAAAAACTGCTTTTTTACATACCCCGGCGGTTTGGAAATGCCAGGGAATATATATAAATAATATAATTCTTTTTAAAAATTTAAAATAATTTAATTTTTTAGACGGATCCACTGGCGTTTTTTAAAACGCCGGGGTTTTTTAAAATTTTTTAAAAAAAATCAATTCAAAATCTGTATATATATGCAGATTTTTTTAATATATGCAGATGTTGCTAATAAACCCAAATTTATATCAAAATCAGTATATATTTTATACTGATTTGTTATTTTAATAAACCCAAATTTATATTCAAAATTTTACACGCACACCCATGGAAATGAACAATAAAAAATTTAGCTGACAAAATTCATTATATTTTATACTGATCAACATACACAACTTAGGAAGTTTAAAGTTCTGAAAAATTCATAATCGTCGACAACAATAACACAAGTATCAAGTTATACATATACCCTGTTTACATCAATAAAGTTCTAACAAGTTTGATCATACAAACTGATTGCACCACAAAAAAAGACCAAAAATGACTTGCAATTAGTAGATTTTTTTAATTGGTACGCCTCCTTAAGTCGTTGCTTCCATCATGCTCGCTTTGGTTCTCTGGATTTGCCCGACTTGAATTAGTTGGAACTCTATTCTGAAACTGTGTAAGTCACATTGTAAAAAAAAAATAATTAGGTTATAATTTGCAGGGATAAAGAGCAACTAGCTAAATCTAATAAAACAACCACATCCAAATGGAAGAACACTAAATGTATGACATGCTTATGGAATAAAGAAATCATGTCCTCAAACTGAGCAAAGTTCAAGTCTTTAACCAATTCATTATCAAATGATGTATGTATATGGTCAGGGTTGTTGTGAAAGCATCCATGATCATGAAACTGCACTAAACCGTCGTAGTGGTAAACCAAAAAAAAGCAATAAATCACAAACAATTAATGTACTTGAAGAAACTGAATAAAGATATAGTAAATTGTCTGAGAAATATAAAGTGCATTGTAAATACTTTTATTTGACAAACAAAACTCCTCATCTTTTCACAAGAATGGTTCATCCTTCATGTTATAGGTTTCAACAATGCAAAAGACAATTGTATCAGCTACAAGACAGACTGTATTCTGAAAATGAATTGCTAATTCATTAATAAGGGGCATTAGGTGTACAAAGGGATGCTGGGGCAAACTGAAAATGTAAAACAACATAAGCTTTCGTAGTAGCTATATCAAGGATGCATTGTATTGCTGTTTGGCCCATCACTAAGAAAGAACATATTCATTCTAGGATCTGCTACTTTTGATAGAGAATGATGAATATAAGGTTTTTTTTAACATAACTGACACAGGCATGCACCACCCAACACACACGCACTCACAGAACATAAAACAAAGAATAAGGATAAGGCACAATTCTAACAAAAACTACTATCACTACTACTATACTGTGATGTGGACTGGTTTATTGACAACATTGTACAACAAACAAAAAATTTTCAGACGGTTTTTTGAACAAATAAAACAAATATTTCATACATGATACATCAACCTCAGCTGGTGAACATCTGGACATGTTCCAAATTTGGCCAAGAATACACCCTACTAACCAGATGTCAATTAAAAATTAATATACTTTGAACAATTAAGGAGGAGTTCTGAGGCCAGGTACCAAGGAGTGACCACATATCTTAGGTCACCGTTTGCATTCAGAAGCGAATTGAAGGGTGTAAAGATCATGATGTAAGACACAGTCTGAGTGTACATATCTTTGTCCTCTCACTGATATACTAGGAAATAATGCAGGTATATCCAATGATGCAAGGGAATATCAGGAATTAGTAATTCGGAGTAACAAAGCAAGTGAAATAATGCTAGTTAAGTAGAAAGCAGGGCAACAATCAGCTCAAATTTATTAGTGAATTCAGTAGAAAATGCTTGCAAATAAGGAAAATTATGAGATGTACTTACATAACCATACACTCCATGTTTAAAATTAAATCTGTAAACAGATTTTGGAAAGGACCTACTGACTAAATGGCGATAATCCTGGGACACAAAATGTGAAGAAAAAAGAAGAAGAAAATAAAAGTATTTTCAAAGAGGGACGATGCACCAGACTTGTGAAAAGATGAGGAGCTATTAATCAGATAAATACTTTTCTGGAAGAAGAAAATAAAATTCTTTTTGTTTCTTGGTTTACTTGACAAACAAAACTCTCTTTTTTTATTATATACCCCAGGTCTTGAAGTGATGATACCAATCCATCCAGGGAATGCGCTTCTTCCAGAAAATCATGGTTTTAAGACCATCACATCTTTTGCGGAAATCTGAGTTGCTAATTGTAAGAAATTGTGCTGTAATGAATGGCTAATTTAGTTATATGCTATTCATGTCTGTATTCAGAAATTTATCACCATGATTCTGTATTATTTGCTAATAAACAAGTGTATGATGTATCATATATAGAAATGTCAGTCGATTTCTGGTTGAAATTCAGTAAATTTCTATACTCTGTTGTCATTTTATTTTGTTTTAATTTAGTTTAGTTTAACACAAAATAACCCCTCTCCCTCTCTCATCAGTATGGGTAGATGTATGGTTAATATTAGCACATTGTTTGCTTAAGAGCCTGGGTTCAAAATTCAACTAATTCATAAGATCATGTGAGCTAGTAGTAGACATTGTAATATATTCTGCTGAATGTATATTCTAAGTTACAATTTCTAACCTGTGTCGGAATGGCTGGTTCGGAATTTTGTTGCCTCACCAAAGCTGCAACTACCTCTTTAAGCTGTGACACATCTGACCTTAGAGAGCGTAACTCCTCGTCTCTCGGATCCTCAGCACTAGACGCACGAGCTTTGAAGACTTCAGTAGGCGTTAGGCCTAAACCCATTCCACGCACACGGCCAGGGCGCTCTGGGCCTCTTGTTTCGATCAAAGCATGACATTGAAGTGATAATGAGTCAAAGTCAGATGTGGTAGAGTCGGGGGCCATTGTGGAAGACAGTTCAGCATACTTGACTCTGGCAGTGCTCTGTTAAATTACAAATTGGCATAAAATTATATAAGTTATTTACTTCTATAATCGACTTAACAAATCAAAGAACGCATACTTCATGAAGAAAAATTACCGATATCATCGCAGCTGTTGTGGAAACAAATTGGCCATCTGATTTCTTGTGGGTCGCGTCAAAAAAATCTAGATCGCCAAACTTGTCTGCATCGTGTTCCTCAACCTTTATATTAATAAATCACAGATATAAGAAATTTATAATCTTTGTATATGCATTAGTGAAAAAAAAATGCTTAACACATACCCATCTCTCACGAACTGTAGCAAAGCTACTAGTTCCAGCAGTGTGCAGTACATCCTGTTTTCCTCGACTTGCCGAACCAATTTCAGACCTTTTCTGCACATTTCAGATAATTACAACTCAATCAAAATAAGTTTAAATAATCAAATGCAATAATAGTTTAAATAATCAAATGCAATATGTGGACTTACAAGTTTTACCATCAGAATCATGTCTAAGGCATTTAGAATTCTTGAAACTTTAATTTTAGTATGCCAATATTAGAGAGTTCAATACAAAAAAGGGCCATAGTTTGAATACCTTTCCCTCTGGAGAACTCCAAAAATGAAAAGGTAGTGCCAATCGGAAGGATTAACGTTGGGGGGGGGGGGGCCCCAACAACCCTTGCATTCTCGGCTGCAGACTTATTTTCATCGTAAAATGCCGCTTTCAGTTCACATTTCCAATCTCTCCACTTCTTTCCCATAGACTTATTCAACTATTTCTTATCAAGATTGTCAGGATATTGAAATTTTTACTGTATAATATAATTGATTAGCAAATATATAGGATTAGAAACAAGTAATATAGACAGTACATGATATATATTACTTTTCACAATGAGTAATAAAGCTGCTTCGGTCAATGAGTAAACTTTTCACAATGAGTAATAAAGCTGCTTCAGTCTATAGACAGTACATGATCTATAGACAGTACAAGTAATAAAGCTGCTTCACTCAATGAGTAAACTTTTCACATGGCTATCTAAACAGTACTAACTGTCACTACTGCTCTGCATAATGAAATCAACCAAAGTCGGAACGATACATATCTGTACGTACTAGGTTAACTAATTAAATGAGATATATATAAAACTAGCGTTTGTTGGTGAACTCTGATCTAAGAAGCCAACAAACAATCTTTACATCAGTCTAAGATTTTGTTAGTAAATGAAAAGCATCGATCTTTGTTCAAAAAAGGAGATAATCACCCAATATTCTTAAACAGCTTATTCAGCTTCCTCCATCTACAAATGTTGAGGCAACCGGTAGTGAAATTGAACAGCCCTCCACTACCGAACTGGAACTGCTCGAATTTGGGATGATGATCTGTTCCCACATTATAAATAACTTGATCTTGAAGTGACCCCCCGATTCTGACCCTCAATGGTGGGTCATTGAATGCTGTAGTTCAAGTATATATATGATGGTTGTAAACTACGTACATACTGAGAATAAAAACATAAGTAGTGAACCGAAACCAACTTGTATATTTGAGCACCCTTACCTTTGATAGCATTATGAAGAATTGGGTTTTTCAAATCCTTACCTTTGATAGATTGATTGGCTAAGCTTCTAAGCCAGATATATACTGTGATATATGTGTACATGTTTGTGTCAGTAGAGAAATGAAAGAAACCAATGCTAATTGCCGAATTTATGTTCTCATCTTTTACTAAAGCCGTGATTTTTACACTTAAATAGGACTAACTGACCTACCATTTCCAAATCACCGACTCAAGAACCAAAATTTTTTAAAATATATTTAATTATTCTCTATTAATATTTTCCAGAAATCGTATTGATATCAAAGTAAAGCATAATACCTTGATTGTATTGATGGCAATTGTCTTGGACGTCGCCGGAATTTTTGACCATCTATCGTAAGACAATGGTAGTATTTGACAATTTCTTGCAATTACCCCTATGAAATTAGCAAATGTAGATGCTTCCTTGCCCACAGCTTGGTTTGCATGGTTGACGGTCACCACAATTTTGTCGTTCGGCTGACGCTTCCAGACATCTCCCATCCTCGTCGGTCCCCTGTTTTTTTTTATTGCCGGTGCACTCCCCTCACCGATCTCAAACTGAGTGTCAATCTCCATCTCTTCTGGAGACTGTCCCTGCAGATCCCCCGTGCTTGGTGTTGGCGAGGGAGCCCTTTTTGTAGGTCGTCGAGGCATTTTTCACTAACAACAAAAAATATCATATTAACTACAATGTGCATTAAATTAACTGCAATGTGCATTTAATTTCTCAGGGTCATTGCTCATCTTGGCAAGAAATAAATGACGAAACTTCAATATTTTTTTAATGGGTGATGGCCGGCAGATATGAGGCTTGCATGACCCATTTCGTGTCATATACAGAGATAGACAACCCCCTTTATCTCCTGAAGCAGATGGTTGTATTCAAGATACATACCTTTGTACCTTGTTCAATCAATTGGAGAATATTAAAATATGTGAACAATAAAATTCATCTTGAATAAAAAAAGCATATATATGTAAATGATACTTTGATGGTGGAAGTTTGACCATCCAAGAACATAGTCCCATTTGTCAGATTGTTGTGTGCTACTCTTGTTCTTTTATTACTGTGGAAATACTTTAATCTCATTTTTTTTGTATCTATACATTGTGTAACATAGGTAGGAACTGATCACTAATTTCCCTTTCTCTTAATAGTAATTAAATAAACTGTTACAAAAAGCCATAACATGCTTAGCGACCACACTTCTTCTTGTTTTGAGTACTAGATTGAACTTGCTTGGTTGACATTGTTGAATATAAAATAACCTTTCCATTTCTATTATATTTACATAGATATTACTACACATGATTTTCTCATTTTAAGTACATAGCTAAGGAATTAGGGAACATCATCCAAGGTTTCATACTCAACAAGGTGACAAATCCCTCATCATGTTTAATTTCTTATTTAGAACACTTTTTTTACACCTAATAAATCTTAAATGGTTTCAACATAGCTGTTCATTCTCTTAATAAAGTACTCCTTTTCATTTATCCTTCAAGAGTATGATTCTATTAAGTTGGTAGCTGGTTTTTCTTTTTTTCAAAAAATTTACTTGCATTATACATGTGAATCTCCAGTATTTCTAACTCATTGCACTTTGCCAGAAAGGTGTTTCTGTCTATTGCCATGCATTGACTGATGACTCACTATAGATATGTTATACTGCCATTCCACACGCAATCCTGGTTTAGTCATTGTTATTGTGCAAGGTGCAGTACATTTTCTCCTATTTGATTACCTACTCATAATAGTAATTGTTTTGACAAAGGTAAATCTGATTTTATTGTACATATATAAGGGCAATGAAGAAGGAAGCAGTACGAGTACGAGCTCGTCTGAGAAAAACAGCATGTTCACATATAAAAACAAACAAGTTTCAGGTTAAATAAATGAATAGCATGTTCAATAATACTGTGTAGTCATCAGTTTCACTTGCATTACCAATTTACCATTCAATAAGTAAGTTTTATTTAAAATACATTCCTATGTAAAACCAAGTCATTGCAAATACTTATAATTCTACAGAGAAGCAATTGTAAAGCCTTTTCTTTGTCATGCTAAGCTAGGATGGTTGGTCAGCTGGGCCATTCTTTACTAGCGTCTAATCATTTAGACGCTAGCTGTATAATTTATATCAGTCTTCACCCTTCCTAATGCACTACCAACAGACATACATCTGCATGCTATTGATAGAGCTATAAGTCTGTATATATATATTTTGTTTTTATGTATAATAGTATGTTGTAAATAATAGTTTGATGTAAGAATCAATAATAGTCTCTTTGTAAATAGAAACGACATATTTTTATTAAAAATAAACAAAAATACCAAGAAACAAATTAGAGAAGATTTAATCATCTAATCTTATCTAATCTAATTTCCTAAACTAGGGTTTATAAAACTCTTCATGCTTCAATTGAATGTATGAAGTTTTTTTTGGTAGTGCATTAGGAAAAACCCTGATTAGTCCACATTATCAAATCCCAATCCATTCTCAAATCGCAAAATACCCCTAAATCACAGTTTATTCAGCACAAAATCCCAAACAATTTCATTAAAAAATAAAAAATTTATTAAAAGTCGAAAATAATCATACCGGAGATAAGAGAGGGTTTGAGAGATAGAGAGAGACGATCGGGCGAACATGGCAGAGGAGACGATCGGGGGGCGCACGGCGGAGGAGAAGAGCGATAGGGTTTGGGATTGCGGCGAGGGGATTTGGAGACGAGGGATTTGGGTAGCGGCGCCGCAGATTTGGAGATGAGGGATTTGGGTAGCGGCGCGAGGGGATTTGGAGAGGAGATTTGGAGACGACGGGTTTGGAGAGGAGATGAGGGATTTGGAAATTTGGAGGCGAGGAGAATTGGAGGAGGCACGAGGGGATTTGGATATTCGGAGGAGTCACACGCGAGGACCGGTTTTGGTTTCGCACGTCTAGGGTTTTGGACGAAATTGGAGAAGGAGGAGGAAATTAGTAAATAAAAATTCTGCGGTTAAGGGAGATTAAAGGATAATTATATACTATCCCCGGCGCTTCTTATACAATGCCGGGGAATATAAGCTATCCCCGGCGTTTAGTATAAAGCGCCGGTGAATAAAGGTATTTTTTTATTTATTAATTCGTCCCCGGCGTTTAATTAAAGCGCCGGGATAAAAACGCCGCTATAGGGTAATTAATTTGTAGTGTAATTAGTAATTACAATTCATGATCAAAATCGATGACAGTATATAGGGCCAGACATGCAATGTCAACTTAGGGTTATTATTTATTTTATTAATCTATCTAATGCACGTAGTACTGTGTCTCATACCACAGGTTCGGTGCATGCAAACAAGTGTACGAACTCAACCGATCATGTACTCGGCCCAATAACAGGAATTAACAGGAATAAACAAAAATAAACAGGAATAAATAAGAATAAACGGGAATAAACAAGAATTAACAGGAATTAACGGTAAGGGACCCCTACCGAGTACAGTCTCCGATTGTTCACTACCAAGTCAACCCTTAATACCCCTGCTTGTTATTATTTTATTTCATCTTATTTGAACATGCAAGAAAATGTTGACGTTGTGTAATGCAAGGTGGGACTAATTCTACTCATTACATGTAAGACAAGAAATATTTATACTAATTCAATGCAAATCATACAATCTGGACAACAGGACGTTGCTGTACAAAAACAGGTATTCCCGTTGCTTCTAGAAAGTAAATCTGGATCCGTCAGAAATTCTAGAAACTAGACCCTCTGCCGGTTTCAGCGCATATACATACGACATATAAAAATCACAGAAACTAGGTTCAAATTCTTATTCTTTACAGATTTTATGTTCAGACGGTAGGTTATAGATTATGTTCACATATATGTATCAGGTCTGAATACTCATCAAATAATTCCACAAAAATTCAGGGTGATTCCTACGCATATCTAGTCTCAGCCAAATCAATTTCTCATTTTAATTTTACTGTTAACATGTTTTTTTATTAACAAATCAGGGTGATACACATAATGGCGAATCTGAAAATCCAGACCTAGCAGTACTAAAAGTCAGATATTTTATAGATTATGACTTGGAATTCAATTCAGTCGAATGTTCTGGATAGTAGACTCATAGAGATACATTTCATGTTTACAAAGTTCATTCAAATTACAACAGCAACAAGTTCGAAAGTTTAATGTAAAAAGTGGCAGACAGCAGGGCAGAAAATAAATGAACATGAATTGACAATAATTTCAATGCACAAGCATGCAATCTCATGGTAATTAATTAACAAAGGTTCTGATTAGTTATTAACATGCAATTTCAAGATTAACGATGCATTTTATAATTAGGGCAATTAGTTCATGAGATCAAATTCAATTGGGAACATTCCAGTCATTAATCAGTTCTATAGCATGGATCTAATTGTTTTAATGTATTACGTGCATATACAATGTGTAATAGGGACTAGGATTCGAGTCAAAGATAATGACATGAAAAGAGATTTATCACTTGGTTTTGCCGATGAATCCGTGATAAACTCTTGAACAAAAATCAACAAATACAGATTTGAATATTGAAATATGAGCTACTTGCAGGAATCAATAAAAATTCTTGAACGCGAACAATAACAGGGTTCAAGAAGACTTGCCTTTACCGACGATTAATCCGAGTATGCTAGAATAACGGGATTAGGATCTCGACAGCAAAACGATGCACGTGCAACGCACGGGATAGCAAGATCCCAATAGCAAACAACGAGGTTACCCAATTAGCAAACACAGCAAGATGGCACAACAGCACAACAATTTTGGCAAGGTCGACAACACAGCAGCAAGATCGAAAGCAACACGGTCGGAGGTAGCAGCAGTCGGCAGCAACTGCGGGGGTGTTGGAAGTCGACAGCGAGGGTGACAGTCGGTGATGTAGTGGTGGTGGAGGCAACTGCAGTAATGGCGAAGGTCGGGGTGCACAGGGGTGAAGACAAGGGGCAAGGTGAGGGTGCTGGTGATGGAAGAGGCGAGGATGGTGCTGGGTTGTTGTGGTGAGGGGATAGGGACGAGGGTGCAGGTGACCGGATGGCGATGAGAAGGTGCAGGTGGTGGTGGTCGATGAGGAGGCGATGATGGCGGTGGATGGGTTTGGGGAGCACGAAACAGCGGAGAAGGGGGACAGGGGAAGAAGATGAAGCGGTGGTGGTGAAGATGAACAGGGTCAGGATTGGTTGCGACGACAGCAACGGAGGGGGATGGCGATGGGTTCAGCGAGCATTGAAGGCGATGAGGCAGTGTGCAGCGGTCGACTGCGATGGGGAAGAGAGAGTGACGGCAAGGGACTGGAGGTTGCAGAGGGGGCGATGGGGGTTGAGGATGGAGATGGTAGTGTCGGAGATGAGGGCGACGAGGCATCGATGAGTTTTGGAGGTAGACAGGAAAAGAAGAAGATGCAGGGGGTAGGGGGTGCACAGTAGAGGGGAAGAGTGGTTGGGGTTGAACGGGGGGGGGGGGGGGGGGGGGTTTGAATAGTGGCGGCTGTAGGCATTAGTGGGGGTAATTAGGTTTAGTGATAGTTAGGTTTTAGGGGTGAGATTAATATATATAGAGTTAGGGTGGGTTATTGGGTAGCGGGTTAGCGGGAATAGGGTTAAGGGTCCAATAAGGAGTTGGGGTTGGGTTTAAAATTCAATAGGAAAATAAGTAGGAATATATTAGATAAATTAGAGTATTCAACATACAAAATTTAAATAGGTTGTACAAAAATTTCAGGGTTCAACAGAAACAAAATTAATTGGAAGAATACAATTGGATTAAGATTTATGGACCTTCACAAATTAATAAACAATTAAAGAAAGAATAATAATAATAAGATTAGGCAAAAATATGATAAATAGCAATATAGTAGTTTATATTAATTAAATCAGATAGCATACATAAAATTCATACCCCAATAATAATAAAATATATATTAAGATCTATAGGCTTTCACAAATTAATAAATAACAACAGATAAATTTTAATGAACAATCAAGAAATAATAATAATAATAATAATAATAATAATAATAATAATATCAAGAAATAATGGAATTTGAGTTTAACAAATTTATTGAAATCCAAATAGTAATAATATATTTGATTTGGGCTAAAATATAAATAGTCGATCAATTAGGAATAGAAAATAAAGTTAAATTATATCATCATTCGAAATAAATATAATTGCCGATTAGAAAAGACTTTGATAGAAGATCCAAAATGAATTTAAAATAAAATGAACTTATAAATAATCAAAATACAGAAAATACTCAGGAATATGTATTTGCGGGAACGGGGGTTACAATGTAAGTGCCCTTCTACTCGCAAGTGAGCAAGAGGTCGGGGGTTCAAACTCCTTCTTTCACAATTCCCCTATTATGAGATGAGTGTCAGAAGTGTGGCTACGGCCTTGTTCCAAAAAAAACACAACTACATTAGAAGTTATGTTTGGATGCATTAGTACTCAGTTTTTTTTATGGCTGCAAATTTGGATCTAGGGTTTCTAGTTGAAGCAAGGAGACTGATACCATGTTAGATTCAGAGATAGAAAAAAATACTTTATTGGATTATTGGATTTATGGATTGATTGATTATAACTGATTACAATGTCTCCTATATATAGGAGAGAAGTAAAGACTAAACCAATACATTATTCGATATGTGACTAAACTAATATCTCACATCTAACACCCCCTTTCAAACTCAAGTTGGTTCAAGCAACATGAGTTTCTTGAGTTTGGAATATTAACAATGTTCATGTGACAGGGACGGCGCACGGTAGCGATGCATGGGACAACGCTCGGTGGAGCAGAGACGGTGCTCGGTGGCGTAAGGGACGATCCGACTCTTGGATCTGAAAAGTGTTGGAGGTGTGCTCTTCGGCAGGAAGTAGTAGAAGTAGTAGTGGTAGTAGCATAAGTAGTAGTGGTAGTAGCAGGGATGATGCTCAGTGATGGCGCATGGGACAATTCGGCACTTGAATCTGGGAAGTTATAGAAGTAGTGTTCTTCGGTGGGAAGTAGTAGAAGTAGTAGTGGTAATAGTAGGGATGATGCTCAGTGACTGCGCATGGGACGATCCGACTCTTGAATCTGGGAAGTGTGTCAGGATCTCCTCCTCTCAAACTCACGATGGATTAACCGGTGTGAGGTTGTATTGAAATCTGGATGCGGAAGTGGAAAGGCGTCGACGGGATCTGGGATGAGGGAGACGGGAGTTGGGATGATTTGTGTTGGTGTTTTTTTTTTTTTTTTTTGGGAAACAGTTACAAGGGTTTGGAGTATAGGGTGTCAGGTATACGGGTATTAAGGTATCGAGGTTCAGATATATGGTATTTGGGTTTGGATTCGGGTTGGTTTCAAGTTTGGGTATTGGGTTCAGGTAGTAGGATTTTGGGTATAGGGAAAGCGGGTAGAAGATTAGGGTTTGAGGATATAGGGGAACAATGGCGGCTAGGGGAACATCGGCGGATTTGGGTGGCAATGGGCGTCGTGATGTGGAAGGAGTTGGGAGGCATGGGGCGTTGGAGTTGCGACTTTGATTGGATTTGGGGCTCTGTTCGATGTCAAAGTCGTCATAGGATTGGGAGGAGGATTGGAATTAGGAGGAGTTGAGGCGGGACATGACGTAGGAGAGGATGGGGAATGAGTTAGGGTTTGGATCCATGGTGTTGGATTTGAGATTTGGGGAAGAAGTGATGGCGGCGGTAGTAGTGATGAGCAAGATGTTGAATGGAATTCGGTGGAGATCTTGCTGTGGGGTGTTGTGATGAAGCTGGCGGGAGATTGATGATGAGGGGGTATGATTCGATGTCGGGCTGGTGGTGTTGTTGCCGTTCAGCATGGACAGCAAGAAAGCACTACAAAGGTGAAAAGATATATGATTTTTCTTAACCTAATGACGTAGCTTGATTCTCCCTATAATATTATAGTAATAATATATTGACACTACACATCTGATGTGAAATATGCATGCCATGGAGACACTTCATTATAGGTTTTGGGTTGATGAAAAATAAAAAGCATGCGAGTTCGCAAAGCCCAGAAAGAAAACAGAAAAGAAAAAGAAAACAGAAAGAATACTGAGGAAAGAATAAGAAGGAATATGAATTTCTTTTGCATTTACAATTAATGTTAGGGTTAGGGGGTGCTGAACTTGTCACTTCATTAAAACTGCTACCATAGCTTGCTAGGATGGTTAGACTAAAAATAAATTTTATTATTTGCTCTTATGATATGACCATTCAAGGTAAATGCATAATGCTTGTCCTGATAGAATGTGTTATCTTGCTTTTTGATTACTTAGGGATGGTGAACGGGTCGAGTGGGCCGGGCCGGGCCCAACCCGTACGGGTTGGAACGTATACTTAGCCGGTCCGGGCCGGGTTGAACTCTTATACGGGCCGGACCGGGCCGGGCTAAGTTTTCGTTTGGGTGGCCCGCCCAACCCGTCAACCCTTTAGGGTTCAACCCGGGTTGGGCCGGGTCGACCCGCGGGTTGGCCCGTTTAATATATATATATATATATATATATATATATATTGGTAGCTTAAATTAAAATAATAATAATAATAATTTTACAAATGATGTATACAAACAACCATATTTTTATTTGATGAATACTACAATTCTTCAATAATTATAATACTAAGTAAGTAATAATACTAATAAGTAATAATACTACAATTCTTCAAATATCCCCAAATGATGTTTAATTATAATACTAAGTAAGTAATAATACTAATAAACAATAAAAATCGTAATAATATTAATAAGATTGAAAGTGAAATTGACAACAAATTTTGAAATATTATTCATATGAATTTAAGTTATACAATTTGAACAATTTATAACGAAATGAAGAATTCAATTCACAAATAAGTTTTATACAATAACATATTTTTTATATACAATTTTAATTGAGTACAAGTTTTCTAATTTGACATAACAAGCAAAGCTATTGTTGTTGTTGTTGTTGTTGTTGTTGTTCTTCGGGCGAGTTGCTCCCACTTGTGGAACTTGATAGTACTTTCCCTTGTGTCCTATCTTCAGCCTTCAGCTAGTCTTCTGTACAAACGAGCATCTCTAACGCCTCGGGCTTCAACCGATTCCTGTAATCAGATAGAACCCTGCCACTTGTAGAAAATACACTCTCAGAAGCAACTGTAGAGACAGGAGGAGTTAGTAAATTTTTAGCCATAATTGACAGAATACTAAAAGTGTGTTCATGTTCTTTCCACCATTGTAAAATATCTAGTGGAGAAAGAGTAGGCTCAGTATCCTGTTGGTTATACCAATTTAATTCATTTGGTTGATTAGTCCTAAGTTTTTTAGATTGAATTTGTTCAAGTAAACTAAATGTTCTATCACCAATTCTACTTTTACCCTTACCTTTAGAACTACCAGAAGAAGAACTAACTACAGAAGTTGTACTACTAGAAGCAAAACGTATATCATAATAATCATACAAGTTATTTAACGCAGATTCAAACTGAACTAAAAAAGTAGCGCAATCAATTGTTAATTCTACATTGTCCTCTAAATATCCAAAAAATATTTGTATCAAATTCTTCGTACCTTCTAATTTGATACGGGGATCCATAACAGTAGCAATACAAATCAACATAGGAGGAGGAAAATAATACTTCAAAATTTTTTGAAATGCAGGTATTACAATGTCACTAATATAGGGATCATTTAATATTTCGTTAAATATTTGCATCATGCTAACTAATTCAATAAAAATGCTACTAGAAGTAGATTCATATATTTTTGAAAATTTTAAAGTTGCGGTTTTAAAAGGTTCTAAAAAATTCAACAAAGATTCGGCAAAAAACCAATCGGGGGGAGTCATTTCAAAATTGTGCATATTTTTTGCAATACAAAAATCATTTACAACTGCTTTATAATCGGTAACAATATTTAGTAAATCAAAAGTAGAATTCCATCGGTGTCTAACATCCTTTAGAAATTTTCTAAAAGGAACATTTCTAACCCTACACCAAGCTTTCCATTCTTGTAAAATGCTTGGACTTAATACAATGAAATGTACACAATTTCTAATTTTATGTATATATGGATCAGCTATTTTTAATGCATCTTGAACACATAAATTTATAATATGACATGCACATCTAACATGAAAAATATTGTCAGATGGAGGGTTTAATACAGATTTTAAAGTAGTAATTGCTACATTGTTGTTAGATGCATTATCAAAACTAATAGCCATAATTTTATTGTGAATATGAAAAACATCACAAATTTCTATAATACGGTTTGCTATTTCAGCGCCATTATGGGGATACGGCAACGCCGCAAGTGATATGATTCTTTTTTGAAGAATCCAATCATTGTCGATCCAATGACAGGTTATTCCTATCGTTGGAATATTGTTGACACCCGTCCAACAATTCGAAGTTAAACTAACCCTAAAAGTTAAACTCCATAAAATTGCAATCAACGCGTCCTTCATTTCAACATATATTTTAAAACAATCCGATTTGCAAGTATTTCTCGGAATTCTTTTAAAATGAGGGTTTAAGGCCGTTGATTAAAATTTTCCAAGTTCCTACTCTCGGGATAGGAAAATGGCAACTCTTCCTTAATGACTAATCGGGCTATTTTCCGACGAACAAGTTCGGGATCATAAGGGTGGCTATCTACTTGACCGGTCCTAGGGTTGATTTTTAGTTGGCCTTGTATTTGATCAAGAAGTTCTTTATGATTATGTTGTATGTGCCTACTAATTGTACCGGTGCCGTCACCTCTCTTGAATTTGTATGTTTTACTATATGTTTTACACACTTTCAAACCTATACCCGGAGTATGTTCGTCCGGGATATAATCATAAAACTTACGCCAATCGCTAGTTTCTCCTCTACTTTTCCTACTACTACGGGGTTGTGTGATTTCGGTTTGTTGTTGTTGATGTTCTTCTTCTAATTGTATGTCACCTACAACATCGTCGTGTGTACCCCATTGTTCTATAGTAGGATCAATGTAATCTTGGGCGGGCTCACTAGTTGGGGCAATTGGTGGCCTACGTGAAGAGGAGGAGGAATCTTGTTCGCTACGACCGCTACCGCGTGATCTAGACATAATGTAGTAATGTGCTAAAGTAAAGTATGTAAAAAAAAATATACAATGTAGGAGCGGTGAATTATACAAAAAAAATCTAAAAAACAAGAGGGTTGAGATAGAAAAGTTCAAAAAAAACGAACAATAATTTTAACTACAACGCAAAAAAAAAAATTAACGAGAGAGATAGAGATATTTTGATACCGTTCACCGTGGAATACGCGTATGAAAAAAACCCGTTAAAATAAGAATAGAATAGAAAAGATGGAGGAGCGCTTTGCCGATTCCGTAATTGAAGAGTTGAGAAGGGGTTGAAGTAGATTTGACGAGGGTTGAAGAGAGTTGAAGACGTTGAATTTCGATTCCGATACGACCAAAATTCGATCGTGTATATGCCTCCTTGTTCTTTGTTTGATGAATACTACAATTCTTCAAAAATTCTTTACAAATGATGTATAATAGTAGAGAGAGTAAGAGAGTGAGGTGTGATTTTTTATGAGATTTTTGGGGATATTTATAGGGTAAATATGTGGGAAAAAAAAAAAATCAACTAACGGCTCAAAGAGCCGTTCGGAACGGCTCTGCAGGGAGACAGGGCGATTTTCGACCGTTCGACCCGCGGGTCAACGGTCGACCCGTACGGGTCGAACGGGTCAAAACCGCGGGTCGACCCGCGGGTTAGCGGGTTGAATTTGCGAATTGAACGGGTTCGTGGGCCGGGTTTTGCGGGTGCAATTCATGTTATTTGCGACCCGGGTCGACCCGGTACTGTTCACCGGGTTCGACCCGAACCCGCCAATTAACTAACGGGGCTGGCTTCGCGGGCCGGATCGTGGGTGGGTCGCCGGTTGACCCGGCCCAGTTGCCATCCCTATGATTACTGATATATTGTGATTATCAAAAAATTACTGATATACTGTGACCAACTTGCAAGAGTATATAAAATCACCTAGTTAAACATTATGTAAGGGTGTTTTTCATATTTATGTGTTTACGAAGATTCATTTTTAACAGTAATTATTAGTCTATTCATTTTGTAACTTAAGATTCCATTCTACTCTTCTAGGCTTGAGCTTGTGAATATACTTATTAGCAATGTTCTTAAAGTCGCTAGGCGGTAGTCGGGCGGCCGATGGGTGCCTAGCACCTAGGCCTTGTACGCGGAGCTTAAGCGGGTAGACGCTAGGCGGTTTTATTTATATATTATATATATATTTATTTATGTATATATTTTATTTATATATTTTATCATTTTGTTTTGTTTTGTTGTTACCAATTCTTACTCTTGATATTTCTCCTTACAATTGCAGGATGAGATTTACAAAATCGAATCGGTGTATTATTATTAGTCTTTTTCTTTTTTTGTATAGTCTTATACTCATCCATTAGACTAGTATTAATCTATGACGAAGATTAGTTGTGGAGATTACATGTTCGGCTGTTCCAGTCCATGGAGCAGACAGTGTGGGGAAGCAGGAGGCTTGAGTCGGGTGATGAAGAAGGGTTGCGTCAGGAGAAGTTTGAGAGAGAAGAGGACGTAGTGTTGAGGTCGGAGGTGAAGCAAGGCGGGAGGCAGTGTGTGGCTGTGTTGACGTCTTGACTTTGAAGCTGAAGAGAGGAAAGAGAGGTTGTGTAGACGTCGGTTGAAGTTGAAGCGAGCTGCGACTGCAAGGAGGGAGGTAGAGGAGGAGGTTTTGACGACTGAGTGATAGAGTGAGTGAGAGTTACGACTGCGAGGAGGAAGGTGGAGGAGGTTGTGTTGACGACTATGAGCAACGACTACGAGGAGGAAGGCGAACGAGGAGGGAGGCGGAGGAGGTCGAAATTGAAGTGCGTTGCAAGCTGCGAGCCTCCGACTGCGAGAAGGGAGGCGGAAGACGTGATTTGGGGGTTTTAGAGAAGAGGAATTAGGGATTTAAAGAATAAAATTGATTTCGATATTTTTTTACGGGGCATTTTGAGGAGAAAGAGAAGTTTTAAGGGTTTGAGTGTATTAGAGCGGGTCGGGTTGGAATAAGTCGGGTTTTTTTTTTAATAATTAAGTCCTAAGCGGGTCTAGCCCGCCTAAGCCCATTTACACCGATTACGCGCCGCCTAGAACCATAACCGATTTTTTTAAACGCCTAGCCCCTAGGCGAGGCGTCGGAGGGCCGCCTAGTGCCTAGGCAGCCGCCTAGACCGCTTTTTAGAACACTGCTTATTAGTGGTGCTGATCCTGCAAATTTTGTTAAATTAAAACTTATATTAGAATTAGTTTCAGCTAACATATCAGTATTTAGGGAGAGTTGATTATTTATTTATTATTATTATTATAATTATAATTATTGTTACTATTAATATTATTATATTTAAATTCTTCATATTTGCATTTAGACTGTGTACTTGGTCAGCTTTAGCTTTTGCTTGTATTTGAATATATGGTGATGGCTTCCATATCAATCCCATTTATTTTAGCTCATAAATAGGATTTTCTATTAGAGAAATTCTGCCTGGATTTATTTTTATATTTTACTTGGAATTTCGTGTGCCTATTTTCCAGGATAAAAGCTCAGGTCGAGTGACTGAGAAAATGGAATTAACAGGTCTATCACCTTATTGGTTCGATGTTGCACAAGGAAAGGCTATTCAAAATACCATTATCATAGAGTCTACATTTCTATTGACTGGACCAAACCAAATGGTGGTGGTAAATCTAGTTTGCTTCGGTCAACATGCGCTGCTGCCAAAAGCCTCACGGTCGATATGCGCTGCTTCGGTCTATTGACTCCGAAGTTTTGGCTTCCGAGTTGGACCTAAAGCTTCACGATTCTGGAAAGGAATTGCCAAAGTCAGCGAACCGTTCAACTCAGTAGTTACGTCCACTATCGGTAATGGACGGTCCACCAGATTTTGGTGGGATAAATGGTGTGGTCCCCATACTTTAAAGGAAAGTTTCCCGGAGCTGTATGAAATAACGATTCGGCCAAATATCTCCGTAGCTGAAACATGGAAAAGGGGGGTTTGGAAGCCGCCACTCCAAGATACTCTATCCCCAGGATTGCATCAGCAACTGCGTAAACTACAATCGCACATCGCCCAATCTGGGGTATTGTGCACCCAAGGCCCAGACCAGATGCGTTAGGGACTCGAGAATAAGGGGAGGTTCTCGGTAAGATCACTTTACCAACGTATCCACTACCGAGGATGCAGACCCAGCTGGGCAACGGTGTTATGGAAGGCAAAGACGCCCCTTAAAGTGCGAGTCTTCCTCTGGCGAGTGCTCAATAATGCGATCCTTACCAGAGAGAACCTAGCCAAGAGGCAACCCCACATTGCGTCTAACTGTGGATTCTGCAACGTGCATACGGAAAACGTGAACCACCTATTTATTCACTGCACAAGAAGTAAGGCTGTTATGATAGATGTTCTACGAGCCCTAAGAACAAGTGACTACCCAAGCGACTATGAGGAGCTGTGGGTTGGCCCCAGATTCGCTTCAATCCGACATGACATGAAGGATGCGTGGTATATTGCCATTGCGGCAACCACATGAGTGTTATGGCTAGATATAAACAATTTTTATTTCCGTGCTTCATGTAATTCTATTTCTGGTAACCTTACCTTCATCATGCATCTGATTTCTTTTTGGGCCACAGCTGCTGCTACAGGGGCGAGAGGGCGGATTGCAAGGGTCTTCCAGGTGGAAGAATTTGATGACGAGGAGGTAGAGTTCGGTCCGACACTGGACCGAGGAGGGGACACCTGCCATGCTCTTTAGGCAGCCACCAGCGGCCACTGCTACCTTTTGTATCTTATTTCACTCTTTTGTACTTTTGGGTTGTATGAGGTTTGGATGATGTAACCCACCCCCAGGGTGCTGTTGGGGGGCTTATGTTTTATTTCCTGCATTGTTGTTTCGTTTTCCCAGCATGCCGGAATTGTTTATTAATTTCTTATTAATGAAACAGAGTGACGTTATTCCACCTTTTACCTCAAAAAAAAAAAAAAGAAAGAAAAAAAAGCGCTGCTGCTTTACTTGGAATCTGTGGACTCATGGTACCTGCTGAGTCAGCTATAGTTCCTGATTTGGATTCCGTTGTACTTCACATGAAAGCTTATGATAGTCCGGCTGGTTGAAAAGCTCATTTCAGGTGATTACCTGAATCATTTATATTCTGATTCTATTTTTTTGGGTCTTCTATCTGAATTGTACAAAACTGTTCATTTTGATGATCTTCTTTACTACATGAACTCTTAAATTACATCTTTATCAACCTGGTAAAGTTCCATGTATTCTTACAAAACCCAACAAACTAATTTCTTTTGATAACATATTGTACAACTTCAGAATCTATGGTTAGGGATCTATCAGGTATTTAGTTACAACAGTTCTTCACTCACAAGCTTCACTCATAAGACTCTTGCCACTGTTCAAATTTGAAATTTAGTAGGGTAACAATAATTTTTTTGTTTTTTGACAAGGTAATGCAATCACAAAAGGAACAAATGATATTGAGAAGTGCCTTGAAGCTCAGATCATGTCCCTCCTACATCCTGATCTCTCTTTTCCCTTGTCCTGATATATTGGTGATACTGATAATGTAGCAAGAGTTTTCAAGGAGCTTTGAGGAAGATTTTGTCCATTAGATTTGTAGACGAGGACTGTTCTTGATAGGTTTCCTAACCTTCACAGGGCCCATACTTTGAATATTAATCTCCTAATTGAAAATAAATAATTAACTATTATAGTATTATTAAAAACAAATCATGTCCGTCTATTTAATTATGAATGGTATCTATCTATCTCTACTACTATAATGGGAGAAGACCTTTGTCCATAACCCAACCCGTGCAGCGCACGTGCAGGTAATTTTTTCCCCTTTTCATTCCCCCCAATTTTTCCCACGTGCACAGCACGTGTATAATACTAGTATAATAAAACACAAAGAAAGCTATCAAGTGGCTCTCCTTCCATTCCCCAAAAATTAAAGGTCCAGATCTAACCTTATAAAACATATTTTTCCTCCCAAAAGTCAAATTCAAATCTCCCACCCAAAACAACTCCTATATTTATTTAATTATTTCTCTCTCTCTCTCTCTCTCTCTCTCTCTCTCTCCCTCTTCTATTCAAAAAATTAAGAAAATAATTTTTTTTTTAAATTTTTAAAAACTAAAAAATTAAAAAATTAAAAACTTTAAAAATAATTTAAAAAATCAAAAAAAAAATCATATAATATGTTTTTTGCTAGACCCTCAAAAGTTTCTCATATAAAATATTTACAACTTCAATTAATTTACTGGATCTCCAAAACTATTTTATATGATCAAATAAGGTGCACCGTTCCGAAAACGTGCCGTAGGCACGTGTCAACGGGCAAACCTAGTAATTCTGTATAATAGGTTGCAAAATTTGGTTCCATACTAGACATAATAATTACAATTGACAGTGAAAGATGAATTGATCGGGGTGATGTTTGTTGTATATACATGAACTCAAGTCGAAAGTAGTGCACATTGTTTGTCAAAATTGGTTTAAGCACTCACATATTGGTGCAAAGTGTAGAGGCGAGCTAAGCAGTTAAAATCGGTTTTCGGAACTAATCGGTCTAACAACGATTAATGATTAATCGGTTAATCGGAAAATAATAGGAAAATTTTTCTGTGTAGGGCCCCCTTCGGCTGTGAACGGACTTTGAAGCAAACTGGCGTGCGAACTGATGCCACTACTGGGAGTAGCAACATCAATGCAAATTTCAAAAAAATATACAGTGATGCTACTATGCCCAATAGCGGCATCATTTGTATTGATGCCGCTACTCCCAGTAGCGCCAACAGTGATTCGCACGCTAGTTCATACTAAAAGTTTGTTCGCAACCGAAGAAAAACATATATATATATATATATATACACACACACACACTACAAGACTAAACAGTCTTTACCGGCGTTTTTTTGCACATTTACCGGCGTTTATAAACCCCGCTGTAGATACCACCGACGTTTTATAAATCGCCGGTGCAAGTGCCGCTGAATTGTGTGTCACTGTAGTTTAGGGACATTCACCAGCGTTTTTGATGCCCACCGACGGCCGTAAAAACGCTGGGGAATGTGTGGTTTCGTTCGGAAGTACTGTTTTCGGCCATCACCTACACCGGCGTTTTTGAAACGCCGGTGTAGACCGCCAGATTTTTGCTGAAAGCTACACCCGCGCTTGTAAAAATGCCGGTGTAGCTATATTTAAAAAAAAAAAAAAAAAAAAAAAAAAAAAAAAAAAAAAAAAAAAAAACTTCAGCACTCTACTAATCAAAACCAATTGCAAAACTAAAAGAGACCCATTATAATATATATGAATGAAGCATAATAGTATAATATCATCAAATTGTAATCTCATAAACATAATAATATGATCTCACCACATTCATAACCAAAATATGGAGTTCAAAATATTGAGTTACAAAGAGTGAAAAAGATTATTTTCACTGTCAAGATACTAACTGAGATGAAACTTATACTTTTATAATACTCATGAGATAACTGTCAATTGAAACCACAACATAAGTTCAAACAGGATTATTTCATCACTAGTCACTCCTCTGTAAATCATAGTATGCAACTTCAGTTACATAATCCATCTCATCATCACTTAAAACCAATGAGAAAGAACAATCTCATTTTCAAACCCAAGCAACAAGCATGAACATTATCTTAGAAACTGATACTCATCTAGACATCATGATATAATTGTATATAAAGTTTAGATAAAAAAATTTCCATCACTAGTCACTCCTATATAAAAAATCATAGTGTGCAACTTCAGATACATTATCCATCTCATCTCATCTCCATTTCTGGGTGGACACTAAGTGAAAAAGAGAAGCTTTGAAACAAAATTAGATACCACCACAAGAGTTAATAGCATCAAGTGCTACCCCTTCAAATCAATCCGAAGAAATAAATAAATGACTCAATTATGGGGGCACACTCAAATCAATCTGAAGCTCTGTATGTAGCGCCCCGAATTTCTAATAAGATATCTTAGAAACACGTGGCACATTCCCAGTGATCCACTTCAACATAATATTAAACATCAACAACACCACTAATGTTTTCAACATTTTATTACAACAAATCCTTTACAATGCACAGCGGAACTCAAAACAAACTCAACTCAATATTTTCTTCATTTACAACACAATTTATCTCAATAACTGATATTACAAATTTACACAAATCACTTATGTATCAATTATATCTCAAATTCAACTTAAGCATCCTATCTCCAACTCTAGGCAACTACCTGCAACAAGTGAGGCTAGAGATGATCCCTAACCCCCAAACTAAAGGGGTCAGCCATAAATGGTGTGAGAAATATAAAAATAAACAAACAACATAATTGATCATACCTCATAAATTCTTAAACAACAAGTACTAAAAGAATAGGGAAAGTACGACAGGAAAGTCACATAAAACATCAAGTGATACTAAGCTAAGTGTCATGTGTAGAAAACAAGAAAACCACATGCATAAAACCAAGCCAAGAAACGCAAGTTCTAAATGCAGACTCTCTAATGTGTACTTGTCGAAGTCTATGCATCCCATTCTACATAGGTTCGGTGCAAGCCCTTAACGTCTTCACTTCATAGGGTTCAATCCCCACGCATATGTAATACCCCGTATTTCTGAAATATATATATGGTTTGAAATATATAATGAAAAGAAATTTGACTTTGTCCTATAGAAATACTCTATAGGAGGGATTTATAAGAATTAATGTGGTTTGAAAGGGATTTGTGAATCCGGATTTGTATGTAGGTGGGGGGACCCACCGGTTTGAGAAGAGAATAGCACATGAGTGCTGTTCTTGTAAAGGGTGATGTGGCACCTAGGGGGGGACCACTCCTTGGGTGTGCACGGTATGGAAAGAGAACAAAAAGGAGTGGGAAAGTGTCCCACATCGATGGTTTCACATGATAAAATATAGTATAAATAATAAATGCCAATGATCAAGAGTCACCAATTCGGTTAACCACCTTTTGAGAGGCAGCCTGTGGTGGGCAGTTGTACTACGTAGTATTTAATTTGTCTTATAAATTGTATAAATTGTCCGAGCCCGGGGCAGGGGTGTTACAAATGGAAAATGTTGTCCCTCAATTTACGTGGGCCCCCACCTATACCATTTCAACATACAATTTATACAATTTAGAAGACAATTAGATAATATGTAATACCAATCTAATAAGAAAATACAAATATAAAAACTAATCATTCGAATTAACACTGAAGTTTACAAATATCCTTCAGCACCAGTCGACTCGTACTGGGATAAGTCGACTGTCCAGAGGACCAAATTCAAGATTTTACAAAAATAAACTAAGTCATTTATCAGTCGACTTAAGAAGAGATCAGTCGACTTACCCGAGGTATTTTCCAATAATTTCCTCAAAATATTCTAAGTGTATAAGTCGACTTAAATGGTTAATAGGTCGACTGTCCAGAAGGACTAATAATTCTTACAAAAATAATTTTCTCAGTGGACTAGTCGACTGCCTAGGGGCTAGGTCGACTGCCCAGAGCATCTTTTCAACAAATCTAAAATAAAATATCAGGCTCGTACCAGTCGACTGCACAGTAGACCAGTCGACTGTCGGCCTACAGAATTTCAAAATTATGTCTGATTACAAAGATCGAATTCTGAAGCTTCTAATGGACTAATGATCATGTAAATAGTTCTTAATCAGGGAAAATCAATGATTCTCAACGAATCTCATCAGGTATATGTACATTACACTCAAAATATCAATATGTCTAGATCTAAACTCTCATATTCTAAATCAAAATTCTTTCATTAGGGTTTTACAAGATCTAAGTTTCTTTCACACATCTAAATCAAATCTGAATTATGAGTCTAATGTCCAGGTATCCATACACAAATCTCAACATGCTTTTAGCAAACAATTTTAATGTTAAAGATCTACTATTTCATTCACAAATATTCACTTGATTCACACCACATTATGAGATCTAAATTGTTCCCAACATCAAGTCAATATATCAACGATACTTGCACACGTAGATCAACAACATGACAAGTTTCTTTCATGCAAAACATCTAATCAAACAACAAAACATACATCAAACAACAAAACAATTTTTATATGTCTCACCTTTAGATTTGAGAAAGTCCACGAAAATAATCCTCCTCTTGCTAGATCCAAAGTCTCCTTTCTCCACCAAAATAGATCTCCAAAATTTGATATATTATCAGCAATGACGGCTGGGAGAAAAATCCCTTATATATGCCGGGTGGGTAATTAGGGTTTTACCCTACTTTTGCAAAACAACCATTTCCAAAAATACAAATTCACATATATAGATCGTTCTTTGGAAATTCCATCAAAACTCATTTAAATTTGGATTTATAAGAAAGTATACATTCTAAATCTCAATTAGTACTGTTCAAAACGTCCAAAAATTGTATTTTGCACTTTAGCCCCTAAAAATGTCAATTTTGCAAAAAGGTCCTTCTTTTCTCAAAAATTGCAAATAGCTCCAATAAATTGCAGAAAAATCTGGAAAAATACTAAATAAATCTCAAATAATAAGTAAAGACTTTTCATAAAGAAAACTAAATTTTCACACTTCTCATAAAAGCATTTGCACGTGTTTTGCACGTGTACAAAAGATAAATTTTTCTGAAAATGATCATTAATTCTCCAAAAATAAATTTAAAATTCATTTTCAAATATAAAAAAATAATATTTGAAAATACGGGGTTCTACACTGCATGAATTACAAAGCAGGCTCAGGCTCAAAATAGAGCAAATAAACTCCGCAAATTTAACTGGAAACAGCGTTAAGAAATATGCAGTACTTTACTGGGCATTAGTTAAATGTAATTACATCCAAATTGTATAATTATGTAATAAGTTGATGTTGGGTGTCTCAGAAAACTTCTCACAACTGCCAACATACTAGTCCAATAAGCACTTTGGAACCCATCCTTCATATTGAAAAAACAAAACATCATCATAAAGCAAAGGAAGATGGCAAAATGAATCCACAAACTTTGAGGATAATAAAAGGCAATATATTATAGCTTAAGAACGGCTACGGGTATATATTGAAAATGAGAAAAAAAAAGTTGTGTATTACCTTAACCAGTTGTGGTCTCTACAACTCACATTAAAGGATAGCAAGATGAGAAACATTTCAAAAGGATGAAAATGCATATGAGTAAAATACAAAACAGTGAGAATAAACATGAAGGGTAAGTATCCAAAAAAAAAAATCAAGGGAAACAGAAAGCCTTCTGCATTTTTTGTTTATGTTGACAACTCCTCACCATAGGACTTCTGAACATTCATAAATTAATCAGTCAATGTCCAAATGATTCTCTAATACCCTCCTTGTTCATTCCTTGGGAACCATCTACCAAGCATTGTTGTAGAAATTCTACTAGAGCCTCAGTTTAGCACCAGAAAAACATATGAGATTGGTTTCATATAACATCACATATTCTCTCTACAAAAATAAAACAAAAACATCATGTATTCATAAATTCTTTCAACTATTTGACAACTAGATTATGCATAATAGAGTAAGAAATAGCCTTCATGGAGTGAAATGGCATAAGAAGGTATATGCTATTCTATATTAGCACATTGATCTAGAGTCCTATGCTCAGTGCCACATTTATTGACAGTGTTACTAAATTATCGTCGACTATGACGCAGCTACATTCTCACATTATATAAATAGCACTCTACTTCTAAAATGCAAGCATGTCAGCAAGACTATAAAAGAGGGAAATCAATTTCCTACTAGCAATTTAAAGAGAGAAATGGAGCAAACAGCATCAAGAAACAATGGCAACTGTCCTTATCTAACAATTGTGAAAAAACAATTGTAGCTCATCCATACCTCGTAAGGTTAAAAAATAAAATCAAAATATGTATTAGTTATCTATAATTTTCAATATATTATGAGCAGCTGTAATATTAAACCAAGATGCCTCTATATTTTAAAGCATAGTTGATATATGCTGCTCATGCATACACCATAGACAAGGAGATATGATCCACAGAAAAATCGCATAGTCTACTACTCTAAGGTCATATTTTGATCCATAAGACAAAGCACCATCCATGATCTATATTACGCAATTCGGATTGTGATTCAACAGATGGTTTGCAAATTCAGCAATACTGAACAAGCAAGTTATTCATATAATACCACATACTAATTAAAACAAATGCCGAAAATCAAGATAAGATGGATGATAAGGCTTAACCATAGACAGCGATCCCGAAAAAGCTTGACAAGGCTTGATAAGGCTTAACCATAGATAACTAAACTGAAATTAACATTTCAAAAGAAACTTCACAGCCTTCACTCTAATCACCAAATAAACAAAACCACCAAAATTAGCCCCAAAATCAAACTAATAGCTAATTTCAAACTAATAGCTAATTTAACTAAAATCTCACCTTTCTTCGCCGGCCTCGACGGTTTCCCCCATGGCGAGAGAAGAAACCCTAACCCTACGATGAAGGAGAAGGTAAAACCCTATAAATGGCAACGGCGGAGGACGGGGCGGCGATGGGGGGAAGGGGTGACGGCGGAGGATGAGGCGGCAATGGGGGAAGGGTCGACGGCAGGGTAGGGGGGGCGGCGATGGGATGGGGGTTTTCGATTGGGGAGGAGGGAGATGGAGAGAGAGCGGAAAAAATTGGGGGAAGAGAGGGGAAATAAAGGGAAATGAGATCGATAGAATCGTTCTCTTATCCTTCACATTCACCGGCATTTTAACTCTAAAACGCCGGTGTATACGTACATACACCGGCATTTTTCACATACGCTGGTGTACAACTGTAATTTTTTTCCCTGCCAGATTACCTGTTTTCTACAGCGGCGTTTCCACCAAAACGCCGGAGTAGTAATGCCGGTGTAGAACTATTTTCTTATAGTGATATAGTAATGTTCCATCGTGCACTAGGTCTCTGTGTGCACTCGGCCTTCCCGTCTTCGTATCGACGATCCGAACTGTTCACATTGATCCACACCTTTAAATTAGTCTAAATATGTAAAATCAAATCATTTGAAATTTATTTGTCCATCCATTGAAGTGTTACAAAATTGTATGGCTGAAAATTGTTGTTTTTTATAGTCACATGATGGATGGAAAAATAAATTTCAAATAATTCGATTTTACATATTTAGACTAATTTAGACGTAAAGATTATTGTGAACGGTTTGGATCGTCGATACGAATGCAGGAAGACTAAGCGCACACGAGTGCACACAAAGGCCTAGTGCACAACGAAACATTTCTCTCTCTTTATATATATGAAAAAAAATATAAAAAACTGATCTATCCTCCCTGAAGTATATGATCAAGAGGATCTAACTTTTGAAAGACAAGTTAACACGTAAAATATCAAGCTTAATGTCACTAAATAAATAAGCATACCTTAAAACTCAGAGATAGCACATTCAAAGTATAAATAAATATTAAACAATCCACACCCATCCTCATGTTTATAATTTACGTCTAATGTCACATCCACATCCATCTACATATTCATAATAGTTTAATTCATAATGGTAAACTATTATGAAATTACCAAAAAGGAACATATACCCAAGAAAACTACAGAGGAAAAACTTCCCAAGGAACTTAAAAATTTAACTTAGTTCAACCACAATAAAATTCATCAATCAAGAACATAAAGTTTCCATCATAGTTTAATGAAGAATATGAACTTTCAAATATAAATAATCAACAACTACTTATATATATGTTCTATTCATGTTGAAATAATGACTAACTAATAAAAAAAAAATGGAGAAACACTACAACAAAATGACTCTTCCCTGGCGATTTTACCCTGGTGTTTGGGTAGAAACGCCGGGGTAGAACCCAGATAAGGAAAATGAAGAAAAATCCATTCCCCTATTCCGGCATTTCTTAAAAATGCCGGTGTATATGTATGCATTTTTATCCCCTAAACCCCCTTCGATCTGTCTCTCTCTCTCACTCAACCCACGCTTCTTTCTAATTTTGCTCTCTTCCGCGCGCTGAAGAACCCAAACCCCCCTAGGCCGTCGTGGACCCCCGACCATCGTCATCACCTGCCCTCCGTCGTCGTACCCCCCGTCCCCCCTCCTCACGTCGCCTAGCCCCTCTCTCTCACAAACCCTAGCCCTAATCGCAAACCCTAGCACAAATCATGTCGCCCCTTACCTTCCTACCCCCACGTCTCTCTCATGAACCCTAGCCCCGACCACGCCCCCCCACGTCGTCATTTCAGTCGCTGTCGCCGTTTCCGCGCCGTCTCTCCGATGACCATCATCTTCCTCCATCATAAAAAACCTAGGTATGAATTTGAGAATTTGGGAATTTGGGAATTTGTGAAGTAGAGAATTTAGGAATTTAGAGAATTTGTTAGTTTGTGAAGTAGAGAATTTGAGAATTTGGGAAGTAGAGAATTTGAGAATTTGAGAATTTGGGAAGTATAGAATTTGAGAATTTGAGAATGTGTTAATTTGTGAAGTATAGAATTTGAGAATTCTGGGTATCTATAATGAGGATGGATAAGAAGAATAGATTGATGGTTGGGACAAATTGGATGCCATTTTTGGTCGATTGGGTGTTAGGGATATATGCTGAAGTGCAAAAAACTATGGGGTTGACATCTTCAATCTTCGGATAATGGGTGTACTGTAGGTAATTTTAATCTGTTTTTAAGCCATTATAATATGTGAAGGATTTGCTTAAAAGAAATGCAATTGTTACTAAGGGAATGGCTTCTTATGTCCCTCCAGTGCTTCTTCGTCTGGAAGGAGTGTGTAGTGAAAACTTGTGTGATGCTATTATGCATAGGTCACATATGTTAGGTTGATTCTTCAGTTATGATATCTATATGGTATCTTTATCGTTTCTTCACTCATGTATGTATATGAAAATGTTTGTTGGTGTGGGATGCTATTATGCATAGGTCACATATGTAGGTTGATTCTTAAGGAGTTACGAAATCTCCATAATTCTGGCATTTGTTACTTGGCTCTTAATTGCCATCTCCTCTGTTGTTATGTTCTGGCCCCTATTTGATATCCCACCAATTGTATATTTTCTATTTGTGTGCATGGCTACTCCATCCAGTGAACAAAACTATATTCACTTTTAATGTTGTTGGGTCCTTTGACATTACAATAAAAGTTCATTAGAGTTATCTAAATTATGGGAAATATTTTAGAGGTGTAAATGGATTCTTACTCCAATTCAAATGCTCATTGTATCTGTTAAATTGGATTTAGTTATGAGTCCTTCGATATATATGAGTCCTTCTTTCATATTATTTATGAAGTAGTGATGATTTTTCATTTGCTTTTGGGGGCCTCCAGCTTTGATCTTCATATTCAGGTTTAGATTGAAGAAAAGGTTCTTCAGTTTGGGTTCTTTGTAGTATGTGCTTCATTTTTTTCAAAAGAACTGATATGAAATGAACTGAACTCTCAAATGATAATCGGTGCTTCTTTGTAGTATGTGCTTCTTTGTAGTATGTGAAGGATATATGATCCAATAGTTAATGAAATGAACTCTCAAATTCTCTCACTGCATAGTGTGTGCTTGTTTGAAGTTTGGTTGAATGCCAACATGCAAGGTACTTATAGCCTTCAGAATAAACTGGAATTATTATGCATTTGGAGATGGGTTAGTTGCTTTTTTGTCTGAATTTGGAGATGAGATGGATCATGTATCTGAAGTTGCACATTATGATTTTTTGAGGAGCGACTAGTGATGGAAATTTTTTTATCTAAACTTTATATACAATTATATCATGATGTTTACATGAGTATCGGTTTCTAACGTAATGTTCAAGCTTGTTGCTTGGGTTTGAAAATGAGATTGTTCTTTGCCGTATGGTTTTAAGTGATGATGAGATGGATTATGTAACTGAAGTTGCATACTATGATTTACTGAGGAGTGACTAGTGATGAAATAATCCTGTTTGAACTTATGTTGACAGCTAGCTCATGAGTATTATAAAAGTATAAGTTTCATTTCAGTTAGTAGCATTTTTGCCTGAATTTGACAATGAAAGTATTCTTTTTCACTCTTTGTAATTCAATAATTTGAACTCCATATTCTGGTTTTGATTATAAGAGTACTACATGTTTTTTTTAAAAAAAAATTAATTTTTTTAAAAACTTATATACCTACACCGGCATTTTTACAAACACCGGTGTAGAATGATTATAAGGGAAGAAGAGGGCATTCTTGAATAGGCCCTACACTGGCATTTTTACGACCGCCAGTGTATCTCACGGAAACACCGGCGTTTGTAAAAAACACCGATGTAGACCCCCTCTTTTCTGCGACGCCTTCTTCGGCGGCATTAGCACCGGCGATTTTAAAAATGCCGGTGAATATAAAAAAAAACGCCGGTGTATCCGTTGTGTGTTGTAGTGAAAGAGACAGCCGGGTACCGAAGGGTGATGGTTGGGTTATGTTGGAGGTGGTGGGTGACATGGGGAGGCTTGCGTCGGGCTGGGCTGCCGCCACTATTGTTGTTCTCTTCTTCTTATTCTTTTTTCCCGCCGCTGCTGTTACTGCCACTGCTTGGAGATTGGGTTTAGGATTTAGGGATGGGAGGTTGAGAGTGAGGAGGAGGCCGAGGAGGGGGCGGGAGTGTAGATGAAGGTGGAGATTGAAGATAGGGAGTGGGAGTGGAGATTAGAATTTGGAGCTCGAAGATAGGGAGTGGAGATGAAGCTGCAGCTAACCCTAACCCTTAGATCTGGAAATGATAGTGTTTGTTATGGGTTCGGGTTCGGGTTGGGTTGGTCGGGTTGGGTTAAGCACTAAGTTTTGGGTCCGATATAATTGGATAATTGGGTTAAACAATAGTCAGCCGATTATCGACTTAATCGACGATATTCCTGATAAATCCGCTACCGATAGAAATATTGTAAATCGTTCAAAAATTAATTGCATTAGGTCTGATTAGCGATTAATCGCCGAATTTTGCCGATATTAACTGCTTAGGAGGCAAGTGAAAAATGGATGTGCTACATGGGAAACAAAATTAGATGTCTGGTAATTAAATATTAAGCCCAATAGTCATATATGGATCAATTTAAACGGGCTTGATGGGTTTTTTGTCCCTAGCAAGGCCCATTTAACATGATCTTGAATTGCAGATGAGCTGTGAAGACTGCACAAGCATCAAAGAAAAAAGCAAGATGTTATGTACATGAGTGAAGGTTTTCCTTTATATGTACAGTATTTTACACTTGCGATGCATTTTTGAATAAATATTTTTATAAAAAAGTAAAAACTCCAATGTAGTATGACTTCGAACCTGAGACCTCCTTCATATCAGTTATGTACGCACAATACATGTTAGTTGGTATGTTTACAAAACTCTCATTATAATATTAGAGATGTGAGACAGATCCTACCAAATAGACCACAATATCAAAGTGATAGTTGTCGTAAGGGTTGAAGGTTTAGTATTTAAATTCTAACAGTATATATTGTGTGTACCGAATAAATCCTGACAACTTGAATGCTCATTAACTAAGTACCAATGAAGCTTGCTACTGAAACTCAACGAAGACAGCAAGTTTCTTTGCTCATCTTTGTTGGACATATAAAATGAGCAATGTAGGGGGGGGGGGGGGGGGGAGGGGGGGGGGGGGGGGGGGGGTCGGGATTTATAATGTGTATTGAATTTGCTTTGCATGCTGAATTATTATGTTCACAAGTAAGACTTTCCAACTAGAATTCCTCTTCAGCTGTAATATTACATTCATAAAAATAGAATGTTTCTAACCTTTGAATCATCTTTTCTGAGCAACTTTGCATCATTTGAAAAATATAAAGCATTTCATCTACTACTACATTATTATCCTATACCCTTGGCTGTCTTTTTTTTTTTTTTTTTTGATCATACTATACCCTTGGCTGTCATGAAGTTTATAATAACAATTTTTCTGAAAAGTTATTTGAACAATCAACTAATGACTGCTTTAGATTGAGATGTCTGAGATACGCTCGGTTGTCACTGGAGCTACCTCACTTAGTCTAGTTCTCATAGATGAAATCTGTAGAGGCAGAGAAACTTCCAAAGGAACTTGCATTGCTGGTAGCGTTGTTGAAACTCTAGATCAAATTTGTTGCCTGGGTATTGTTTCAACCCATTTGCATGGCATTTTTGATTTGCCATTGACCACAAAAAACACAATGTATAAAGCAATGGGAATAGAGATCATTGATGGCCGCATAGTACCAACATGGAAATTAATTGATGGAATTTGTAAAGAAAGTATCGCCTTTGAAACTGCTCATAAGGAAGGTATTCCCGAAACAATCATCAAAAGAGCTGAAGAGCTGTACCTTTCTGTAAACGGAAAGGCAACCAGAGTCAAGGGGTTAGGCGAAGACTGTGATTCCTTGAAAACTGGTACAAGATCTTATTTTGGGTGCATGGAATTCCATAAGGAGGTTGAGAGATCTGTTACCATAATTTGCCAGAAAAGATTAATAGAGCTTTACAAAAAGAAAAGCATATCAGAGCTGGTTGAGGTAATGTATGTTAGTATTGGAGTTAGGGAACAACCTCCTCCTTCAACAGTGGGCACTTCCTGCATCTTTGTACTCTTCAGACCCGATAAGAAATTGTATATTGGACAGGTAAATTTCTCAAATTATTTTGAATTTTCCCCAAAATGACCCTCTTTTTGAAAGTTTTTCCCAAACCGTCCTACTTTTTTTTAATTCCATGAACGCCCACTCGCTTTTTGAAAAAGCGAGTCTGGGATAAATCCCCTCGCTTTTTCAAAAAGCGAGTCTTAGGTTGCAGATTTTCAACCTCTCAAGACTCGCTTTTTGAAAAAGCGAGGGAATTTATCCACACTCGCTTTGTCGTTTGGGTCTTAAACCCCACCTCCTCGCAAACAGGTCTCACTCTCTCTCATTTCTTTCTCCCCTTTCGTCGAAGCCCTAACCCAACATCTTCCACCTCTGATCCAAGCGATTAACCCATCAAATTTCGTCGATTCACTCCGAAATACTGCACTATCTCATCTCCGTTCACTTGGCCACTTCGTTATTGGGGGCTGCCGCGATTTTGGGGGTGGATTGCCGCGTTGTTGTTCAAATTTGGGGGTGAGCGTTTTGGTGGAGTGTAGTGGTTCACATCTTGCCTAAAGATTGTGGTATATTACTCAAACTCTATATTTTTTAATGTTGTTTATATATTTAGAATTATTTAGTTAGAAATTGCTTGATATTATTGGAGGTACAATATGAATAGTGTTGATATTGTGAAAAAATCGGGTTAAAATGTGGGGGTAATTTGGGTGTCAAATTAGGATAGTGTCGTTGGAGGTGGAGGTGTATTAGTTTTAAAAAGTGGATAATTGTAGAATTTGTGGGTAAAATTTGGATATAGTTAATAATGATTGTATGTTCGTATGTGTTCTATATTTGTTGGTTATATATTTTGGTAATGTTAATAATGATTGCTTTTAGTTGTAGGATACTCTATTTTTTAAAAAATGGCACGGACGATGGAAAATGTGGAGGTAGGATCTAGTAGTAGACCTATTCGTGGCAATGGACCATGTACATTTTTCGGCCCACCTCCTTGCGGTGGACGTGGTGGTCGTCGTGGTGGTACCACACGTACTAATGTAAGCTTATAATTTTCTATATTCGATTTGTTTCATTATCATACAATTAAATGTTATATTTCTTTGTTGATGTAAATATTGTTGTTGTTTTACAGGTCCCAAGTAACCCAAATGTGGCAGGTACTTCATCTCCGGCCCCTTCTTCATCTTACATTCTCCTTGGAGGTCCAGGTCCCCTCGACCCCACCATTCTTACTCTTCAGTCGCAGCATCGTTCGAAAGATGTGTGGGAAGGCGATTCGAAGGAATGTACATTCCGTGGGGGTCATCCACTACCTATGCACCCACGGATTCACCAGATCTTAAGGGATTGTGGACTGTACAGTATTACACTGATGAGCTCCATCAAGTGCGATCGGCCTCTTCTTACAGCACTGCTTGAGAGATGGTGCCCTGAAATACACAGCTTCCACCTTACAGTTGGGGAGATGATAGTGTCGTTGCAGGACGTTTCAGTACTCAGCGGCCTTCCAGTAGATGGGCAGGCAGTGATAGGCTCAATGGATTTCGACCCGATATATTTAGTGGAACAATATCTCAGTGTCGAAGTGGAGGCCAGAGCAGTGAATGAAAAACAAATTCGGTTGAAGTGGTTAAATGATAGATTCAAGAACCGAAGGAGAGATGATTCCACTGATGAGGAGGTCCATTGCTACTGCAGGGCCTACATTCTGACACTGTTTGGAGGGGTGTTGTTCCCAAATTCCAGCGGACACTTTGTCCCCTTGATGTACCTCACGCTAATTGCAGATCTAGGACGAGTCAGTCAGTACAGTTGGGGTAGTGCCGCCTTAGCGTTCCTCTACAGGAGTTTGTGCTTGTGTAGTCTCGGTTCCGTACAGATGAATGGACCGATGATATTGCTTCAAGTATGGATTTGGGAGCGTATTCACGTGGGTCGTCCTGTAGTGCAGAAGCAATCTCCCCACTGGATCCATCTCCCCGAGGACCAGCACATGTTACCTCCTCTTGGTGTGTACTGGTCCGGTAATCTTACTTGGACTGCCAACTCCAACAGGTGCCTGACCTACTTTCGTGATGAGTTGGACAGGTTGGCAGATAATTGCATAGTGTGGATGCCCTACACGGAGGCGCGTCTTGCTCGACTGCCGCCTATTTTCTTGTATAGGCGTGATTTGTGGCTGACGAAAGCACCATTAATCAACTTCAGCACAGTTGAGTTCTATTATGTCAATAGAGTGCTTCGACAATTTGGTCTAAAGCAGATGATTATTGTTGCCGAACCATTTAATGCGGATATGCATGTAATCACTGGAATGGGTCGTCAATCAGGACATAATTGGGCTGCCAGCTTCTCGACATATGTGGAGAGATGGAATCTACACAGGTTCGAGGAAATCATTGAGAACATTCCTCCATTTGATCGAACCGTGCATGAGAATTATATGGGCTGGTACGGGAGGATGACAAGGCGATATATATCTTCGACAAGACAGACTCCTGCAGGTGTGGTGGTCTCGATACGTCGACCGGTAGCCGAACCAGTAGATCTACATTCAATGAACTTACCCATATTTCAACCGAAAGCATCGGCTCTTCGTACGATTGTAAGTTTTTAAGTACTGTTGTATTCATCAAAGTTATTATAGTATTTTGATTTACATATACATTTACTGTAATTAATATTTCAACTTATTATGTTTTGTAGATGAGCCAGACTTGGAGTATGGGTAAAAAATGTGCTGCTATGTTGAGTAGCAACGTCGCCGATGCGGTTAAGGACTTCGCACGCGAGATGTTGATGTCTTGCCGTGCACAAGCTGATGCTGTTGGAGAGGGGGCGACCTTGGATGCTATTCTAAACACTCCCGTTCATCGAACCAGTGCACGTGCTCCACGTATGAAGAAAGTCGCCCGCAAACCACCACGTCGTCCTAGAAACGAGCAAGAAGAAGAGGATGAAATTCAAGAGGCTGAGATTCAAGTTGAGAGAACAGAACAAGAAGAGGAGGAGGATCTGATAAATATGTCCGGTGTGACACAGGCCACTCCATCAGCACGAGGTAAGCGGCAACGGAGAACTCCCACATTCTTCACCCCTGATCCGTAAAGCTTCTTTGTATTTTGTTGAAATGTTTGTATTATTAATGTGTTAATGTGATTTATTATTTGTATCAATCATGTACTCACGATATGAAATATGGAATAAATCCCCTCGCTTTTTGCTTTTTCAAAAAGCGAGTTTGGGATAAATCCCCTCGCTTTTTGAGAAAGCGAGTGTTGCTGGGCAAAAAAGTCCAGACTCGTTTTTTGAAAAAGCGAGTGTGGGATAAATCCCCTTGCTTTTTCAAAAAGCGAGTCTTGAGAGGTTGAAAATCTGCAACCTAAGACTCGCTTTTTGAAAAAACGAGGGGATTTATCCCAGACTCGCTTTTTCAGAAAGCGAGTGGGGCGTTTAGGGAATAAAAAAAAGTAGGGCGGGTTGAGAAAAACTTTCAAAAAGAGGGTCATTTTGGGAAAAAATTCAATTATTTTATGGTTTCCTTTTAAAAGCATCATTGCCAGCGTGATGCCACATCGCCATCAGAGTGATTTATTCAGCTACTATTAGTTCTTTTTGTCTTTGGGTTGTATATGTTTTTTTGGTTGTATCATTGTTTTACGTGCATTGTGCACTTTCTGGTTTGAATGGGGATTGTGGCAGGTAGTCTTAGAGTGTTGAGCACGTGCTATTTGTATTTTTTGTCCGGTAGCGTAACCGCTAACATCCCTGCTATAAAAACACAAATTGTAATATCTTTTGGATCATCAATAGAATCAACTAAGTTTTCTTCCCCAATTTCTCTCATTCCGTAACCCTAGCTCGACACGATCACCATTGATGTCGAGATCAAGATCCAACAGGATTCCAACCCTTGACAATGTAGTATCAGAAGTAGACAACTGAGACGACGATGGCAGGGACGAGGGGAGTATGATGTCGATCGAGGTGGACGTGGCGGGTCTGAAAAGCTAAATGGCAGCATCTCAAATCCAGAATGGATTGGAAAAGTTGAGTCGATGTCGAACATAATTGAAGAGAAATTTGCAGTGATGACAGCCAGAATGGATGCGATGTTGACGATGATGCAGCACCCACATCCATGACCGCCCAATCCTCTTCTATTTTTGAACTCTCAACAAATTTCGACCAGGGAGGTAATAAATCCTAACAACTCTGTTAATGCTAGAGGTAGTAGTGATGGTGGTAATTTGTTTCGAGCTCCATTTAAGATGGAGTTTTCAATTTTTCATGATGGAAATCCAACTGAGTGGATTTATGGAGTTGAGCAGTATCTAGAATTTTTTGAGATTCCTGATGATAAAAAACTAAAACATGCTTCGCTTAATTTGAGAGGAAGAGTTGCTTATTGGTATCGTAAGCATATCAAAAACCATAGTTATGTGATTTCTTGGCCGGTGTTCTTGGAGGAATCGATAACGTGGTTTGGACCCACTGTTTTTGAAGACTATTGGGGAATACTTTTCAAACTTCAACATAAGCGAGATCTTGAAGCTTATGTACACGAATTTGATTGGTCAAAGCCTAACATTGTCAAGGAGTTGAGAGGATTTCTTGGGCTTACCAGATACTACAGGAGATTTGTCAAGAATTATGGAAGTATTGCAGCATTCCTCACTCAGTTGTTCAAGAAAAACTCTTTTCAATGGACTGCATTGGCTACTAAAGCATTCACTGCCTCAAATAAGCTATGACCACCACTCCAGTACTCCGAACTCCTGATTTCTCTAAGCCATTCACCGTAGAAACTGATGCTTCTCACGAGGGAATTATGGCAGTACTTATGCAGGAATTACACCCCCCAATGCATATATGAGCAAAGCATTGAAGGGAAAAGCTCTAATTTTTTCTACGTATGAGAAGGAAGTTCTTGCAATATTGCAAGCAGTCAAACAGTGGAGACTATTTGCTTGGATCTTCTTTTGTGGTCAAGACTGATCAATGGAGCATCAAATATATATTGGAGCAGAAGATCAACATAGGGATGCAAGAGAAGTGGTTGTGGAAACTATGAGGTTTCTCCTTCACTCTTGAGTATAAGAAGGGCATCAATAACAAGGTAGCAGATGGATTATCAAGGAGACAAGGTGAGCAAGATACTTGTTGTGAAATGACATTTGTTGTTCCCTAGTGGTTGGTTGAGGTCAAGCTTATGGTTGAACAAAGATCCCTATTTCCACAAGTTGGTAGAGAAGCTTCAAAATGGCCTGTTGAATCCTGCTCACTACTATTTTTTTAGAGGAGTTTGGTATTATCCAGGAAAAGTCCTTGTCAATCCAACTGCAAGTGTGAAGCAATTGATCTTCCTTGATCATCATTCCTCTAGTATGGGAGGTCATTTTGTGTTTCATAAAACCCTTCAAAGGATTAAACGGGCATTTGTATGGGAAGGAATCAGTAGAGATGTGAAGATTTTGATCAAGGAGTGTTTGGTTTGTCAACGTAGTAAGAATGAAACCCTTTTACCTGCAGGTTTACTACAACCCCTTCCAATCACTGATCAAATTTGGGAAGAGATCTCCATGAATTTCATGGAGGGATTACCCAAAAGCTTCAGCAAGAATGCTGTAATGGTGGTGGTGGATCGATTATCAAAGTATGCTCACTTCATTGGAATTGTGCACCCGTATACATCTCAATCTATAGTGCAAGTGCTCATTGATAATATATATAAGCTCCACGACATGCTCCACAACATTGTAAGTGACCAAGACCCAGTTTTCATTAGCAAATTTTGAAAAGAATTTTTTGCGCAATAAGGTTGCAGGCTGCTGCAGTCCATTGCGTATCATCCCCAAAGTGACGTCCAAATGGAGATCGTTAATAAGCCCTTGGAGTTGTATTTGAGGTGTTTATGTGGCCAAAAACCTGCGGATTGGAGTAAATGGCTTGGATGTGCTGAATTTTGGTATAACACATGTTGGCATGTTTTGATAGGTCTCACTCCATTTGAGAGTGTTTATGGAAGACCACCTCCTTCTTTGCTGCATTACGCTCAGGGTACATCAGCATTGCCAGCAGTTGAGGAAAGTCTAATGTCCAGGGATGCCATCATTAAATTGTTAAAAGGATAATCCTACCACTGCCTAGAGTCAAAGAAGTTCTTCGCAGATACGAGAAGAATTGAAAGGGTATTTGAAGTGGGGGATATGGTGTTGTTGAAGTTGCAGCCATATAAACAAGTCACTGTAAGAAATTCTAGACCTCATAAACCATTTTCTAATTTTTTTGGTCCATATCGTGTGCTCGAAAGGGTAGGAACTGTTGCTTATCGCTTGGAACTACCTCTGACTACTACTATACATCCTCTTTTTCATGTTTCCAAGCTGAAGAAATGTCATGGTGATCATCTTCTCAATGTTTCGGCTGAGTTACCTCACTGGTGGGTCAGTGAGATTCCTACAGATGAATCTGAGGCAGTACTGGATCGCATGGTGTTTAAGAAGCATAATAGAGTGGGAATTCAATTGTTGGTCAAGTGGAAAAATGCAAGTTTGGACTGTGCTTCTTGGATTGATGTGGATTAAATTCGCACCAAGTACTCAGGTTTTGAACTTGGGGCAAGTTCATTTCTAAGGGGGGAGGAATTGTCAGGGACACCAGCGTGATGCCACGTCATTGGAGTGATTACAATCATCGTCTTATTCAGCTGCTATTAGTTGTTCTTTCTGTTTTTGGCTTGTATCTATTTTTTGGGTTGTATCAGTGTTTTATGTGAATTGTGCACTTTCTGGTTTGAATGGGGATGGGGCAGGTAGTCTTAGTGTGTTGAGCACATGCTATTTGTATTTTTGTCCTGCAGCGTAACCGCCAACATCCCTGCTATAAAAACACAAATTGTAATATCTTTTGGATCATCAACAAAATCAACCAAGTTTTCTTCCCCAATTCTCTCATTCCCTAACCCTAGCTCGACAGGATTGCCATCGATGCTGAGATCAAGATCCAACAAGATTCCAACCCCTGACAATCATGCAGTTTACAAGTATTTTAATGGGTCACTATGAAATGCTAACATTTGTTAGGTCGCTCAATTTTCCGATATAAGTCAAAAGATGTCCTTCTAGGTGACTTTTTTCTAAAAATGATGACACCATGGTTAGAAACTAATCAAAAGATAGAAAATGAGATGTGTGTGTGTGTGTGTGTGTGGTGTAGACGTTTATCGTCCAGATTTTGTGTGTGTGTGTGTGTGTGTGTACGTGTGTGTGTGTCTGTGTGTACTTGTGTACGTGTGTGTGTGTGTGTGTGTGTGTGGTGTAGACGTTTATCGTCCAGATTTTGTTTAAACGTATTTTATGCCAACCAACAAGCATTTATTGAGGAACCTGATAGAAAATGTTGTAAACCTAAATAAATATACATGCAGATGGACGATCTTGCTAGCTGAATTCACACACGTTGCTCAAATGAAGGTATGAAAGGTGCATCATTTTTGTATGTTGTATTGCCTGGAAAGAGCATAGCTAGCCAACTCGAGACCCTCATTAATTGATATGGGTAAAAATAGAACAAAATCAGGACCGTTCAGATCGGGCACGCATCTTAAAGCTCTCAGGGGTAAAATGATAATTTCTGCAAATACAGGCTCGATGAGATGAGCTGGGCAGTTTTCAGGCCCATCGATCCGATTCAGCCTGTAATAAGGATTGCTCCAACAGTCCTAACACAAAAGAGTCCAGATTCATCGAACTGAATTTAAACCCCCTATTTCCAAGGGGTGACTGATCTTATCCCCCCATGCACAAGAGAAACTTTGAAAACTCTATCTTTGCATATGGAGGGGATAACTGACTCTATCTAGACACCGGAAAGTAGAGATAGATGAATATCTCGAAATTGGCCCCCCAAGGCGAATATATATACCTCGAGACCTCCTCAGAAACCACGTAATTGAAAACTCCGCTATCAAAATCCACCATCATTTCAAGTTTTTGACTTGGGCATTGGAGGGCCTATAGTCGGGGTCACCTCCGGTGTTTCAGACTTGTGTGCAGGTCCACGAGAGCGATATCAGCTGTTCCTGACGATCAGATCCCGGAGTTAAAGTGCAGGTTTTGGCGGTCAACATCGACAAATAATGAATGTTCGATCTTTAGTGTTTTTATTTAAAGAATTCATCAATCTGTTTCCTCCCACAAAGAAATAAGTAGCAACATTAACGAACTTCCACTTCAGGGTTTTAGACTTGCCAACAAAGCTGATAAGCATCGTCATTTTGGCACCACTTTAAATTTTACTTTAGAAGCTCTTAGTTTGCACCAGCGAGCCAACCAGTGAATTTTTTTCTGTCATTATCTGAGAACTATATATATGCTCTGCTCTCTTATTATGAGGACTTTGCACCAATTTTGTTTTTAGTGGTGTAAAGATTTCAATTTTGTGTGTAAACCGTGGCATTCCAGTGGTTTTTGTAAATTGAATGAAGTTAGCAATGCTTAGATTTTTGTATACTTTTCAGTTTTCATCCTTGTTTCCTTTTGTGACCCAAGTTTTCTCTTTCGTTTCTTTTCCTTAGAGCATCCACAGTCGTGTGCTATTTATGCATTTTATAGAAAACGGCCAGCTGCAATCGTTTACTATTTATGCATTTTATAGCAAACGACCAGCTGCAGTCGTTTTCTATTTATGCATTTTATGCATTTTAATATACTTAAATACTGTTTTTAATTAATAAAAAAATCCTTAAAAATCGTGGGATGCAAAGTGAAGTTCCGTCTGAATTTTTTTAATATTAAATTGGTATAAAATACCATTGGATGACTGCAGCAAATAGCCAAAATGCTATATGCATTTATGTATTTATGCATTTTCTAAACAATCACGAAATGTGGATGCTCTTAGAAGTCACATAGGAAAACATTACAACTGTCAAAATTTAGTTGAAGTCTATTTTCTTGTTTAAGGAAACGGAGAAGAGATTTTGAACTTCTATTTTAGTCCTGCTCTGCACAAATGCACGTTCTTGCAAAGTAATCTGTAAGCAATTTAATGAAACTTCGTGTTTGGTCAAACAGGAAAAGGGAAGAAGGTTATGGTTTTCATGTATTAACCTGGTGCATCATTTTTTGATTTGTTATGAACTTGTGCTTGGTTCCCATTCCCTAAGAATTTTAAATTAGGTTAGTTTATGTAGATTATAAACCTTTCTCAGTTAGGAACCAAAGAATGAATTCCTTAGCACCAGTTAACACTGTCAGCATATTTCTCAGTTGCAGACTTGTTTCTCCATGGTTTGTGTTGTGTGACTGAAGATGTAATTTCTCTTTGCTTCGTCCACTTGTTCTGAGTTTATTTTTGCATTCTCACATGCTTCAGTTGCACCTTTTAGATATTGTGATGCTGCATTTTTAATGCATCTACAACTGTTTTCTTAAGAAGGAGCCTTGAGCCTTATGTAAGATGCACACTCATTATTTGAGGCATGCCTCTGTAAATATGAATTATGATAATCCAGTATACTAATTTTTAAGTCTCGAAATAATTATTATAAAATACCTGATATATATAAATAATGATTTAGACTATCGACTCACTAATCACAATAAATAATGGTTTCTTAATTCCTAGCAATTCTCAATTCTTAATTTCCAAAAAGAATTCCTAAAGATATTCCTTTCAAGTAATAATGATACGAACAATTCCTAAATATGATGAGGTGTAATAAGCATCTTTCAGCCTTGATATGTCCGTTCGTTTAACTTGAATGCCTAAGCAATTATAACCCTTTATTTATTTATTTATTATTTTTTAAATTTTCTTTCTGTCTAAATTTGGTTAGCACCATGTGAATTATACAAGAATGTAGTAATTATCATATTAATCAAGCAAACCAAATATACAAAACTATTGGAAAGATCATAGGCGAATCAAAAAAGGGTATGATGAGTAATTTAGTAAATAAAATTATTTTGTCAAAGATTTTGGAGCTGTCCGGTTTTATATTCCGGTATCTCACAGCCTTTTGATTATTATGCACAATGCTCAAAAGGAACTTTTGTTTACCAGAGACGTGATTCATCCTTATGCTACTCATTGCTCACAATGAAATGGAAACATATAATAGTTCCTGAACTTTGAGCTCCTTATGCAAAATTCCACAATTTCTATTTTAAGAAAAGAAGAAGAAAAGAAGTTGGATAAGGGTTAATAAGGTTAAGAAAAATATGTGTAATGTTGCCAACAATTGAGAGAAATTACAATCAAGAATAATAAGGTTCGGCTATCTGAAAACAGCCAATATTACAGACTGACGCTGAGAACTTTTATTTATTTATTTCTTTCTTTTTACCCATACATGAATTCTGTTATTTATTAACCTCATTCATCAACCAATTATTAATTAATTATATTAATAATTAATTAATAATGCAGAATAGTAACATTATACTCTACGATAAAATCCGGGCCTTCAAACCAGTAATTCCTAATTAAAGCATACCCATTTGCACCCCTAAACTTCCCAGTCCCTGCCACAATGGACAACTCCCTTATTGGATTCAAATACTCATTGCGCCCCAAAACTGTTAACACGCTTCCATTATACTTGCCCTGCGTGAAGTAGAGGTTGAATCCCTCGAAAAGGCTAATTTGAGTCTGGTCAGAAAAAACATACACACCTTGTGCACTTCCAACTTGTTCCGATTTCGGGTCAGGTCCTACGGTTAGCGGATCATCTATAACGCTAATCTGGCCAAAAAAGTGGAGTTATTAACAGGTTGAGTGACAGGGATTGCGCTCGGGTTTGAGCCGGAAACAGTGTCGTGGAAATAGAAATGAAGGTGGCTGATTTTGGGCTTCAGGAGAGTGGTTTTGGTAGCTGGCATCGTTTTAATGAATTTGGTTGGTGGTTGAGTTTTTGCATTGGTGAGGAGGGAGAGAGATACAAGGAAAAAGATTAAGGAGAATTTAGTAAGAGAAGGAGGCAAAGAGCCATCCTTTTCTTCTTTTAAATTCTTTTTTGAGATGCTATTGTGTACCTGCCTGTGAATTTGGGACCCTATATATATATAGAGAGAGAGAGAGGGGGATGTGGCTTGCTTTTTAAAAAAAAAATTAAAATTTATTTTATTATATTTTATTTTTTGAGCAAGAGAAGTTTCTTTTTTTTTTTTTAAGGGAAAAGGTGGAATCTGGCCACCCTGTTTGATTAATAAGAGCTTAACAAAACAAACTCAGAGTACTGGGCCCAAGTACAAACAACATACAGAAAATAAAATATACATGAAGCAACATGACGCGTACAAACAACAAATCCCTCCAACATCCCTGGAGGGTGGGCCGACAAACAAGCTCGGTCCAGCAAAATTGTGAGTACGTCAGTTTAGCTTCGTACAGTGCCTCCACGGTACATGTACACCTACCTGAGACAAGTCTGGCAGGATTTTATTACCCGCCGATCCCTGACTTCACCTCGCTGGGGGACCCCATATTTGAGCCTAAGCCCCGCAGAACGAAAACTGACCCCACGACATGCACAACGATCGCACCCTCCCATCATCTCCACTACACCTCCTACAAACGTGCCAGTAGCTCCTACAACCGCTACCAAAGAGATAGCCGTGAAGAGGATACATTAACCTCTCACAGGATAGCACTTTCTCAGGCGATTTCTCACCACACAACTATCTCGCTCACCCCACCAAATACCATACTCTATGCGAGAGCCGTGTAGGGGATACCTTCACCTCTCTCACGCTCAAGCTGTCTCCGGCAATTTCTCACCACACAGACTTATCTCGACTCATACTCCCACTTCGAGGGAAGAGACGACGCTGTCACGAGTCAGTGGCCTAAGCTGGAGGAAACTCAATAGCCTAATAGTAGGCACTGTGAAGACTTCACCGGCGATATCGTAGGACACTCCAGTCCAACCATACCCCAAACTCCACACCCCATCACCTGGCCCTATGGACCCCAAACCGAACCACCGACCTCACACACTTGAACCCCAGATCCATGGTGTTCGCGACAACCGGCACGGGAGGATGCTCTGGCGCGACATAGTTGCTCCGCGCCGGTTGAGACAAGCACCCCGTAAGTTGAGACAAGTGAGCGCACATCACGGAGTGACCCTATCTTTGGGCCCAAGCTTCACAATCGTGCAAAACAACCTAACCCTACTAGAGCTTCTCTCTCTAGAGTCGGACTACGGCACATCCAAGCACACCCGGCTTCTTCACACACACTAACAACTCTCGAAAACACCAAATCATAGCGGCAGATCGCCATGAATGGCCCCAAGAGTGTGGACATGGTGGCAAGCACGAAGAACAACCGGGCCAACAACAAGCAAAGTCCACCAAGCCCAACCCAAGCCAAAACCGCGGGGGGGGGGGGGGGGGGGGGGGGGCTTGCCGAACCACCGAGCGCACCTAGATGGAGTCGGATCTGGGCCATCGACTTCAGATCTGGGCCACGCCATCGGCCACGACCCCCGGGATGTCGCCCCCTTCCCAGATCCAAGATCGCGTCACCGTCGCTGGAGTGGGCTTCGTCGAAACGGAGATCGTCAAAGATGGGCGGCGCACCGGGAAGAAGAGGGAAGTAGGGTAGCACGGCGAGGGAGGAGCACCGGGGCGGCGGCGGCGCTCCCTAGCCGCCGCCCCACACACCTAGATCTAGGGTTTCTCTGGTTAAAATTTTTTTTTTAGGGGGGGGGGAGGGGGGGTGAGTTTCTTTCTCCAGAACTTTTTGAGCAAGAGAAGTTACTTTCTTTGATATTGAGATAGAGTAAAATTATCCCTTGCAGTACTGTCTAAGTTTTATGAAATAATATGTTAGTACCGAGGTGGCATAATCCATAATTGCTGACATTGTAAAAATTTTGGATATTTTCTCTATTTCAGTCCGGTCAAGTAAGAATAAGGGAACTTTTTAAAAATAACAATATGCAATCGTCATTGCATATTGTAAATATTGTAATAATGTGGAATTAAGATAAATTATTACTTTATTAGTTTGACTTTCGTGTGTATCAAAGTGGAAAAATTCGTTTCTTTTAAGAGAAAACCAACATGTTTAAAGGATGTGCAAATGGGCTTTCGTCGTACTTTCATTTCTTCATCATTCCAAAGTGGACTTGGACTTTCATACTTCTATTTCTTCAACATTCCAAGAGTCGACATTTTTTTCATTTTTTTACAAAAAATATTAATTAGGGTAATTTGTCTAAGCCCCCATTTGACTCTAAATATTTCATACTCTCTTTGATATTAACTTGTACTGTTTTTTTTGAAGTGAAAGGTGAAATAAAGCCACCCTGTTTCATTAATAAGTAGTTAATAAAACAATCCCGTGTACCGGGGGGAGAAACAAAAGTACAGTGCGGAAAAAACAAAAGTACAGTGCAGGAAATAAAACATAAACCCCCAACAAAATCCTGGGGGGTGGGTCTAGACCTCCAAACCGCAAACAGCCAAAAAATACAATAGGTGAAAAACAGACTAGCATGGACTGTGTCTATAGAGACTAGTAGAGCATGGATGGCACTGCCCCTCAGTCCAATGTCGGCCCAAACTGTATCTCTTCATCATCATAATCCTCCACCTGGAAAACTCTGGCAATCCTCCCTCTTGCTCCTGTAGCAGCAGCTGTAGCCCAAAAAGAGATAAGATGCATGATATGAATAAGGTTACCAGAAATAGTACTACATGAAGCCCGAAAATAAAAATTATTTCTGTCTAGCCATAACACCCATGTAGTTGCCGCAATGGCGATGTACCACGCATCCTTCATATCGTGGCGACTCGATGCGAATTTGGGACCGATCCACAAATCCTCATACTCGTTGGGGTAGTCAGATGTGCCTAGGGCTCTTAAAACCTCTACCATAGTTGCCTTACTCCTCTGGCAGTGAATAAAAAGGTGATTCAAAGTCTCTGTATGCAGGTTAAAGAACCCGCAGTCTGTCCCAATCTGAGGTTGTCTTTTGGCCAGGTTCTCTCTCGTTAGGATTGTATTAGCCAGAGGAAGACTCTAACTTTTAACGGTGTTTTCGCCTTCCATAACACCTGTGCCCAGCGTGGCTTGCATCCCCGGAAGTGAATACGATGGTACAGGGATCTGACCGTGAAGTCTCCTTTGGTCTCTAATCCCCATCGCATCTGGTCTGGACCTTGGGTACAAACCGTTCCGGTCAGCGTGATGTGTGCTTGCAAATCCATCAATTGCTGATGTAATCCAGGAGTCAGAGCTCCTTGGAATGACGGCCTCCAATTTCCTCTCTTCCAGGTTTCTCCTACAAATATATTTGGTCGATTCGTTCTGTCAAAAAGCTCCGGGAAAGTATCCTTTAGCGCATCGGCACCACACCACTTATCCCACCAAAATCTGGTGGACCGTCCATTACCGATATTCGACGTGACTGCTGAATTGAACGGTCCACTGGATTTGGTAATTCCTTTCCAAAATCTGGAGACCTTAGTCCCAACTCGAAAACAACCTAGACTTCTGGTACCTTTTCCCTTAAGGTATGGTTGAATGAACTCTTGCCACCCTTCCCCACTGTGGTGAAAAACCTTCCACCACCATTTTCCCAAAAGGGCAAGGTTCATATCTCTGAGGTCGATGATGCCTAATCCTCCATACTTCTTCTTCATGCAAGCAATACTCCATTTGATCAAGTGATAACCACCCTTATTCGAGTCTGCCCCTTTCCAAAGGAATATTTTTCGGATTCGGTCAATCCTTTGTATAACCCACTTTGGGAAAATCCTCTGTCTAATCTGCCCATCTACTACATGTCCTTAACTTGTACTGTTGTACTACGTCAAAAGTCTTTAAAAAACAGTTGTTCTTCCTTAGTTCTTATTGATTGTGTGATTGACCAGATTTTGAAAATTGATCCACTGTCGAATTTACCTCAACCATTTGGGCACTATTCAGGAAATTAGGTTAGGTAAGATAATCAGAGGTACATAGAAGTATTTAAATTACTTACCGATATCTTACCTTGGTCCGTTTGGAAACTTTTTTGGAGGTAAAATAGTTATAGGTATATTAAATTTTTGGACATAAAAAGTTAAGATACCTACATTTTTCTAACCTAAAAAAAAAACTAAGAGTGCTTTTGGTTTAACATTATTATTATTATTATTATTTTTCTAAAAAACGAAATGCTGTTTGGTTAGGTGGTTTTCTGAAATTTTTTTTCACAAAACCCAACTCCCCACTTTTCCTTCTCTCTTCTCTCTTCTCTCTTCTCAAGAGTAGCTGTTGCTTCTTTACTCCATCCCATCTTTACTTCACCTCCTTCCTCCCTTCTCGATTTTATCGCTCCAAACCAGATCTGAGTGAATCTCCACCTAAAATCAACAATTTTGGAATTATTAAGCCCCAAATCTACTCCACCTTGTTGATTCTCTATCACTGGCGGAGAGCATACTACTCTCGATCAGTCGATTTGGTGGGTTGAGTGATCGAATTAGGGTTGATAGTTTGTGAGACCCGTGCTGCATACAAGAGAAGGTGTATTCGACAACGGGCAAGTCGAATCAAATGCCGATTGAAGGTTGAATCTGTTGCTGACAATTTCTTTGCTCTTCAACTGCAATCGAAGGTATGATCCGATTGGTACCCATTTTCTCCCTTGTTACAATGCTATGATTTCCATTTATAAGATGATATTCCCAATTTCTTGGCGAAATTTGAAGAAAGTGTTTGTCTGATGGGTTTGTTCAACGGATCATTAGAGGGATTGTATAGAGTGAATGGGGTGGATTTGGAGATCATGACTTCCAATCCTATGGCTAGATCCGTGGGCCAAAACTGGTTTTTTAGGTTTTTTTATTTGTTAAATTTTTTTTGAGGTACTGATTTTACGGATTATAGACTGTGAATTGGGATGGATTTGGATATCATTACTTGTGATCTTATGGTTGACTAAACTCCTTATTATTTGATTAAAATCAGGGTTCATTTTGTTCCCGTGAAAAACAATTTTTTCAAATCCTACATTGGAGATAGAAGAAGTTCTCATTTTTGAATATATTTTACTTCCGCAAATGAGTTCGGATCACTCTTTAAGTCCTGCAATTTGTCATTGTTGATTACTATTTATCGTTTCTTTTCCTAATATAGATGAGTAGTATGGGGAAGGGGAAGGAGATGGAGGTGGATGATGATGTTGGGTTATGGAATCCAACTGTTGTGCGGGTATTTGTGCATCTTATGGAGGAGGAAGTAGACCAAAATAGTCTCAAAAGTTCCACATTTGAAGCGAAAGTTTGGCAACGATTTACACAACATATGAAAATTATGTATAATCGTTCATTCACGGTTAAAAAATTGAAGGATAAACATTCGAGACTGAGAATTCTATGGAGGGTGTTTGACCATATCAAGAATCAGAGTGGTTTTGGTTGGGATGAAGAGAACAAAACAGTCACTACCGAGAAGAATGTTTGGGACAACTATGTTAAGGTTCATATATAAACTCAGTTTTTGTAATTGTCTGTGAATCTGTTCTTATTATACTTAACCATGACTTTACTACTTGTAAATTAACAACACAATTTTTGATTAGGCACACCCTAAGGCAAAACAATTTGAAAAGAATGGGTTGGCAAACTACGATGCTTTGACCAAAAATTTTCAAGAGTCTACTGCCCAGGGCTATGTCTCTAGGGCTTCAACACAAAGGGTGTACGATTTCGATGAGGAACGGAGGATCAATTATGAGTTTGCCCACCCTAATCTACCATACGTAAATGTACCTGATGAGGATGATGATGCACCATTTGGTTCGAGGTCGGGATCTCGCAAGAAAAAATCTGGTGCATCAAGTGGTCGAGCAACAAAAGGCTCGAATATCAAAGAATGCTATGATTCCATTTTGGAAACCCAGGAGGTAAAAAGAAACAAGTACAAGAAGAAAATGGGCGATCAAAGTAATATCTCGGTTGAACATGATTATTCCGAGCTGGATCAATGCATTGATATAATTAATGCGATGCCTGGGCTTGATTACAAACAAACAGGGAAGGCACTTGATGTGTTAGTTGAATCCCCTCATTGGTGTCATTCTTTCCTTCGTATGACTCCGGAAGTTAGGGAGAGATGGGTGAAGTGTCGTGGTGAGCAGCAGCGATCCCATTTGGTTGAGTGGGTCCATCATATCCAAATTGTTCAATCCTTTTAAAAATTTTCCATATTTGTGTGTGAGCTATTGTATTCTGACTATTTAATGGTAGAACGTGGTGGTTTTTATTTTAATTGATTTTTTTTAATTGTAAATGGATTTTCTATTAGTAGCTGCTGCTACTTTTTTTATAATCTGAGCTTAGCAATTTTACATAATGTACTATGTTTGTTTAAAATTCTGTAAATAACCTCCACTATTGATTTCTTCAAAATTTTGTAAATAATCTGAGCTTCTTAAATAGACTATTGATTTCTTCAAAGTTAAAAGATGTAACTGCGTTACCTTCCTGTGATGGGTACTCTTGCTGCTCATGGCTTGTGACTGGATCTTATGGATTGTGATAGCTTCTCATGCTTTGGCCAAAAAGAATAATATGCTAACACAAGGTTTTCAATAAAATTTTTTCATGTGCCTTTGAAAATTTTGGAGATGATGGATGAGGATCCTGTATAACTCAAGTATTGTTTTTTTTATTTTAACAATTTTCCATAATGTGTACAATTTCCTTTCTGTGAAGGGTTCAGATTCTGCTGATGGCTTATCATGTTATCATGGTTTGTCAAGGCTTTTGTCACTTGATAATTGTGAAGAAATGTAATTGGGGTGTGCATTAAGATGCTTCTGATGTGTTCTCATGCTTTGGGCAATAATAATCAGTATGCTAACACAACTGCTTCAATAAATGTTGTTGATGTGCCTTTGAAAAGTTTGGAAATGAAGGCTTCTGATCCTGTGTAACTCAAGTGTTGATTTTTTTTTACCTTAACAAATTTCCAATATGTGTACAATCTCCTACCTCTGAAAGGTCACTGATTCTGCACATGGATTATGATGTTATCATGGTTTATCAAGGCTTTTGATACTTGATAACTGTGAAGAATAATTGGGGTGTGCATTGAGATGCTTCTGATGTGTTCTCATGCTTTGGGCAAAAATCTATCAGTATGCTAACACAAGCTTTTGAATACATTTTGTTGATGTGCCGAAAGATACAATCATGGAGATGATGGCTTCTGATCCCGTATAAAAACCACTTTTGATTTTTAACTTTAACAAATTTCCATACTGTGTACAATTTCCTTTCTGTGCAGGGTTCTGATTGCTACTTATGGCTTATGATGTTATGAGGGTTTCTTACTGCTGTTCGTAGGTTATAACTATGAAGAATGATAATTTGGGATGCGCATTGGGATGCTTCTGATGGCTTCTCATGCTTTGGGCAAAAAATAATCAACTATGCTAACACAACTGTTTCAACTCTTTTTTTTGTAGATGAGGAGGTTGAAAATTTTGGAGATGGCTTCTGATCCTGTATAACTCAAGTGCTACTATTTTTTTTACCTTAAGAAATTTCCATAATGTGTACAATCTCCTTCCTGTGAAGGGTTCAGATTCTGCTCATGGTTTATGATGTTATCATGGTTTGTAAAGGCTTTTGATATGTTATAACTGTGAATAAAATAATTTGGGGTATGGATTGAGGTGTAACTGATGGGTTCAAATGCTTTGGGCAAAAAACCATCAGTATGTTCACACAAGCTTTTCAATAAATTTTGTTGATGTGCATGACGATACAATCGTGGAGATGACGGCGTCTGATCCTGTATAATTGAACTGTTGTTTATTTACTTTAACAAATTTCCATACTTTATTCTTATTATGAATCTAGTAATTCAAGCAAGTGTAATGAGTTACAAAACAAGGGATGCGATCAAAGAATTTTCATTACATTATATACAAATGATCTATCATATTACTCTTTTGCATATCACATATCAAGTTAAGGAAATGTTACATACAATAAGAATACAAAAATCTCCATTGGAAAAAGCATAGTCGAATAGCAGTTCATATGAACAAGTGTAAGGTATATCACATTAATACAACTCCTCATATTGATAACATTTTTTCGATTCTCATGCTGCTCAGGTTTCTTGTTCCCATACTTGTACAACTTTGCTATGTAACTACAACAATTAAAAAAACTTCAGCAAAAATTTAATGCAAATTGATTGAACAAACGCCTTTTATAATCTCATTGTCCAAAAAACTGTTTTCCTATAAATTTGCGAATTTATTTTTAAAACCAAACGCCTTTTATAACCTCATTTTCCAATAACTTTTTTAATCGAAATTTCATATTTACTGGTTTACCAAACGCATTTTATACTCTTACTTTCAAAAAAACAGTGTTCAGAAAAAAATATTACAAAACAGCTTTTACACACTCTTTTCAGAAAACTGTTTTCAGAAAAAAAAATAGTACAAAACAGCTTTTACACTCTCTTTTTCAGACAACTGTTTTCAAAAAACTTTTTTCAGAAAAAAATATTACCAAACAGCTTTTACACTCTTTTTTCAGAAAACAGTTTTCAGAAAAAAATATTACCAAACAGCTTTTACACTCATTTTCAGAAAACTGTTTTCAGAAAAGAGTTTTCAGAAAATTGTTTTTAAAACAACAAACCAAACGCACACTAAGTTATCTTTACCTAGGGAGCCAAATACTATCTTCAAAGTTAATTATAGGTATCTAAACTTTGTAGGTATAGACAAAACTACCTATAGGTTGTATACTTGTATACATCTCAATCTTCACCTAACATATGCTATAGGTATCTAAACTTTATTTCCAAACAAGGTCTTAATCGGTATACCAGACTAACTTTATTTGGACTGCTGAGAGAAATCATTGAAACCTTTCTCCTTTTCAAAATCCTTCTCTTCGATAAAGCCTCATCTTAAGTGCCTATAGGGTCCAGTGGTCAATATGTTCGTTAGTGAGTGAGAGGTTAAGAGTTCAAATCCCACTTATATCAATTATCTTTATGAGGAAATGTGTCTGTAAGTGTGTGGCTACAGCCTTGTTCAAAAGAAAAATAAAGCCTCAGCCATTTTCCCAAATTGTGCACTAGTGTTTTGCATGCAACCTATGCAACCGAAGTTAGGGTATCTTTGGACACATAAAAACTATTAAAATCTCTTGCAAGTAGGGCCGGTCCTGATGTTTTTAAGACCTTGGGCAAAAAATAAAATTTGTGTCATTTATAAACATGCCTGTATTTTTTTATATTGATAAAATATGATACAATGGGGAGCTCACAAACCAATAACCCAAAATTAAAATTAAATTAATAAAGCATAGAAGTATAGAACAATAGAATCTGGATACTGAATGTAAAGACTTGCACTTTAAAAATTCTCAACCGAAAAACTCTGCATTCAAATTAATTAACAATTTCACAATAATTAATTGGTCTTCTCTTTTATAGAAAAATCAGTCTTTTGATTAGTGAAAGATGAGTTTTCTTATGAAAGATAAGTTTTCTTATGAAAGTCTCTTTACATTTATTTGATTATTAGAAACAAGAAATGATTTTATTAATCGAATAATTGTAAAGTTGTTGACTTTCATATAAGAACTCATTTTTATCTATGAAAATTGTATTATTATTTATAAGGGTCATTGTCTAAATAAAAAGATCATCTTCTTGTAAAAGAATTTATCTATTATTTGAGTATTATTAATAAGAAGTTTTGTTTGAACCGAATAATACTTTGATGATGATGAAAGAAAAGAAACTGAAGAGTTAGTGGATGTTTAAAATTTTCAGGGGTTTAGATTTTAATTGGTTAGAGTAATGAATTTTGTGATTTTTGTGCCCCTCTAAGCCCTGAATTTTGTGATTTTTGTACCCTTTAAACCATGTTTTGATTTTGGGCCCTGGGTCGTCGCCCTACATGCTCTGGGCCAGTGTTGGCCTGCTTGCAAGTTTGCAACAATAAAACTATGGTTTTATATAGTTTCATGAAACCTTTGAAACACTTATTTTAAGTTAGAAGTTTTGTTTGAATCTCTGCAACCAAAATAGGTGAACCCATTAAAAGTCAAATAAAATATAATTCTATAATTTAATAAATAGGGTTGCGGATTTTTAAATCATTTAACCCAAGGTGAAACTGAGAAACCTAGTCAAACTCAAGTTCCATTTGTTAGGTTTTTGTGATTGGCTTCATTAAACTCTTGAAACTTGGGTTTCACCATGTTGTAAAAATGGTGGGACCCACATAATGTTTTAGTGAACATGTTTCATATTTTTTTAAATGAAACTCATGAAACCTCTATTTACAAGCTAAAAACAAAGTTTCATCACATTGGATTTTTTCCCAAACTAATCAACTTTTCTCAAACTATTTCCCTAACTAACTCAGTTCCCAAACTAATTCTATGGATGAACCACTTGAAGACACATAGCATAAGCCGCAGTTGGGACTGTTGCCTCTTCGATTGTGAGGCCCCAGTTCTCGACTGTGCCCTTTTCACATATTTTTTTAATGCCGCTATTCCCAATTACGGCTTCAGTTCATTTCATATTTGGGGTAAAGAGACTTTGGGACTTAGAAAAAATTGCTAAGTTAAAATGAATTAAACTTAGGTCACAAGATTGAATTGCGTTCTATATATAACTGCGGCCGTTGTTCTCAACCGCGACCTCTCTTATACTGTGAAGATTTGTGATATTGTAAAAATTTGTGATAAATCGTGATATATTTTGATATTTTGGTGTTCAGTGTGTTATTGTGATATTGGGTAGACTTAAGATGAAGTAAAAGTTGGTTATTTTGTGAGAATATTGTGAAGATTTGTGATTGTGTGAAAATTTGTGATATATCGTGTGATAGTGGGTTATTGGAGGGACTCTGTGATATTGGGAAAGTTTGTGATATATCGTGAAAATTTTGTTAAGATTTGTGATGTTGTGAAAGTCAGGTGGCAGTCTCTCTAGTCTCTCGGTCGTATAAGGCTCTCATTAATTGAACTCCTCTCGCAGTTGATCGAGCTCGTCTATGCAATATGTCAACACACCACATGAGTTATCCTTCCATGTGTGTCCCCCATGCCTAGTATACACCAATGGGAACTAACATGACTTGATCCTCTGTGACCTCTATCCACCCCTATAATTGCTTCCTTATGTTGGGCCGATCGACATGTAAGCGCTCCCAGCTGCACACTCGTAGTATTACAATCGACCCCATCATCTGAACAGTGTTCAAGGCTCTATCGGACAAACTTCTATACAGTGCAGCTAATGCCGCACTAACTCAACTGTATTGGTGGGCTTTCCTAATTTCGGCGATCAAGGGCAGGTATATTAATGACATAATATCATCAGACGAGTTTGGAAGGATAATATCGCCAAACAATGTCATTATGTACGCCCTAGTGTAGCACTCAATGTGGAACTCCGATGAATCGTCGTTCAGGAAGCCGTCAGACATTTTCTTCAACCATGAGAGCTTAATGGCTTGGCTAACAAAAGTTTTCTCATCTGGCTCAACACTAAGGTAATCTATGTTTAGCTGCTCTCCATCGAAACCGATACTCCTAGTCGCAGCCAACCCATTAACATGAAGACCTGAGATGACTGGAATATCCTGAACTGTGATGGTCACCTATGCTACTGGTAGATGGAAGGAATGAGTCTCTGGATGCTATTTCATGAGAAGAGATGTAAGTAGAGCACAATCGAGCTTGATAGACTCCATCAACCTATTTCATAGAACCCAAATGTGGCCAACAACCCGTGTGTACATGCATGCATGGGCAACGTAGGGTGTGTACGGAATGTGCACTCTTTGGATACACCGTCCACACAGATTGTGATTGGTATTGATGTTGCATTGTTAGCAATATTGGGTCTAAAGGATGTGGGCTTCCATGTGCAACGGAAGACGAAGATGACTGGCCAGTGTCAGTAGATGAGGAAGATGAAACCTACACCAACACGAAAAAATTATTATTTTAGCTACAATATTATTATATACAAATTCAAAACTAAAGAATAAATCAATTATTCTTACATGTGTAGGTGCGGTTCCATGACCTCGGCCACCGGTTGTAGAAGACACTGAGGTACTACTCAGGGGTCATTGTAATGCCCCAAATTTTCAATACTAGGAACTCGAGACACAAGCCAGAATTTTTTCTTCAAATGAGTCCGAACACAGAAAAATCACAGAAAATTAAAAACTTATATTGCCACAATTGATATTACAAGTACAAATTGTTCATCATAGAATTACATCATGAATTCACATCGGTAAATCTACATCATAGATTACATTGATAAACTTTACAATATCCGCTTGAACGCTCCTACGCAGCTCGTGTCTCCTGCTTCCACTATTTAGTAGTCCTACAACTAAATAGACTGTGGGCACGTCAATTGAATGCAACTGATATAATGCTAATAAAATCAGCAACTCTCTAAACTCAATAATCAATATTTGATACAAAAGAAAAATGTGCAGTCAATCACAAGTGTTAGTGTATTCCATGCCCTAAAATCTAATGCACAATTTCAAATGCACACAATGCACTTACTCTAAATGCAATTCATTTGAAAACGTATGCATCCCATACTACATACTTTTTTAAATGCAACTTTAATGGAAACGTATGCATCCCATACTACATACTTTTCGAAGAGTTCGTAGTCTCCAGATCACATGGTTCGATCCCTCACTATGCATCCTACTCTTGTACTCATTCTAGTTCCTGACTGTTAACTAGTGACTAATGAGGTTGCAATTGTTCGGTGTAATTTTACTACTGCAGTCAATAGTGATATCCACGTTTTCCATTATTTCTCAGCACCCGGACCTCATTCAAAAGTTGCTACGAACATCAAGGTAGCCTGCAGGGCCGGTCCTGAGATTTCTAAGGCCTTGTGTGGGAAAAAAATTAGGCATTCTTTAAATATTCTAATACTAATTTTACTTTTATTTTGATTTTGATATCATATATATATATATATATATATATATATATATATATATATATACTATTTTAATAGGAGAGTTGGGGTTGTAAACAAACAAACCCTAATTTTGTAACTGAGTAAACACGTGCAATATACGCCAAACTAAATCCACCAAATATACCTGTGTGATGCACGTGCAGCTCCTAAAAAAGGGATATTTTAGCAAATGCCCCCATTTAAAATGTGAAAATTAGCATATACCCCCACTATTTTTAAAAACTAAGAAATATTCCTATTCCTAATATTATAATGGGAGAAGACCTTAGTGTCATTTGTAAATGTTTTGTCAATCTACCAACCCGTGCAATACACGTGCATAACTATTATAAAGGAGGTTCTAAGTTCAAATCCAGATTATGTCTAAATTTTTATTTTAAAAAACTATATTTATTAAGACGTGCATCGCACGTGCAAATTACCAACCCGTGCAATACACATGCATAACTATTATAAAGGAGGTTCTAAGTTCAAATCCAGATTATGTCTAAATTTTTATTTTAAAAAACTATATTTATTACGACGTGCATCGCACGTGCAAATTACTAATATATATATATATATATATATATATATATATATATATATATATATATATATATATATATATATATATATATATATATATATATATATATATATGTTCCGTTGTGCACTAGGCCTCCGTGTGCACTCGGCCTTCCCTCCTTCGTATCAACGATCCATTCACATTGATTTAGACATATAAATTAGTCTAAATATGTAAAATCAAATTATTTGAAATTCATTTGCCCATCCATTAAAGTGTTATAAAATTGTATGGCTGAAAATCGTTGTTTTTTATAGTCACAGGATGACTGGGCAAATAAATTTTAAATAATTTGATTTTACATATTTAGACTAATTTAGAGGTGTAAATCAATGTGAACGGTTCGGATCGTCGATACGAAGGTGGGAAGACCGAGTGCACACTGAGGCCTAGTGTATAACGGAACATTTCTCTCTATCTCTCTATATATATTATACGAATTCAGTTGAAAAAATGATTATGGTACATTCTATATCATAAAATTTTTATATGAATTTATTTGAAAAGTACCATTCAAATTTTATATCATTGGAGGCTCCAATAACTGAGATGACTTAATCGATATCTTGAATTAGTCGTCTCATTAATTCAGACGAATAGTATAAATATTGTTAATAATTTACATATTCTTGCAACGCATAAAAGACAGTAATACACTATTAAAAAAAGCTTTACGTATTAAGTCAACCTCAATAATTAACGAAAGCAACAACATAGTAATCTTTGAAAAAATTTCTCTAAAAGTAAATTTATATATATATAATCTCAACAATTATTGAAAGAAATATAGAAATTATTAAAAACTTTATATATATATTGAACATGGAAAGATGTTGATTCTAGAGGCAAAATAAATTCATTAACATGAGTACATGTTATATATATATATATATATATATATATATATATATATATATATATATATATATATATATATATATATATATATATATATATATATATATATATATATATAACATCCTAGAATTTTTAAATAATATTTTGGAATTTATAAATGAATTAAAATGAATATTTGTGATTTAATAAATATTTTTCTGAAATTTATATTTTTGCACGTGCAAAACACGTGCAAACATTTTTGAAGTGTGGATTCAGAATTTTGAGTTGATGAACAAGTTCTATTATTTGTTATTGGGTATATTTGAATTTTTGGGATTTTTCTGAATAAAGAAAACTAGTTTTGTAAATTTTTGAAAGAAAGGGGGGGTTTTTGTAAAAGTGTCGTTTAGGGGTGAAAATTGAAATTACAAATCGTTTGGCTACATTTTGAGCCGGCTAATCAGTATAAGGCTCTATGAAATTAGATTATATCCATATTTGATTGATTTTATTGATTTAATTGAATAAATATGTAATTACACAATTTTGGGATTGTTGGGGACTTTATTGTAAATATTCTTTCTGGAGAGTAAAAGCCAGAAAATCTATTTGGGAAATATAACATTTATTAGTAGATATTATTTATAAATTTTCTGGGTTTATCGAATAATCTATGACATATTTGCAAATACTCATAAATGAAGGACTTTCGTGCAAAATTGTCAATTGGAGTAAAAAATCCAGTTTTTTTTTGAAAATTCGGACTTCATGTTTGCCGGCCAGATCTGGGATGTGAAGGGATTGAATTATTTTATTTTTAATTAATTTTATTGACTAATAATTGGAAGGGATCCATATATGTAAATAAATAATCTTCTTAGGGGGTAATTTTGTATACTCTTGTGGAACCCTAGGAGGCCAATCACGGTCTATAAGGGGCAGCAGCCGGCCATCCCTATTGTGCACTTATAACATCTCTTTCTCATTATTTTCTAGGAGTTTAAAGCTTGGATCTTGGACTTTTGCAAAGAGAAAACTTTTCTTTATTTCTATTATTATTCTTCAAGTTGATCTTCTTTGAGGTGAGTGATACTTCTCGTCTTTTGATGTGTTTTACTTATATTATCATGATGAATGAGCTTATAGATGTTTACATGAACTAAAGATGAAATTTTTATGAGAGATGATCATATTTTATTAATTTTGAATGTTAAATATTGATGATGGATGAAAAATCTAACTTGGGATCTATGGATTTAATTGTAGTTAATAAAGATATGTAGAAATAATTAGAACTTGTTCCATGCTCTTCAATTCATGCTTGATTGATTATAAAGTTGAGATCTTGCCATGTTATTTGTTGTTTTAATCATCAAAAAATTGAAACCAAACATCATGGTTTTGGATAATTGTTGTATAGATCGAAAGTAAGTTATTTTGATGTGGCTTATGCTTAAAAGATTTATATTTTTGCTTAAAGAAATATATCTAATAAGAATATATATGATTGTGATGTTAGATCATGGATTATGATTCAAGAAACTTGTTTTGGATGATTAAAAGATGAGATTCTTCATTGTTCTAATATTAAAGTAAAGTGGTATGATTCTATATAATTGTTGTGTATATAAGAAGTATTTTTGGCAAGAAATATATGTAAAAATAACTAATAAAAACAAACCCTTGAGTTAGGGTTTGGTCTGGGAACTGAACAGTAACTGAGGGTTATTGTTCTGACCCAGTATGGTTGAACAGTAACCCAGGTTACTATTCACCCGAGCCACCGTCCCTTGCATTCTGCTGATTGTTCGGGTTGGGTTTTGGGGTGTTTTCGAGTTCTTTGGTGGGTGTGGCTTGTATGCTATGATAGGGTGATTCTAGTATACATATGTAAGCATCTATATATGGGTTTAAACAAATGTATATGAATGGTTTGATCAATTTTGGATGAATTTTAAAGACATTGTTTAGTCTGGACTGCTATCTGTTTCAGTTTGGAACGAGATTTCAACTTAGTTACAGATGTTATTACCTAAAGCTTATAAAATAGAAATTGTATCTCATTGTGTCTTGTTTCCAGAACATCTGACGGATCCTTAAACCGACTCATAGATTGTAAGATATGCGATTTCTACCACTGTACTATCATAGTTTCAGATTTTTGAAATAACGGTTAGTTTTCAGAATTTATTGAATATGAACCCTTTAAATTAATTTATTTGATTCCAGATTTTATGGTGAATTTCTCGTTATGTGCTGAATTTAATTTGATTTTTCCAGAATTTAATATCGACCATAGAATTTACTGTTTTGAGGAATGAAATCATGTAAGTTTCATATTTTTTAATGAAAGATAGTTTTCATAATTTATTGAATACCAACCCTTTAAACTAACTTATTTGAGCCCATATTCTTATGGTGGATTCATTGTTATGTGCTGGATTTAAGTGAATTTTTCAAAAATTTAATATTGATTTTAGAGTGTACTATTTTGAGTAACGAAATCGTATAATTTTTTAGATTTTGTAAAAATCTATATTTTCATAGATGAAATGTGCTTCCACACATATAAACGAGTTCTTATGGCAATATTGGCTGATTAAAAGAAATGTGATTAATGAAGAGTATGTTTGTATAATAGAAACTAAGGTGGGTTTGATTTGAGACTTAAGGTTATGATGTGGACCCTAGAAAGACTATTAATGATACTTTGGGTTGTGAGAATCTAAAGGTTGAGTGGGACCTTTGTATATCGGCAGATGAGATTTTTATGGAAGTTGACCAGTTGGGATCTTCGTTCTTGATTTAGTTGTGTTAAGTCTAACTGGGTACATCAACTCTAGAGAGACTGTGTTCTAATTAATTAATTAAACATAATAAACATAAGGACAGGCACTAGTAGAGATGTGATAGATCTTGGAAAATGTAAGTATGGGCTCTATTGCCAATCGCACGGATGTATTCCGGGTCTGTGTGTTTGTTGTGTCTCTCTAGTATGTTCGCACGTTTAGGGTCGGTAGGCCTATTCGCGGAATGTCTAGAAGTGAGACGGTTTTGGTATGTTCGCGTGTCGAGGGTCGGCAGGCCTATTCACGGAACGTACGGTATATTCGCGCGTCGATGGTTGGTAGGCCTATTCACAGAATGTACAGTGTATCTGCACCTCGAGGGTCGGTAGGCCTATTCGCAGGGTACATGGCAGGGAGGTGAATCTCCGGATTTAGAGCAATGCTTACATGATGCTTGCTCGAGGGTGCTAGTCTGGCAGGCCGGGACTTAGGCCTATTCGCGGAGTATTCTAGATTTTATTTCTATCACCGTAGTAGGATTAGTTGCATAACGAGAGATTAAACCCTATAAAGTGGAGAACGATAAGGGCTTGCACCGGACCTATGTATAGTGGGAATGCATAGAATCCGACAAGTATGCATTAGTAATCATCATGTGCATTTGTGCTTTTCTTGACTTGTATTATGCATGCTTGTTTTCTGTTTTCTTACACTTGACACTTAGACTAGTTTTACTTGATGATTTATGCTTTATTTATTGTTATTTCATATTCCATCTGTTATTACTGTGTTAATATGTATCACTTGTTGACTTATGATTTTATTCTTTATGTTTCCATTTAAGTTTGTATTTCCTTTGAATATCACTCACATCGTTACGGCTGACCCCTGTAGTTTGGGGGTTAGGAATATCTCTAGCCTCATGTTTTACAGGTAGGTGCCATTAGCATGGAAATGGGAGCATGTGGTAGGATGTTTAATGTTTAAGCATATCTTGTAAAGGAGATGATTGCAAAGAGAATGTAACTACCGTTTTCGTTCTTTTCATTTTTCCCTTTTATTGTTATTTTTTTTATTTGCACTCGAATAAAATACTTTTTTTTTCCTTGATCATCTTAATTAAATTTTGTTCATGAATTGCTCTTGTTCTTCTTGTTGAGCTATCTTCTTGTTGATCCTATTTCTATTTTATTGTGAGTAATTTATTTGAACCCTATTGTCTTTAAATCTATCTGTTATTGAACCCAAAACCCAATCACAATTATTTCTAGACCCAAACTCATTATTATTGGATCCTAGCCCATTAACCCAATAACCTGATTGTACCCTATAAATACAACCCTATTGCAAATCCTAAACCTAGCCATCTCTCTTCTCTCTCCCCTCTCTTTCTCGTTTAGCCGTTGACCTCCAACTTCCCGCCCAAACCCATCTTCATCCTCCGGCGCCTTCCAGCGTCGCCATCTCCGGCGATCCCCGTTGAGCGCTGCCCAGATCGAACACCCCCTCCTCTGCTGTTCCCCTATTTTCTCGACGACAGCAGACCGAGACCAACCTCGAGTTCACCTTCGGTCGCCGCTTGACGCCAGAACAGTCGACGACCAGCCTCGCCCTCAGTCTTGCTGATGTGGCTGCCGCTTCTTCCATTGTCTTGCTATTGCCGCTGTTTGCAGTTGCTGTTGCTTTTGTTGCTGTTGGATCATTGCACCTAGATCGCACGTGTTTTCGTGAGTTCATGTGTTCGTTGCTCTGGGATTCTATCTCGTTATTCTTTGGTATTAAAATTAATCATCTATAAGGCAAGTCATTTTTCATCTTGATTTGAATCTTGTATCAAATTCAAATTTTTATTGAAATTCTTGCAAATAGATCAAATTGTTTATCGTATCGCATATTGTTGTTCCTTTTCGTTGAGTCAACTGAGGGTTTACACGAGCTAACCCAAATATTCCCAACTTCGTGCCTTTATTGACTCTTAAAGATCAAATCTTTCGTGCATTCATGTAGTATTGGAGATAGGGTTATTCATATAAGCTTCGCATAAAGATATTATCATAGAATTGAATACTAGGTTGATTGCTTGAATAATTGGTTGATGAATTGTGTGGTTAATTTAGTGTATGTGTGTGTTCTTAATTGTATTTACCATGCTAATATACCTACCATGCTGATTATGAAGTTTATTGACTAATTGAAGTGGAACCCATCATGTTTAATCGCTTTATTCATGAAAAATATCAAAAATCTGTATGTTTGCTTGCTCTCTAGAAATTGTATGACATTTTCGACCCAGTATTTGACTTCAAAATTAATAACTTCCTGAATAAGAGTTGTCGTCCAATGTCTCTAGTTTCTAGAACATCTAAGATCTTTAAATTCCGAGTTATATTGCAAAAGGTTATGATGATTTTATTACTGCGGTGTTTTATTTCCAGAATTTCAGATTCATATATGTTTTCATGTTTAAACTATTAAAAAGCTAAAATAATATCAGAATAATACTCTGATAATTTCCAGAATGATAGTTAAAATGTTTAGGAGTCTAAAGAATATTTTCGATGATTTTATAATTGAATTTTCGCTAATTCTAAAGATATAATAACTTGATGTCGATTCTCTATCTGAACATGTAATCTGTAAAGAATGATGTATTTGACCTAGTTACTGTTGTCGGATTTTTTATTTTAAATATGCATTGGAATCGTGTGGAAGTCTAGTTTCCAGAATTTCTGACGGTTTCAGTTTTCGATTTCTGTAGCAGTGGTAAAACTGATTTTTATACAGTGACCTCTTGCTATCAAGAATTTCGTTTTCCAGCTTTTCTTAATATAATTATACATATATCATTGTATTGCTTGAATTGAAGTGTATATGTTGTGTTGCATGATCCTATTGTGCTACTATCATCATTCTATTTGTTCCATCAAAGGTTATCATCCTATTGTTCTTCTATTGTTACTATCGTTCATCTAATAGATCCAAATTGCATATGTATTGTTGCATCGATAAAATAATTAACAAACTGGGGTTTAAGGAATTGACTAGAGTAGGTGATGATATAGTGACTGCACTCGAAAGTGTGGGCCATGTTTCCTAAAATATTGTATATCGGCTAGTGTTATCGTTATCGATTTATTGTTGGATTACTGACTACAGTATCTCAATTCATCATGTATTATTTTAGTGTTATTTTGCCGACCAGTGTGCACCAATGTTGCAATTAATATTATCGTGCTGTGCACATGATCTATAGAATCTTCCACTTAAGTCTAAACGAATTGGTTGTATGCATCAAACCTGTGGTATGGAACATATGGAACACAGAAGTACGGACATTAGTTAGGATTAAAATGATTAATAGACTTAAGAATTGACTTCGATTGACATTGTATATTGTACATTATTGTTTCTATTGATATCGAATATTGCCTAAGTGTTATTGACATCGACTATTGAATATTATTATCGAATATTGAACCATTGTTTATCGCCATTGCATCGATTATCATGATATTGATTTTGCTATTGCCCCATGTTATTGATTCCTATTGATCCATTGAATTCATTGTTATATCGATATTCCATTGTTTCTTTGTTTTCTCTACTTGCTGTCCATGACTTACTCTAAGAACAAATTTTCTCCTCTTTTTAGATGAAGTGTTCACAGGTAATCCTGGAGAATTACCTGCTGAACTGGAGAACAAGCTTTCTAAAGAACTTATGCTTTCTAGTTGATTATTATTTCATTGAACTTATTGTATTAAGACTTATTATTATTGTGTTTGGATTTATTATTGTATTGAGCTAATGACCCAGATATTGTTATTTGTTTCTAGATGTTGGATTATTGTATTTGGATATTTCATATTATTTTATTCAAGTATTATTGTTCATGTGGTCATTATTATTGCAAGCACAATTTCTTTGTATTGTTATTATTGTTGAGTTGAATGGGTAAACAACTCATAGATGACGTAAGTCATTCGTTGAGCCAATGTCACGTGCTTGTGTTTCGTATTTTTGGGAAGTGCGTGTAACGGAGAAAATTGTATTTATGGTTCTTTTAAATACCATTGTGTTATAAAAAGAATTTTAATTCAAAGTGTTTAAGTTCCGCTGTGCTTTGTAAAAGAGTTGATGTAATAAAATGTTTTAAATTTTCCTATATTTGGTTTCTGTGTTTATGATTACAATTTAAGTTGAATCTGAAAATTGTGTCACTTAAATCTAATTTTATTTATTGGAAATTCGGGGCGTTACAGAGTTGGTATCAGAGCAAGTTTCAATAGTAATGTTAAACTTGGTAGAGGCAATGAACCTAGGTGTGGGAACTAGAGCGTGAGTACCTAGGTGTGGATATTAGAGTGTGAGTATTAAACATGAAACCAAAAAAAATGAAATGGCTGGTGTGAATGTGATTTATGTTGTGGTGCTCTATTATTTTCACGTGTTTTGCAGTATTCGGTGAAATGGCAGGACCTAGGACCAGAAATGGTGGGAATGGTGATGGGACTGAAGGTTCCCACGGGGCCAGACTTGATCTGGAGATTGAGATTGCTAAGGTGTATCAGACTCTGAATGCATTTTTGGCAGCTAGTGCTACTCGGAATCAAGGAGTAGGTCATGTACCTATTAATGCTGATCCGATCAAGCAGGTGGAGTCTTTCAAGTGGATGAAGCCGCCAGTCTTTGAAGGGCAAGCAAATCTCAATGAGGCTAATGACTGGATCAGGCAGATGGAGATGGTCTTTGAGGTTTTGGAAACCCCCGAGGCTAACAAGGTGAAATTGGCTACAATGCAGTTGGAAAAGGACGCCGGTGTTTGGTGGTAGTCGGTGAAGCAGACTTTTGGTGATGAGCAGGTGACTTGGAAAGTTTTTCTTGGAGAGTTCAGTGATCACTATTTCCCCTTAGACATTTAGGAGAAGAAGGCGATGGAGTTTCTAAACCTGCAGCAGGGTAATATGACTGTGCGTGAGTATGAGACTAAGTTCACGCAGCTGTCGAGGTATGCACCGGAGCTGGTCATTGATGAAGCAAAGAAGGCCAGGAAATTTGAACAGGGTTTGAGGCCGAATCTAAGGTCCCGAATGATACCTTTGGAGATCAGGAGTTTCAACAAACTTGTTAGGTGGGTAGCAATGACTGAAGAAGACATGGATCAGTTCCAGAAGAGGTAGGAAACCTGGAACAAGAACAAGAGGCCAGCAGCAACATTTCAGAGTGGGAAGAAATTTCGGAGAAGAAAAGCAAGTTCAGTGGGCCTAATCAGAAGGCAACAACATTTCGAGGTGTGACTTGGTTTAACTGTGGAGAAGAGGGCCACTACCAGTCAGCTTGTACCAAGCCAGCAAAAGTTCTGACTTGCTATCAGTGTGGGCGAGAAGGTCATGTCAAGTCAAATTGCCCGCAGCCTAAGAAGGATGGTGCAAATGGGAGCAAATTTCAGAGGCAAGGGTGAGTATTCGCATTGACTGGGGAGGATGCGGGTAACTCAGAAGATGTGATCCAGGGTATGCAAGAATTTTAAATTCATTTATTTGGTTGTATTGAATAAGACTTTGTTTAAGAATAAGATGAAGTTTTGAGTATCATTCTTCATGTAACAGGTTATGTTTTGATTAATGGAATAAAAGCAAAGGTTTTATTTGATACTGGTTCTTTACATACATTTGTGTAGCCCAATTTTGCTAAGGTTTTAGGTGTGGAACCTAAGTATTTCCAGGCAGAGTCTTGTTAGTGGCAACACCATCAGGAGAGGAATTGATTGCTGATCGGTATTACGAGGGTTGTGATAACGAAATTGGTTGTAACTACCGTGTTTGTTCTTTTCCCTTTTTCCTTTCATTGTAATATTTTATTTATAATTTGAATAAGATACTCTATTTTTTTTCCTTGATCATCTCAATTAAATTTTGTTCATGAGCTATTCTTTTTTTTTTATGGGCTATCTATCTTGTAGATTTTATTTTGTTGGATTGTGATTATTTCATTTGATCCATATTGTCTTCAAACCCATCTCTTATTGAATGCAAAACCCAATTGCAATTATTTCTAGACCCAAACCCATTATTATTGGATCTTAACTCAATAACCCAACAACCTAATTGTATTCTATATATACTACCCTAATGCAAACCCTAAAAAGACAACCTTAAAACCTAGCCGTCTCCCTCCCTCTCTCTTCTCTGCCATCAGCCAAACCTGACCCCTTGCACCCATCTGCCATCGCCAACCACCCTCCACTGCTGCACAGGTCGACTGCTCCCTCCGATCACCCTCACAGCCGACCCTCGATGCTCCCCTCTCCTCGGCTGCGCCCAACACCACCTGAGCACTCCCCTTCGACTGCTCTTCCCTCCTGACTGCAGCCAACTGAGACTGCTAGTCGACGCGCCTCCAGTCACTGCACCGTCGCTGTCAGACTCGCTGTCAGCCGAGTAGCAGTAGTAGTCCTTGCTGCCGCTCTTTCTATTGTTGATGTTGTGCTTTTACTGTTTTGGTCTCTTGTGCACGAAGTTCTTCACGGTTCGTGTCGTTGCTCTGGGATTCTCATCCCGTTATTCTTTGGTATTCGAATAAATCGTCAATAAGGTAAGTCACTTCTCTTGAATTGAATATTGTATCAAATCCAAGTTTTTATTAAAATTCTTGCAAGTAGATCCTAATCGTTCATCATATCGCATACTATTGTTCATCTTTCGTTGAGTATATTGAGGGTTTACACGAGCTAACCCAAATATCCTCGAATTCATGCAATTGTTGACTCTAAAAATTGAATCTTGCATGTATCCATGTAGTGTTGATAATAAGGGTTATTCATACAAACACCACATAAATAAACTATCGTAGAATTGATTGCTAGGTTGTGTGCTTGAATGATCGATTGATGTTTTGTTATTGTTAAACTAGTGTATGTGTGTATTCTTAATTATGTTCACCATGCTACTGTACCTACCATGCCGATTATAAGATTTATTGACTAATTGAATTGGAACCCATCATGTTAGATCGCTTTATTTTATGAAATATATCGAAAATCTGTATGTTTACTGTCTGTCTGGAATTTACGAGACGTTTTCGACTCAGTATTTGACATCAAAATTAATAAATTTCTGAACAAGAATTGTAGCTCTGTGTTTCTAGTTTCTAGAACATCTAAAATATTTAAATTCTGAGTTTTATTGCAAAAGTTATGATGATTTTACTACTGCTAACTTTTACTTCCAGAATTTCAGATTCATTTATATTTTCATATTTAAACTATTAAAAAGCTAAGTTAATATCAAAATAATGCTCTGATAATTTCCAGAATGATAGTTGACATGATTAGGAGTCTAATGAATATTTTTGATGAATTTATAATTGAGTTTTCGCTGATTCTAAAAATATAACAACTTGATGTCGATTTTCAGTTAGAACATGTAATCAATAAAGAATGATGTATTTAACCTAGCTACTGTTGTCGGATTTTTTATTTTAAATATGCGTTGGAATAGTTGGGAATTCTAGTTTCCAGAACTTCTAATCGATTCTGTCTAAGATTTCTGTAGTAGCGGAAAAACTGATTTTTGTACGGTGACCTCTTGCTGTCCAGAATTGCGTTTTCCAGGTTTCCTTAATATAATTATACATATATCATTGTATTGCATGAATTGAAGTGTATGTATTGCATTGCATGATCCTAATGTAGTATTGTCATCATTCTAATTGTCCCATCCAAAGTTATCATCCTATGTTCTTCTTTTGTTACAATCGTCCATCTAATGTCTCTGTCACGCCCCTCTTCCCAAAAAGAATACGGAATACGGATACGAGACAAAAGCCCAGCGAATGATTTTCATCATCCATAAGTAGTTCAGGAATCTTTACAATATTTCACAAGATAATCAGAGTCGAAAGCAAAAGATACAACCAGGCATGCATAATTGAAATAAGATACCAACAGAAATTACTTGAAACCAAATATAATAATCTCAAATAATCAAATTCTGAACAAGTCAAATATTCTGGGTCACATCGTCCAAATACAAGATAAATATCCAAGTAATCAAGTACATCTTATTCAAGTTTAAGCAACAATAATAATAAAAATCATAAAGCAGAAAATCCAGCACTAGTACATCATCTCGCCAATACCATCTGGCAGCTGACGATCCTGATATGCAATTAGTAAATTTACAGGAGAAGGAAGAAGAAAAACAAGTACCCGTTAATTGCAAGTTACGGGCCACTTATAATATAGGATACAAGTACATGGAATAGGTAAATCTAAGTAACAACCTAGCATGATATAATCATTAATACAAGATATAAATCATAGCATGGCAAGATGAGCAAGTATAATAGCATGTGACGAGTGTCAAGTAAACAAGTGTCATGCATCAAGTAACCAGTACCAAGAATCATGTAATCATGCAGCATGTATCAAGTATCAAATCTCATGTATCATGTAGTCAAGTGTCAAGTAGGCATGTATCATGTTCAAGTATCATGTATCAAGTCTTGTAGTTATTACTTTTTAGGTAGCACTTCGTACACCCCAAAAACATAACACATGGTTGCTACAACAAACAGTTTTGCTTTATATTTCATTGGGGACCATACAGGGCAGTGTACTCAGGGACAAACTCCAAGTATCATGTAATCATATATCATGTAAACAAGCTCCAAAACCCAAACAAGCTCCAGTGTCATGTGTATATGTGTCATGTATATCGTGTCAAGCTCCACATGTAAACAAGCTCCAATAACCACTAGGTTCTTCTGAGGACACGTTTCGGCACTATCCATTACTAGATCTTTCCCTTAACCCCGGCTTGGTTATTTTATTATTATGTCAAACAAGCATGTAGGTGTGCAAAACATATCAAGTATATCATGTAATGATTATGTAACAAGTTCAAGTTGCAAGATAAATATGTACGTGTGCAAGATATCTCATAAAATAACTAAAATAAACAAATCTCAATTTCAGGACAGCAAGACCATACTGTAGTAAAACAGTGATTCCCAGTAATAAAAACATGAAAATCTGAATCCATCGAAACTTCTAGAAAGTAGACTCCCAAACGAATCCAGTGACTATAAATAAGTCATATATTAATTCACAAAAACATAGCTCAAAACTGATTTGAATACAGAAAATAAGTTCATCCAGAAATCAGAAAAACTTATTCAAGAGTAGGAAAACAACATGAAAACTCAATAAATAAATCCACGAAAAATCTGGAGTATTTTCCTATATGTCCAGTATCTAAATATAAAGTTTCAGAATTTTCCAGTGAAACTAGACCAGTCATCAAAAATAATAAAACATCGATAAACCATAGTTTGACAAATCTGGAATTCCCAACACTGCTGTACGAAAACTATGATATCTCTCAACTAGTGAAATGAAATCCAATTCCGCTAAAGGGATATGAAAATAGATAAAATATACTAGCTTTCATATTTCACAAACATTTTTCATACAGTAAAATGAATCGTAGTGAAAATAAGGTTCTTTACAGAACATCGAGCAAAATACAGTAAATATATATTTCATAAACGAGCCTGAAACAACACATAAAACTCATCAATAAAATTCACCAAAATTCTGGGTAATCTCTAACTTGATAAAGAAATACTGACCAATGTTTTGGATCAAAATAATATATGTAGCATATTTCTTTAAAATGATTTGTCATCAAAATTACCGAAAAACAGAATCTGGAAAAGGTCGACGCCTGTGTAGTAAAACAGTCATAACGCAGTCATACGAAAATGAAATCAGGCAAGGTCAGAGGGGTTTGAAAATAGATAAAATTCTCTAAAACTTATATTTTATACCGAAATCAAGATACTGACTTTAAAACATTCCAAAACAGCAAACAAAAAAGATCAGCGACAAAATACAGATTTTTCCCTTTAACAACAACTCAACATATATCATACAAAATTTGTTCAAAACACAATTAAACATGAAATCAAGTCTACCAAGTGTCTAAACATCATAAATTAGGGTAACTAACATGTCCACACCAAGTATTTCACATGGGTCTCAACCAAATCACGAATTCTCACCAAAAGTCTCACATACATGATCAAAATAAAAAAAGGGGTAAATCCTAAGTTAATTCATGTCCATATTGTGTCGTGAGTCATCTATGGTCAAATTTTCACAATAGAGATAAAACTCATCAAGCATATCACAAACAAGAGTCGTATCTAGACCCAACTACACTATAGGTGGTATTTTTGACTTGTATCAAATAAATAAATTGGAGTACAAGTTACTTGCCTTAATCGGAGACGAAGAACAACAAAAACCAAGAGTAACGAGTAAAACCCACGAACGAAAATCTACGAACCAACGAATCCAAGTAAACTAGAGCAAAAGTCTCCACATGACCAAAACTCCAATAGCGAAAGATGACAGCGATGGTGGCTTGCGGCCACGAGAGAACACCAAGAAAGCGAGATGAGATATTAAGTGGTGGTGCGAGATGGTTGGATGGCCAAGGGGATGAGGGATCAGGTTTGGGGTGTTGCCGGGGTGGTATGCGGCCGAGAGGAGTAGGGGGCTGTCGGCTGGCCTGGGCTGCTTGGGTGTGCACAGGCCAGAGTTAGTGGGGGGGTCGGCCTGGGTTGTGTGCGGGTGCAGCTCAAGCAAGGAGGAAGGGGTAGGCCGGGATGCTTGAAGTTAGGGTTAGGGTTTGGATGAGAGGGATTGGAGAGAGTATATATATATGGGGATTAGGGTTTAGAAATACAAGTTGGATTAATGGGTATTTGGGTTGTGGGTAATTAGGAGTAGTAGTAGGTTTACCAATGGGTTTTGGATTTTGGGTCAATTAAAATAGGAATACAAATAGGATTGGGAATTTTATATGGCTTTGGAAATCTTATTAAGGATCAAAATAATAAAACTGGGAAAAAAATAGGACAACCAATCACCACCACAACCACCCAAGAAAAATAAAAATGAAGAGAACGAGACCGAAATGAAGAAAGAACAAAATAATGAAGAACGAAACAAAAGAGATAACCAAACACACACAAGGAGCTCAAAATGAAATAAAAAGAATATATATTAAAAACTACTCCAATATACCGTTCAGAAAAAATACAAGAGAGAAAATACATCAAAACGAAAAATACACTACAAATTACACAAAATAAAAAACAGGGATTACAGTCTCTAAATTGCATAATGTATTGTTGCATTGATAAAATGTTTAACAAGCCGGAGTTTAAGTGATTGACTAAGTAGTGAACAATATAGAGACTATGTCGGCCAGTGTTTATTAATTTATTGTTGGATTACTGACTACAGTATCCCAATCTGTCGTGTATCGTTTCAGTGTATCAGTTTAGTGTATCATGCAACAAAGTTGCTATCGTTTCAGTGTTATCGTACCGACACATGATCTATAGAATTCACCACTAGAGTCTAAATGATATTGTTTGTATGCATCGAACCTGTGGTATATGATGCAGTAGTATTAGACTGAAAAATTAATAGACTTACGAATTGACACAACATTAACACTACATATTAAACATTGTAATTTCTATTGATATCGAACATTGTCTAAGTGATATTGACATCGACCATTGAACATTATCATCGAATATTTAATTATCATTTATAACCATTGCATCGACTATCATTGATATTGATTATTGCTATCGTCCACTATTATTGATTCCTATTGACCCATTGAATTCATTGTTATATCGTTATTCCATTGTTTCTTTACTTTCTCTACTTGTTGTCCATGATTTGTTCTAAGGACAATTTTCTCATCTTTTTAGATGAAGTGTTCACAGGTGATCAAGGAGAATTACCTGCAGGAATTGGATAACAAGCTTTCTAAAGATTTATTGCTTTCTAGTTAATCGTTATTTCATTGGACTTATTATATTGAAACTTATTATCATTGTGTTTGGATTTATTATTGTATTGGGCTTATCACCTAAATATTATTATTCGTTTCCATACGTTGGATTATTGTATTTAGTTATCTCATATTGTCTTATTCCAAGTATTATTATTCAGGTGGTTGTTATTATTGCATGCGCAATTATTTTTGTATTGTTTATATTGTTGAGTTGACAGGGTAAACAGCTTATGGATGATGCAAGTCATTCACTGGGCCAATGTCACGTGCATGTGTTCCGTATTTTTGGGAAGCGGGGCGTGACATTGGTGGGAGGTTTTTTGGTATTGATCTCATCGAACTGCAAGTTTTGGGTGTAGATGTGATTGTGGGATTTAATTTGATGGAAATATATGATGCTACAATTGAATGCAACAATAAAGAAGTTATAGTAAAGACACCGGGAGGACTCGCAGTGACTTTTCAAGGGAAGAAGGGGAACTCGAAGATGATTGCAGGTATATCAAAGTTGATGATTCTAGAAGGGGTCAAGGAGATTACAGTGGTCAGAGATTTTCCTACTGTGTTCTTGGAAGATCTACCAGGATTACCCCCGCAGACAGATCTTGAGTTCTGAATTAATGTTCAGCCGAAAGTGCTCCTATATCTAAGGCTCCATACAGGATGGCGCATGTACTGCAGGATGAGGTCAAGAAGCAAGTTGAAAAATTGTTAAGTAAGGGGGTTATCAGGCTAAGTGCTTAACCGTGGGGTGCACCAGTGTTGCTAGTAAAGAAGAAGAATGGGTCAATGAGGACGTGCATTGACTATCGAGAATTGAACAAAGTGACCATTTTGAAAAAGTATCCGCTTCCACGGATTGATGATTTTTTTGATAGGCTTCTGGGAGCAGCAGTATTTTCGAAGATTGATCTGCGGTCAGGGTGTCATCAGGTTCGAGTTAAGGAGGAAGATGTGAGTAAAACAGCATTTAGAACTCGGCATGGGCTTTATGAGTTTTTGGTGATGCCGTTTGGGGTCACGAATGTGCCAACAGTGTTTATGGATATGATGAATCGGGTTTTGCGGCCATTCATTAATTTCTTTGTGGTGGTATTCATTGATGATATTTTGGTGTACACGAAGTCGAAGGATGAGCATGCTGAGCATTTGGCAGAGGTGTTAAAGAAGTTGTAGGAGCATGACTTGTATGCCAAGCTATCTAAGTGTGAATTTTGAAAGCCGGAAGCGGCTTTCCTTGGTCATATCCTTTCTAAGGAGGGAGTGTCCACTGATCATCAGAAGGTTGAGGCAGTAAAGAGTTGGCCTAAACCAACGATTGTGAAGGAAGTAAGAAGTTTCTTAGGTTTGGCTGGTTACTATAGGCGTTTCATTCAGAGCTATGCACAAATTGCAGTTCTATTAACAGGGTTGACTCGAAAGGATGTGAGTTTCACTTGGACTGATAAATGTGAGGCAAGCTTTTTGGAATTGAAGGAGAAATTGACAAAAACACCTATTCTAGCTTTGCCACAGGCTGGGAAGGATTATGAAGTCTACAGTGATGCGTTGTTCAGAGGTTTGGGTTGCGTCTTGATGCAGGAGGGGAAGGTTATTGCTTATGGTTCGAGGCAGTTGCGTCCTCATGAGAAGAATTATCCGACACATGATTTGGAGCTTGCAGCTATCATCTTTGCCTTGAAGCACTGGAGGCATTACATAAATGGAGAAAAGGTCAATATGTATATACTAATCACAAAAGCTTGAAGTATATTTATCAGCAGAGGGATCTAAATTTTCGGCAGAGAAGGTGGTTGGAAGTGTTGGAAGACATTCGTCCTCAGATCAAGTATCACCCAGGCAAGGCAAATGTTGTGGCTGATGGTCTTAGTCAGAAGAGTAGCTTGTCATGTTTGATCACAGCTCAGAAGGGGTTGGCAGCAGAGATAGATTAGGCATGTATCGAAGTTTTTTTGCAATGATTGGGAGTTTCGTTGGCACAGTTGTGGCTTCAGCCTTCATTGAAGGAACAGATTATGGAAGGCCAGAAGTCAGATTCTGCAATTCAGAAGATGTTGTAGCAGATTTTCGATGGCAAGTTGTCAGAATTTCGTGTCCAAAGTGAGATTCTATGGATGGGTGAATGGTTGTGTGTGATGGAGAATGCAGATTTGAGAGAGATGATCTTACAGGAAGCACACAGTACCTTGTTGTCAGTACATCCTGGAGGTACGAAGATGTACAAGGACATCAAGCAGCTCTTTTGGAGGCCGGAAATGAAGAGGGATGTGGCAGACTTTGTGGCGAGATGCTTGACTTGTCAGCAAGTCAAGGCAGAAAATCTGAAACATGGACGCTTGTTGCAGCCGTTGCCTATACCAGAGTGGAAGTGGAAAAATATCAGTATGGATTTCATCACTGGGTTACCTAGGAGTCTAAAAGGCAACGACTCGATTTGGGTCATTGTGGACCATTTGACCAAGTCAGCTCTTTTCTAATCCATGAAGATTCCTGGTCGTTGGAGAGGCTGGCAGAGTTGTACATTGATGAGATTGTAAGACTGCATGGGATTCCCGTATCTATTGTCTCCGATAGGGATGCAAGGTTCACATCAAGATTCTGGAAGAGTTTGCAAGCAGCTTTGTGCACCAAAGCCGACTTTAGTACTTCTTTTCATCTGTAGACCGATGATCAAACCAAAAAGGTGAGTCAGGTGTTAGAGGACATGCTGAGGTCATGTGTCATGGATTTTGGTGGCAGTTGGGAGAGGTACTTGGCATTGGTCGAGTTTCCTTATAATGATAGTTACCATGCAAGTATTGGTATGACACCTTATGAAGCATTGTATGGGAGGAGGTGTAGAACACCCGTTTGTTGGTATGAAGTTGGGGAGAGGTAGATGTTTGGGCCGGAGATTGTGCAGCAAACATCGGAGAAGATCGAACTAATCCGGAAGAGGTTGGTCGAAGCTCAGAGTCGGAAGAAGAGTTATGCAGATACTCGGCGATGAGACTTGGAGTTTGAGGTTGGAGATGCAGTGTTTCTCAAGGTGTCTCCGACGAAAGGGGTGATCAGATTTGGGAAAGGTGGCAAATTAGTGCCAAGGTACATTGGGCCATACAGGATTCTGAGGCAGATTGGTAAGATGACATATAAGTTGGAGTTGCTCGAAGAATTGGCACAAGTAAATGATGTGTTCCATGTGTCAATGCTAAGGAAGTATGTGCCACATCAGAGTCACCAGTTGATGGAAGTACCTGAGCGGTTGCAGCTGAACATGAGCTACAAGGAGAAGCCGGTGGAGATTGTGGACCGTCAAGAGAAAGTGTTAAGGAATAAAGTTATACCTATGGTCAAGGTATTGTGGAGGAACCAGTTGTTCGAGGAAGCCACTTGGGAGCCGGAGGATCGCGTGAAGAAGGATTTTCCCGAACTTTTTATGTAATTTTTTTCTTTCGCTTGTAATTGCTTTGTCCCTATTAGCAGTAGTTCTGAGGACATAACTATTCTAAGGGGGGAGTAATGTAACATCATAGAATTTTTAAATAATATTTTAGAATTTATAAATGAATTAAAATGAATTTTTGTGATTTAATATACATTTTTTCGAAATTTATTTTTTTGCACGTGCAAACATTTTCAAAGTGTAGATTTAGAATTTTGAGTTGATGAACAAGTTCTATTATTTGTTATTGTATATATTTGAATTTTTGGGATTTTTCTGAATAAAGAAAACTACTTTTGTAACTTTTTGAAAGAAAGGGGGTTTTTTTTGTAAAAGAGTCGTTTAGGGGTGAAAATTGAACTTAAAAATTGTTTGACTGCATTTTGAGCCTGCTAATCAGTATAAAGCTGTAAGAAAATAAATTATATCCATATTTGATTGATTTTATTGATTTAATTGAATAAATATGTAATTACACAATTTTGGGATTGTTGGGGACTTTATTGCAAATATTCTTCCTGAAGAATAAAAGTCAGAAAATCTATTTGGAAAATCTAACATTTATTAGTAGATATTATTTATAAATTTTCTGGGTTTTTCAAATAATTTATGACATATTTGTAAATACTAAAAAATGAAAGACTTTTGTGCAAAATTGCCACTTGGAGTAAAAAATCCACATTTTTGTTGAAAATTGGGGCTGCTTGTTGGTTGGCCAGATCTGGGATGTGAAGGGATTTAATTATTTTATTTTTAATTAATTTGATTAACTAAGAATTGGAAGGGATCCATATATGTAAATAAATAATCTTCTTGGGGAGTAATTTTGTATACTCTTGTGGGGGCCGGCCATCCCTGTGTGTGGGTATTTGTTAAGTGGATTGAGATCCGACCTGCTCCACTTCATCCTCCCCTTACGTGGTGTTTTGGATTTGGCGTTTGGTGGCGTTTTGGATTTGGTGTTTGCTGTTTGCCTTGAGTGTGGTTTTTGTTGATTGGATCGAACCAGACCCACAAGAAGTCGAGCCCGACTCGATGAGTTTGGGTTGCTTGCTGGATCCAGCCCATATACTTGTGTAACCCACAGACCCTCATGCAACCAACCTCTTGATCATCACCAAGATTCAGTCAATTCTAGATTTTAAGATTCATGCTTATTCTTTTAATTTTATTTTATGTTATAATTGTTTATTACGCAGTTTTATAGAAAAAAGGTAAGAAATAGGCGGGTACCCAAGGGCTGGGTACAAAAGAAAACTATAACTTTTTAACTTGGCCTATCAAACCAATGCCTATAGGATCCGTACCCACAGGCACCAGACCCGTTCTGTTTGCTAGGTTTAGAGATGGGTCATTTTTGTTGAGTATTAGCCAAGAAATGATAAGTGCAAATAGAAGAATTAGGGTTAGTAAGTTTGTTTAAGATATTATACCCTAGACATCGAATTGGAATACCTAGACTACTACCTCTAATTGTCTAGTAATATATGCAGAGAGAGCCATGCACTCCGCTGGTTTTGGACTTTGGGCCCAACAACCCATAATCGAATCACACACACACACACACACACATATATATAACAATCTCCTCCCATAATCTTAATATATATCAGACAGTAACAAATTATCAAATCAATACAACATAAAACATACTATCATCAAATAGAAATATTTAGTTAAGAAATGCATCACAAAAATATAGCTAATAAGGACTAAGTCAATTATAAAGCTTGAATAATTCAACAATGACTAAAACAAAAATAATCAAATAGTTCAAAGACTATATAAAAACTGAATAGTTCACAATTACTAAACTAACATTAGAAAACATGTCATTGTCTCAAAAATTAACAAAGCAAATAAACTTCTAAAACTAAAATAAGAATTTTTAAGTTCCAACAAATGTGGAGAGTCTTAAATTGAAAAGAAGTTCAACCAAGAAAGTGAACACATTTATTCAGGTAAGAAATAAGGTTCAATGCCATCCTTGCAAGTTACTTTATGTTTACTCTCCAAATTGAACAAATCATCATCTTCAAAATCGAGGTTGACATGATCACTGCTTTATCTTTTCTAGCACATGCTCTAAATATTGCAAATAACACGTGACATAAATTTAGAATTCAACTAAATTACCAAAGGTATCTAGTTCAAACAAAAGAATTTATGATGGTTCAATTAAGCTTAGTTGAAATATAATACAAGCATCACAATGAAGTAACTGTTGCAAAAAGTAAAAAATGAGAACTATTATAGTTTCTATGCAAGAGCCATATTTATTGGAGTGAAAGGTTCTCATCATTCATGGCAAACTTCTGAACAATCAAAATTTGGAATGAAACATGTATCCGTAAAAGACATTGTCAAAACTGGAATGCGTGAGGTATGAGGTGGAAGAAGACCTTCAGACATAATCAAAAATATACATCCCGGATTTCCTGATCCTCTACGGCTCCCTTGGAAGGGTGTCCTCAGTATGAGAAGCCCGAGCCTGATTGAGCGCCCTTGAATACCATAAGGGAGGCACTCATGGAAAGCCATGGAACCAGAAGGAGTTGAACCAACAAGGTGCTAGGGTCGGTGGATCTCAGCACAACCAATCATCCCCGAAGCCATGTCGATATATACATGAAGTATGAGGATGAAGAGGGTCCCGAACAACCGAGGCACTGAAAAGTCATAAGAGCCCCTCAAGAATCATCGCCTGTATGAGGATGAAGAGATATTTGATGACGAGAACTTTCCGAATTCGGCCAACTACCCCGGCTAAGGGAATCAGATCTTGTAATTCGAGACACACTTGTTGGGGTTCGGCAAGGATTACACCGGTCTTCTTCGGGTTCCATTGGATCAATACCGACATAACATGGACCCGTAGCCAAAAAATTGTGACCAAACCCCTTGTCGGGGCACAAGCACAGAAGAAGGCACCCCGCGAGGTTCGACCAACAAAACCACAGATCTTGGATTCCGAGATAGGCAACCCAAACTCAAGAATCTTGATTTCGATTCCTTCGGGGTCGAACGCTCAAGCCGCATGGCAAGAGCTCCCCGACTAGGCCTGAAACAACCTACTCTTGTCATCACCGACCCTCGGATTACCATTTGAGAAGCTCAGCAGGATGACTCTAGAAACTACAATCATCTGAAGAATAACAATTGGTCTGGAAGGCCAATTGCTGAAGGGTGGTGGATTTATAGGTATTCTTGCCAACTACCTAATTAATGGCGCTCAACAAGTCAACATTCCGATTTCCAAGACCCACAGTCCCCTCGATTCCCACCAAAAGTTGCATGAGCATGCCCACGTGATGACTCATGAGACTTTACGGAAGAAATCATGCAACAAAGGCCTCTAATTCCCACCCTCGGGGGCGAGGCCTGGGACTCAATTCATAGGCAACAAAGAGGCAAGATATACAAGTTGGAAGATGCACAAACAAATTTTATTCATTAATGCAACCAAGTACAAGGGTGGTGGCCAGTCCGCTAGATAGCAAAAAATATAAATCCTAAAAACTACTGTTTGGAGGAAGACCCATTTTCGATGATAGGAGCGGAGTGCTCCTCACCGATCGTGGGGGTGTGGTTCACCACATCCTCTTCCACCATAAGGGGCTCATGCCGCTCCCTTCCTTTTGAAAGAAAAATTGCGAAGGTCAAGATCCGGATACACCTCCTTGATGTGCTCAGGAGTACAGTTGTACCCCTGGTCCTAGCCGAGGATGATGTCGGCCAGAGCATCGTGGTACGCCTCCTTCATTTCCTTCTCCTTCACCTGCCACGCCAACTTCTCGCTGAAAAGCCCCTCCTTCTCCTTCAAAAGTCTCTATCGGGCCTCATTTTCGTTAGACAACTCCATCTTCAACTCCCCTATTTCTCGAGGGTAATTGCAGCTTCGGTCGAGGAGCTCCTTCTCCGCAGCCTCAGCTATTTCGGCTCGCTGGACGAGATGACCTCATCTCTTCTGCAGTTCGGCCTCAAGGGTAATAGCCTATGAAAACACCAAGACGCATTTAAACCAAAGGAAGGAAAGAGGCAGCAAAGAAACCAGTAAAGAGGCTCACCATAACCGACGACTCAGCCCACCTGGTGAAGAGATCCTCCTCAGAGTCCTTATTGAAGCCCTTCCAATGATGGGGTTTCGAGATGAGTAACCACCCCCGAGGAGTTTCGAGGTTTGCTTGAGTAATCCTTCTCGGTTACGGACCACAAAGGCACTCACACCTTCGCAGGGGAAGGCTGTCTAGCAGCCACTGTGCCGTCCGATGCAACAGAGACGGAGGCTTCTTGTCCCCTTTGATGGCCCCTTTGGTCGCCTTGGCCTTGGGGGGCTTGGTGTCCCTGGATATCTTCTTCTTGGACCCCTCCGTCTCAGAAAGGGGGTGCTTCAGCGACTGCTCGTTCACTGGGGCTATTGCACCTACTTCCTTTCTGGCCTTCGCCTTGGCCTCTGCTTCGGCCTTCGCCTTGGCCTCTGCTTCGGCACCATACCCGCATAGCTTTTGCGACCTTCATTGCCAAGTGCTTCGTCTTCAGTACTTCTTCCTTCACCATCCTTTCTAATCAGGGGAATGCAAGAAAGAAAATATATAATGATGAGAGAAGACTGAAATGAGAAGATGACTAAGATGTGGGAAAGTATATATATAAGGAAGACATCGATCACCATGCAAAAGGTGGCGTCAAGCTGCATGTGGGAACGTGCACAAGATTCCCTCTCGGCACGGTATCCGACGCCGAACCAGTCACGAAAACCTTAAAGACGATTCCCTCTTGGCATGGTATCCGGCACTGAACCCGTCACAAAAACCTCAAAGATGGTTCCCTCTTGCATGGTATCCAATGCCAAACTGGTAACAGAAACCTCAAAGAGGATTCCCTCTCGGCATGGTATCTGACGCCGAACCTAGTCACCGAAACCTCAAAGATGGTTCCCTCTTGGCATGGTATCCGATGCCGAACCAGTCATGGAAACCTGAAAGATGATTCCCTCTTGACATGGTATCCAACACCAAACCAATATCTTCCAAATGCCTTTATTGCTAAAAGTTGAAGGTTACATTTACAAAATTACTTTGGGAGTTACATAATTCAAGTCGCTAAGGCTTCATCCACAGGTTCCACTGTCAAAAACTCCGACCCTGGATTCAACATGTTAGTTCCAACAGGGAGGGTCCCCAATCCTAGCATCGCCAGACCCCCCCTAACGCTGGCGACACTTGAAGACCCTGCTTCGCCACTTTAGGCATCCCTCGGAGCTACCTTTCTCGATCGAATCCCTGAATAAGGTTCCCGCCTTGAGAACAGACTCCTAAATGTGGAAGTCCAATCCACCTCTCTAAGTTTGACCTTCAACCGGTAGATCTACAAGTCCCTCTCCACGAGCACTCGCCTCATGATGGGATCGGAGGATTGCTCATCAACCGAAAGAAAGGTCCCATCACCCTCTGTATGGGCAAGGGCTATGTCAGCTGATGTGGGAAAAACTGTGAGTGATCTCCACCGATGATCCTTGCACCAGTTGCAAAGCACCAAACTAGGTCCAACGCCAACCTCCCTACTGGCCCAAGCCAGACTGCTCCTTAGGCCTTCTGCAGGCTGATTCATGCATCTAGAGAAACAACATGCCACTCCAGGTGCTCTGTCGATTACGCCGTAACCGTACCCTCATAACTAAAGGGAGTAACTAATCCCAAATCCGAGATCAAGGGAATTGGATACCACGCTAAGAGTGGGGGGTAACAGATCCTTCCCAAAGGACCTATAAACACTGTATGGGGTAGACCATGACAGGTAACGACTCTTTTACCACAGTATCCTCTCCACTCTATAGCTGCTTTCTAACTTAACCATCAGAGGGCCAGTCACCTGGAACACTCCCGGTGTTTCAGACTTGATTTTGCAGGTGGATGAAGCAGCCATCAAAGACCGAACTGACCTAGGGTTTCTTCAAATCCCGAACGAAGGTCAGGATCATTGCAGTTTCCTTATATCCAAAGAACACACATCATTTGTTACTCCTACACCTCAAGAGAAAGACCGCAATAGAATGGCGCCGTCTATGAGAAACCACTGAATAATTCAACCCCCAACCCAAGTTCTTGTCCAAAGTAACCCACTTTCATGGCTCCCAAAACCAAGAAGATCGTTGCCACAGGGCCTTCGGTTCCTCTTCCCCACCGGTCCGTAGCCCCACGAATACCCAGGGCTCGCAAAGACAACGGATCGAGAATCTGCAGGGACCAGTTCCGACCGCATCCCGCTCCGTCTCAAGTTCGGTCAAACAACATGTGGCAGACGACCTTCGGATCGTCATCAATAGCCAATCCAACTAGGGAGACCTCTGAAACCAGCTCAATTGTTCGAGGGACGTGATCACAGCATCAAACCTGGCCCCAAGCCACATCCCATACCTCTTACATGGCCTCTACGGGAGTGATAGTCCTGCCTCTCTACACGATTGATCTCCCCTTTGAAAGGAGAACAATCGGGTCGGAACTTGTTGATGAGCTGGAAGAGATCCCATTCTCCGAATATGACCCTTCCAAGTGCTTCCAAGTGAGCCAATCCCTTCCTCCGGACCTAAAGCAAGGCATCGTCAATTGCATCTGTTGGAGTTGGGACTTTTTTGCCTGCATACCCTAAGATATGCCCAGAATCTTTGAGGATCTTATAATGCAGAGATTGAGTGTCCGACCAGACTCCAAACCAGTGCAATAGAGGCACCGCAAGTTTGCTCCTGATCGGCTGCAAGCAGCCAAAGAGGAGGTACAGTAACTCCTCTCTGCCAAATTCATTCAGAAAGTAAGCTACCCCGAGTGGCTAGCTAATGTTATAATGGACAAAAAAGACCAATGAAAAATGGAGGATCTGCATCGATTTCACCGACCTCAACAAGGCCTGCCAAAAAGATCCTTTTCCCCTCCCAAGTATTGATGCCCTCATCGATGCGACGTCTGGACACGAGCTCCTCAGTTTCATGGATGCATTCTTAGGCTATAATCAAATCAGAATGTACCATCCGGACAGCGCTAGGACTGCTTTCATCACCGACCAAGGACTATATTGTTACCGTGTGATGCCTTTTGGGTTGAAGTGCACCGGAGCTACATTTCAGAGGCTCGTGAACTGGGTCTTCAAAGATCAAATAGTTCGGAACATGGAGGTGTATGTCGACGACATGCTCGTCAAAAACCTTCAGGGTTGAAATCATCTGAAAGATCTAGAGGAAGCGTTCGAGGTCCTTCGATCCCACAACATGCAGCTGAACCCTTCAAAATGCACCTTTGGTATCACCTCCGAGAAAGTCAACGGGGGATATAAGCCAACCCCAAAAAAATACAAGCCATCCTGAACATGGCCCCCCCTAAGAAACGTCAAGGAAATGCAGCGTCTCATTGGTCGGTTAGCAACCATCGATCGGTTTCTCTCCAAATCTGGCAAGAAATCACTACCTTTCTTTAAAGCCCTCAGAGGAGCTAAAATAATTGAGTGGGGGGAGCTCCAACCGCAGGCTTTCGATCAGTTAAAGATATACTTGGCTAATCCTGCGCTCCTCAGCAAACCCGAGTCGAACGAGGTGCTCCCCCTTTACCTTGCCACTTTCGAACACGCCCTCAGTGCTGTCTAGGTTCGGGATGAAGGCGGTGTAACGCTCCAAATTCCAAACACAGGTAATTCGTAGCATAAACATGATATTCTAATTCAACTTCGTACAAATTTATAAGGAATTTAAAACTTTTTATTACAACAATGTTCTTTACATCAACACAACGAAAATAAAAGAATATAATGCAATTTATGATAATAAAAATTCTTTGATCTTGTAACATCTCATCATAGTAACTTCAAGTTCATGCCAAGTCCAAATCCTGTAGCTAGGAAACTGTAGGCAAGTTAGTTGCATACAACTGACGCAATGCTATAATACAGTGATTCTTTAATTTAGCAAACACAAGCTTGAATGCAAACAAGAAAAGTGACTATCCTAGTTGTGTCAGTGTATGATATGACTTAATGTGTAACACCCCGAATTCCAAAATACAACTGAATTCGAGATTCCACAGGATCTTTACACTTCTTTCATACATTTTACAAGGAATTTAAAACTTTTCACTTTACATCAGAGTTACAAGAAATCTTTACACTTTACATTTTATAGCAGAAGAAAATTTACAACATTTATATAAAAGTACAACAACCTTTAAATAATCTCTAAGCATCAGTTCTTCTTTAATCTTTATCATGCCATTATCCTGCATACAAAACTGTGGGTACGTCAGTTTATTCAATCGATGAATATTATACACGGCCATCCTCTCTATGCCGGAAACAGTATAATTGATTTTCCATATTTAACAAACACAAACTTGTTCACATATCAAACTAAGGGGAATACCCTATTGATGTCGTGTTATGATTGTGCACTTAGTCCTCGATGCAGTTATTTACATTACATGACACTAATGCACACTTGTTCGGATTCTATGCATCCTTAACTACATAGGTCCGACGGCAAGCTCTTAATTGTTCTTCATCTTGTAGGGTTCAATCCCTTGTCATGACTTAATCTACTACTGTAACTACGATAAGTATCCTAGATGTCCTAAGAGTACGAGCTCATGTACAGAAACACTGGAGGGGAATCCCACGTCATGTCACGACGCATCGTGAAGACTATCTATGGACAATTCAGCATCCTTCATGGCACACGATCCTCTCGCAGTCACCAAACACCCCACAAGCGTCGCCAAGATCCCGATAATTCTGGAGTAGTGCCCACATCATGTCACGACGCATTGTGAAGACAAACTATGAATCACACCACATTGTAGACTCGAGACCCTCATACTTGTGTTTTTCTCTCACTTTTATCACCTCTTCACTATTTACTAATCCTTAATTTAATGAAATCTTGAACAAAATCAATCTCTTAGGGTTAGCCCTCTCACTACTACCGGTCTTATTTCTTTCATTTCACATTGATCCAAACTTGGTCTTTTCAATTTCAATTATCATATCTCATCACTTTTCACTTGCCGGTGTGAGTTTTGGCTACACCCTAATTTTCAGTTTCAATTCAAAATTCACAATCTGAGTTGTCAAATTTAAGAACATTTCTCTTTTTCAATCACATGATTTTCCAATCTTTTCATGAGTCCATAATCATACATGGAGTTCAATTATCCATCATGCATTTCATAGCTAACATGTATTTCCACATTAAAATCATATCACAAAATATCTAGTCAAAGTGAATATTCACAAACTCACTATTGTCACACTATTCTTTAATAAGAATAACTCATATAAAACTTCACATTTATACTTTCTTTCTTTCAATTTTCCTTTTCTAATACTTATCTCAATTACGTCGTAAAAACACACTTTTATGAAATTATACGGGTGTAAAAACTATAGTTCCAATTACACTTTTACTTCCAAAGTACACTTTATTTCATTCCAATAACTCCCAATAAATTTTTATAAGTCACACATGATCTTAGAATAATAATAGTATTTTTTCCGGAATTTTTATACATCAAGAAACCCAAAAATCACTTTTTTTCAAAAAAAATAACATTCTGGCCGCGACAGGAATTGAACCCACGACCCAAGGGAAGACAGTCGCACGAGCTAGCCACTAGGCCGACGGTGCTCAACGATATGAAAAGGAGACAGAGGGTTTTATACTCTCTGTTCGAGATCTGGTTTATTTTTAAAAACGCACATAAAAGAATGGTGGACACAGGTATCGAACCAGCAACCTCAACACACACACACCCGGCCGCGCTACTGTAGCACCAAAGGGCTCACTGACCACTTGAGCTATAGGCTCAAGTTGTCTCAACTACAGCTCGAATTTTATTTAATTCAACTCTCTGTTCATTAGAACATTTCGATATTCAAAAGCTCTTATTTTAGTTTTGCTTTCACTAAAATTTCTGTAAATCTCCAAAATGTCTATTCTAACATAATTTAACACTCCAGTAATTTTAAATGATTTTTTCAGTAATTAAACACACATTTCTCATACAATTAATTTAAATTGCATACTACTATTTTCATAAATCATTTCGACATTTCTCACACAACTTAGTGTTAAAATTTCCTACATCAATTCCCTGTTTTTCCCTCTTTTATAAACCCAAAAGCATATTATAATTTATTCATTCTAAACAATAGCATGAAAGTCCAACTAAACTCACAAAACAAACAATTTCATCTACTAGCATTTTGTACTTAGTTTTGATATTAACAACAATTCTAATTCATATATTCCATCACTACAAAACGATTCACATACAACTTAAGATTCATGACAAGATAACATGCAATCTATCAAGCAATCAATTTAATTAACTAGCAAGTCCTTTTTCCAATTAAGCGTATTCTTATTAGTTTCTTTCATGCATTATCATTTCAATCACCCCTAACATGGTATCTAGTTAGAAATATAGAAAACCAACCCACCGTATTTGGAGAGAAAAATTCACAACACCTCATAAACAAAAGAGTCCTTCTCGAGCTTACCAAATGAGCGCTCCTCCTCCTCCTTGATGTGCAAACCGATGCTTCCCAAGTGCAACCCGAGCCTTCCTAGTAGCCGACCTCCTTGAATGCAAGCACAAACACTCAACTCTCAATCTTTTATTCTCACTTCCTACTAATAACTCACTACTAATAATATTATTTTCTTACTATAGGTTTGGATAATAAAGAGTGCAAGAATAACTAGGCTAGGGGGGGGGGGGTATTTATACTAAAATTTGGGGACAAATAAAGGGTTAGGATTAATCTAGGAGTTAAGGACCAAGGGCTAGGATTTAAGGGAAAGTTGTAGTAACCAACCATGATCCCAAAACTACCTCCCACAACTCCACTTCTCTTTTCCTTTCCCTCTCATTCAAAACCAGCCAAAGAAGTGCACAATACACGTGTACGTGCAATGCACGTGCATTCAATAGTCCCCTATATTTAAAAGTTGTACATTTTATTCTTTATAAAAAAATAATCTAAAAAATGTCTACATTACAAGTTGTATTTAAAAGAGAAAATAAATTCATGGGCCTTTATTTAATTGGCCAAATTAGCCTACATTTAAAAATAAATTAATTTGGGCTATAAAAGAAACTTATGTTTATTAAGGAAAAATGGGCTTTAATAAAAACAATTGGAGGAGACCTATATATATATATATATATATACTCATTTGTCTATGCAATGAAAATAATTATAAAATTTTATACTGCAAAATTGCACGTGCACAATACGTATATAAAAATAATAATTTTTATAAATGAAAATCAGGGTATTACATAATGCCTAATGCAGACATTACACTACGATGAAACTAATGCATACTTGTTCAGATTTTATGCATCCCATACTACATAGGTCCGAGGGCAAGCCCTTATCATGCTCCTCATTGTAGGGTTCAATTCTTCACCATGCAACCTACTACCATGACAACTACGAGATTTAGATAATTTGCAATTATTGGTTCTTGCCCCGGAATACTGGAGATCAATCTCACTCTGCGGATCATTATGTGGCCTATTTCATTAGTCGTCCCGGAATACTGAGGATTGTCTCACTCGCGAGTCATCCTGGAACCCTCATTGTAAAAATACCTCATGAGCATCGCTCTCACCGCGGAATACTGGAGATAAATCCCACTCTGCGGATCAACCTGTGGCCTATTTCATCATTCGTCTCAGAATACTGGGGATTGTCTCACTCCATGAGTCATTCTGGAGTCCATAACTCACGTTTGCTCTTGTTTCATCATATCTCCAACTAGTTCCCGACCTTAAGTTTAAGCTACAATTATTAAGACCTAAAGTTTATCTTTGCCTACTAGACTTAAATTAACACACGAAAACATTCAGCCCACACTGGCTATTTCTCAAATTTATATATATCTCAACTTGCTAGTATCTGGGGCCACCCTCAAATCTAGAACAAAAACCATCTCAATGCCGAGATCTTATAAGTTACATTTAACCTCAATGTAAACATCTCATTTATTGTTCATCATTTCTTCTCTATCCATTCTCTTTATGTTTATTATCTCTTAACAGTATTCAACAAATTTTATTTGATAAACCCTTTGCAAAACATTGCATGATTATTATTTCAAATTCTTTGCTTTTATTATATTGTAATCTCTCATATAGAACCCTTTTCATGAGTTCCTAAACTTGTATTCTTGTCACGCCCCGCTTCCAAAAAATACGGAAATACGAGTACGTAACGTAGCCCGATGTAAACACCATCCATAAGCTGTACAAGTCTAACTGAACAATATGAACAACAAACACAGACACACAAGGAGGAATAATCACATGAATCAAAGAAAACATCAATAATAATGAAATAATCCAAAATAATATCCAACATAATATGCAATATCTGGAAAAAAAATAAACTCCGGGACAAAAGCCCAAAACAATGTATAATGTCAAAGACAATGTTCAAAAGTAATAATCTAGCATAAATTAATTTAAGCAACGCAATCTTTGGTTCTATCTTTTAGAATCTTTGCTCACCAATTTCTTCTAGTATTGATCCTTCAGCACTTGTAAATATGTGATCTAAAAAGAAAGAAAATGATGTCCTCAGTGCAAGTTATGGACAACAAGTAGAGAAAATAGGGAATAATAAGAATATGGTATATCAAAATAAGGGATGGAATCAAACTCAATAATAAAATCAAAGATTGGTAATAATGTCAATGGTCTATGTTTAATCATGTATTTAATTGATAATTTCGATTCAAGTCCAGTGTTGATGACAGTATACAGGATCAAGCATGAAATATCAGGGGAGGGTTGTTAATTATTTTATTAACCTATCTAGTGCACGTACTACTGCGTTCCATTCCACAGGTTCGGCACAAGCACACAGTGAACGCTTTAGACTGATGGTGAATTCATGGATCGTGTACTCGGCCCAGCAATCAATGATTATTGTTCAGTGAAAGTAATTATCAAGCAGTGTTTTATGGCCATCAGTCAGTATCAGTACAAGTTAGGCAGTAGGGCCCGACCGAGTACAGTTTTCGATTATTCACTACCAAGTCATCCCATAATACCCCAGCTTGTTAACATTTTATTTCATCCTATGTGAGTATGCAAGAAGGTTTCAGGGATGTATCATGCTAGGTGTGACTAATTCTACTCGTTGCAGACAAAACAAGAAGCAAACATATTAAATTAACACAAATCACACAATCTGGACAGCTGTACGTTACTGTACAAAAAAAGAAATTCCTGCTGCCACAGAAAAGTAAATCTGGATCTGTCAGAAGTTCTAGAAACTAGACTGTCTTCCGGTTCTAGCGAATATATATACGATAAATAAAAGATACAGAAACTAGGGTGAAAATTCTATTCTTTTCGGATTTTATGTTCAGGCAGCAAGTTATAAATTGTGTTCAAACATATGAATTAGGTCAGAAAACTCATCAATTAAATCTACAAAGTTCAAGGTGGTTCCTACACATGTCTAGTCTCATTCAAATTAATTTCATAATTTTATTTTGCTTTTAACATGTTCTATTTATTATTAAATCTAGGTGATGCACAGAAATTTGTGAATCCGAAAATTCAGACCCATCGGTTCTAAAAGTAAGATATCTCACAGATTATACATCGGAATTCAATTCAGTCCAATGTTCTGGAAAATAGACTCATGGGGCTACAATTCATATTCACAAAGTTATTTCAAATTTCAACGGTAACATGGTCGAAAATCTGATACAAAAAGAAACAAATAGCACGCCAGAAAATTGTTTGATACGAATAAGCAATAATTTCATCATACAAACATATAATTCATGAAAATTAACAAAGAAAGTTTTAATTTATGATTAACATGCAGATTTCTAGATTTATGATGCAATTCATGATCATTGTACTTTAATTCATCAATTAAATTTTAATCTAACATATTCAATTCATCAAATAATTCTATAACATGTGTCTAATTACTTTCATGTTTTTTGTGCATATGCAATGTCCAATAGGGACTAGGGTTTGAATCAAAGATAAGGCACGGAGTCAAGGATATATTGGGTTAGCTCGTGTAAACCCTCAATATACTCAACCAAAGATGAATAACAATATGATGATTAAAAGAGGATCTACTTGCGGGGATCAAAAAATTCCTGAACAACAATAATCAAACTAGTTCAAGAGAGACTTGCCTGTTAGATGATGATTTAGAATATAACAGAATAATGGGATGAGAATCCGGGATGACGAACCAAGAAACACGGAATCACATGCGCTCTACGTGCATACACAGCAAAACACTCCAAAGCAGCAAATCAATCTCCTTCAATAAACAGCACACAGCCGAAAACGGATCCTCCACTTCTTCACAAAATAGAAAACACCAAACCAACTCCCCCTACTTCCCGAACACCAAACAACAATGAAAAGGAATGGAGACAACAGCGGCGATCGGCGACTGGCTCGACTCGTCAGCGACTGGCAGCGGTACACAGCCACAATGGTGGCTCGATGACGACGGGGTAGGGATCGAATGGCGGCGCTGGGGCTCCGATTGCGATGCTTTGTTTCGGGGAAAACAAAGCGAAGGTGGAGACGGCTGTGGCGATGGCTTCGAGACAATGGGTGGTAGTGGATGAGGACGAGAATGAAGATCATGGAGGTTGCGGGAGGTTGATGACGAGGATGGGAAAAGATAGGAGGTGGCAGTGGTCGGGATGGACGATCGGGATGGGTTTGGTTTCGGTGTGGAGGTTCATGACGACGATGGAGGGGGCCTTCGGTGGTTGGATGAGAGGGCGACGATGAGGAGATGGCAAGGGGACATCGAAGAGGGCAGTGGAAGTCAAGGGTGGTGGAAGACGACGAAGCGGCTTCGGGATGGGTTGTGGGTTCAAAACGAAACAGAGGATGTGGGGAGAGAAAGCGGCGGAGGAGAGAGAGAGGGATAGTAATTAGGGCTAATTAATATTTAGGGTTAATGGGTATTTATAGGGTAATTAAGATGTGGGTTTTTGGTAGCGGGTTAATGAGTTTAGGGTATGGGTTTAGGCTCCAAAAGAGAAAAATAAATAGAAATGAATAGGATAAACATATAATGAATCAATTTAAACCCAAAACAGAAAGTGTAAAATTTGTAGTGAGCTAAAAATGCAGGATCCAAGCCAAAAGAGTACAAAATGATCAAAAGAGAGTAAATGAGTCCAAAGAAAACAAGATTTATTATTTAAAAGGGACTCAAATACAATAATCAGGAAAAGAAAATAAAATACAATAAAATCCAACACAGAAAAATAGGGGTTACAATCCTACCCACCTGCAAGAAAAGTTTCATCATCGAAATTCATACAAGTGGTACATAGGGCGAACCCCGAAAGAAAACAAAACAAAGCAAAACAGCTACTCAAACAAATGAGGCAACTTCTTTCGGATCTCCTCCTCCAACTCCAAAGTTGACTCACCTTGCGATTGAGGATTTCAAGAAACTCGTACCAGCTTGATGACTCTATTCTTCAACACCTTTTCTCGACGGCCTAAGATAGAGATTGGCTGAATCTCACAGGACAAATCTGACTTCATGAACAATTCTGTGTGGTCAATCATATGACTGTCATCCCTAATGTATTTCCTGAGCTGAGGAACATGAAATACATCATGGACATTGGCTATAGCCGGTGGTAACGCGAGCCTGTAAGCTACCTTGCCCACACGTTCCACGATATCGAATGGACCGATGAACCGGGGACTCAACTTGTCCCCACCTCCAAATTGGATGACACCTTTCCAAGGCGATACCTTGAGGAACACATGGTCGCCTGCCACAAACTGTAGAGGCCTACGACGAAAGTCATCCCATCTCCTCTGCCTGTCTTGAGCAGCCTGCAAATTCTTCCGGATCTGAGCCACAATATCAAATGTCTTCGTGATCAATTCAGGTCCCAAAAGCTTCCTCTCACCGATATCATCCCAACAGATCGGTGATCTACACTTGCGCCCATACAGAGCCTCAAATGGTGCTGCCTTGAGACTTGCCTGATAACTGTTGTTGTATGAGAACTCGGCTAAGTGCAGATGATCTTCCCACGAACCTCTAAATAGAAGAATGCAGGATCTCAACATGTCTTCTAGGGTCTAAATCGTCCTTTCTTGCTGCCCATCTGTCTGTGGATGGAATGGTGTACTTTAGCTCAACTTAGTACCGAAGCTCTTCTGCAGACTTTCCTAGAATTGAGACCTGAATCTCGTATCTTTATCTGATACGATGCAGACAGGAACTCCATGCAGTCGAACAACCTCCTAAACATACTTCTCGGCCAAACTCTCTGTGGACTGACCCACATGGAAAGGAATGAAGTGGGCACACTTCGTCAACCGGTCCACTATCACCCAGATAGCATTATGACCATTGGGACTCCTTGGCAAAGCTGTCACAAAATCCATCATGATATTTTCCCATTTCCACTTCGGGATTTGAAGAGGTTGCAAAAGCTTTGCGGTCCTCTGATGATCTTCCTTCACTTGTTGACAGATCAGACATTGAGACACATATCTAGCCACAGTTCTCTTCATACCATGCCACCAGAAATGTTGCTTCAAGTCCCTGTACATCTTAGTAACACCTGGATGAATAGAATACGGGGACCGATGAGCTTCCTCAAGTAGCTTCTGCCTGACTTCTCCTCTAGGTAAACACAACCTAGAGCCAAAACAAAGTGAGCCATCAGCATGAATGACCAAATCGGATTTCAAACCGACTTCCACTTCACTTCGGAAATTCTACAACTGTTGGTCACCCGCTTGGGCTTCCTTGATCTGCTCTACCAAAAAAGACTGCATATGCAACATCATGAACTGCTGTGCTGATCTAGGAAGTAACACATCCAAGTCCAGCCTTCTCATATCCTCCACTATTTCCTTCTTCTTAGTGAGGAACATAGCAGCGGGTTTCCTACTCAAAGCATCAGGCACCATGTTCACTTTGCTCGAGTGATGCTGCAAATTGATGTCAAAATTTGCCATCAATTCCAACCATCTTCTATGCCTTATGTTCAATTCCTTCTGTGCGAACACATACTTGAGGCTCTTATAAACTGTGAATATTTCCACTGTATCCCTAAGCAGATAATGCCTCCACAACTTCAAGGCAAAAATTACGGTCGCGAGCTCCAGATCATGCGTGGGATATTTCTTCTCATGAGGCCTCAATTGCCTCGATGCACAAGCGAACATCCTGCCTCGCTGCATCAGCACTGCTCCCAGACCTTTACTCGATGCATCACAATGGATCACAAAACCACCCGAACTATCGGGTATAGTCAGCACAGCTGCTGACATCAACCGACACTTCAACTCTGCAAAAGCTTCATCACAAGCCTCATCCCAATCAAACTTCTGCTCTTTCGTCAAACTGGTCAGAGGCCCAACAATCTTCGAGAAATCCTGAACGAACTTTCGATAATATCCTGCCAAACCAAGAAAGCTTCGCACCTTAGATGCAGACCTCGGAATTGGCCAATCTTTGATCGCAGAGATCTTCGACGGATCAATAGAAACACCATCACCAGAAATATGTGACCCAGAAAAGCAACCCGATCTAGCCAGAACTCACATTTATTTAGCTTCCTATATAGCTGGTTCTCCCTCAAAGTCTGTAGAACAACCCTCAAATGCCCAACATGTTCTTCCTAGTTCCGAGAATACACCAAGATGTCACCAATGAAGACCATGACAAATTGATCAAAAAACGGCGAGAACACCCTATTCATCAGACTCATGAACACAGCAGGTGCATTAGTTACTCCGAAAGGCATCACCAAGAACTCGTAATGCTCGTACCTCATTCGGAATGCCATTTTCTGAACATCTTCTGAATTCACCTTAACCTGATGATACCCGGAATGAAGATCCAACTTTGAGAACACAGAAGCACCTCCCACTTGGTCAAACAGATCATCAATCATCGGTAATGGGTACCGATTCTTCACAGTGACATTATTCAACTCTCTATAGTCAATGCAAAGTCAGCGGCTGCCATCCTTCTTCTTGACGAATAGAACTGGGGTCCCCAAGGTGAAACACTAGGCCGGACAAAACCCTTATCCAATAGCTCCTGAACTTGCACCTTCAGTTTTGCCAATTCAATTGGTGCCATGCGATACGAACTCTTAGAGATAGGCACCGTACCTAGCTGAACATCAATGCTGAACTCCACATCTCGGTCTGGCGGTAATCCAGGCAATTCTTCAGGAAAGACATCAAGGAAGTCCCGCACAAATAAGGGTGTAACATCCCCTTCAGTGCCCAACGACACAAGTGAAACAGCCTTTGGATCCATCGAGCTCTTGACACGCTCTGACGGTGTCTCAACCGCATGGAACACGAACTCTGGTTGACCAAGAAGCCTAAAAAATCACCCTCTTCTCTCGGCAATCAATCACGGCACAAGAAATATCCAACCAGTCCATGCCCAGAATAACATCGAAACAAGAATGGAGAATCACAATCAAATCTGCTAAGAAATCCACACCACTTATCAGCAACGGGCTTTGCTTGCATACCCTAGAACAGACAATGAAACCTCCACCTGTGGTGATGTCCCAAGCTGTGCGCATAACATCTCTTTCCAAACTATGCTGATCAATAAAGCAGGAGGATATAAAAGAGTGGGTAGCACCGGAGCCAAACAAAACATGAGCTTGAAGGGAGAAAACTAAAATGGTACCTAGAAGATGATCAAACAAAAAGATAAGATGCTAGCATGATATATGCACGAATAATTGTACAAAAGAAGGAAATAACATGCAGAAAACAGAAATAAAGAAAATGAATAGTACAATTACTGTGATATACTTACAACCACTCCAATAGCAGCCTCTGCTTCCTCAGCTATCAGGTTATAAGCCCGACCATGACTCCCAGTTTGGCCTTCTCTAAGGGCCACACGCCTCTGATCAAAGGCTTGCCTCTGCGGTGGAAGAGGCGATCTACCCTTACCACGAGCCAGTGCTCCCTGCTGAATGGTACCTCCAGCCTGTGCAGCTGCCCTACTTCTGGGGAAATCCCAAATCATATGATCACTGCTTCCACATGCAAGGCATAGTCAATTAGCTATCCTACAGTCCCGCTGTGAATGCCCAACCTTATGGCAGTAGCCACTAGTCTCAGCAGTCCTCGGAACAATAGGTGCATACGGCTACGCTCTTGCGGGATAAGGCAGAACTGGCCTTCGAATAGGTCCTCCGGTAGGCCGAACTGTAACAGGGTGCAGAACAGTCCGCTGAGGAACACCCGACCTTCTAAGGGTCTGCTCCTGGATCTGAGCGGCATCCAGAACGTCGGCATAGGCACGAAGCCAAAGAGCAGCCAAGCGGTCCTAGAGGGCAAAACTCAAGCCCAACTGGAATCTGTGAGCCTTATCCTCGTCAGTGGCTACCAGGACAGGAGCAAAGCGACTGAGCTGAGTAAACTCTACAGCGTACTCGTCCACAAAATAGTTTCCCTGGGTTTTGACAATGCTCAAATTAATATTGTCATAGGTGAAGTAGACAACAGCAATGACATTTAAGAAAACTATGTGACTGACCTGGGTTAGGGAAACAAATTGTCGTTCCATCTCTGCCTTGGTAACACTGGGAAAGAACTTCATCATGAAGCTCTCCGTGAAAGTAGCCCACTCGATGGGTCTCGCCATCCTTTCAGTCTCAGCCCGCCACCAGATATGGGCGAGATCCACTAGCTGGATGCTAACCACATCCACACGATCAACATCACCAACTCGGGTAGCGATCAACAGTTGCTCCGTCCGGATAAGCCATTGCTCAGCCTCCAGCGGCAATTCGATGCCCGAAAACTTGTCTGGGTGCAGCCTCATGAAATCTGCTAATGTGCCGGGTTTGGGTGGCAGTGGCCCAGGTGCAGGTCCAGCGACAACTCCATTGGCCGCCAAGGTGGCCCTCATCAATTCATTGTGCTCCTATTGAAGAGCTATCATTTGTTGAATCGTCTGAAGCATAGCAGCATTGTCTGGCTGCTCAACCCTCAGACAGGAAGAGGAAGAAGCTCCACAAGCCATAGCCAGAAACACGATCAAATATGGTTAGTACCCAGATTGTATGTTAGTTATTATATATATTCATGTGATCACCGTGGTGTGCACATCACTGAGTTAACCTGGCTAGAACCAAACTTGACTAATATATCAGCCAAAGGCAAACCTCCATAAGTTAGTCATGTTTGAATGATATATTATCCAACCCTGGGCTTTGATACCACTAAAAACCCTGTCACGTCCCGCTTCCCAAAATACAGAAATACGAGTACGTAACGTAGGCCCAGCGATTTGTAACCCATGTTTTCCATTTTCTGTATTTTGGATGTATTTTTTTTTGAGTATTTATTTATATTGTATTCTTCTACTCCTTTTTGAACCATGTTTTGAATCTTAAATTTCTTTCATTATATTCATCTATTTGATTTTCAACCTTATTTGATCTTCTTGATTCAATTTGTATCCTATTGTGTCGTCTCTAGTTGAACAAGCTTTTATTTTTGATCCCCATTATTTTAATTGTTCGTTCATTTCTATTCCCATCTCTTTATTGGATCATTTATTAAACCCTTTAAAACCCTATTCTTTTAGGCTATTGGATCTACCCATTAACCCATTCACCCTACTATATCCAAACCCAATTAAACCCTAAATAAAAACTCTTATTGGACCCTATTCCTACCTAATCACCCAAACACACCTAATTACCGTATATATATCACCCTAACCCTATACTAAACCCTAATCCCCTACAAAAACCCAGCCGCCCTTCATCCCTGCCCCATTATCCCGTTCATCTTCATCTACCACCTCCAGCATCTCCCCTACCTTCCATCTTCCTCCTCGTCGACCAGTCGAGCCACCCGACCATTCGACTCCAATCGCCTAACACCCCTTCCCTTCCTCATCTCCTTCCACTGATTACCCCCGAGCAAACCACCTTGCTATTCACCTTCAACCCATCCGCTACTCCCGTCACCCTCTCTGGCCTCCGAAACCACCTTGCTATTCACCTTCAACCCATCCGCTACTCCCGTCACCCTCTCTGGCCTCCGCAGCCGCTCACCCTTGCAACTACCACCATTGCCTCCTGCGTCGCTCAAGCCAAAAACAGAGCATCCACAATCTTCTTCTTCCTCTGGGTTCTCATCGAACCCATCAGCACGCCATGGCCGCCTCCGCTAATCCTTCGAGCACTCATCACTGCACCCCTCACCACAGTCGCGACCACCCGTTGCTGCCCCTGCCGTCAACCACCAATCTCGGAGCTCTCCTCTGTTTCCTCCTTAAAAGTAGAGCAAGCTTCCATCTCCTGCGATCACCCCGAGCTCTGCCTGAGCCATCGCCAACCATTGTCGTGCCGACTCCCAGTGTCGGACTCCTCCCGAGTGCCGCGCACCAGCCCAGAGCCGCCCTCTCGATAGCCCCTCCTCTCTTCTCCTCTCCCGAAGCGAGTGAACCCCTCTGCACCGCCCTCGCGCTGCTCGAGACCCCCTTAGTCAAATTTCCTCTGTGCTGCACCCTCCATCTCGTCGTCCTGCTCCTCCTGAGCACCAGCCACCCACAGCACCGACACCCCCTTCCCTGTGTCCCTTCCGATGGACAGAACCAGGCGATAACCCCCCTGTGTGTCGTTCCGGTGCTGTCTCTGACTGACAGCAGCAACCGCAACAACAGTGACAACGACTGGCTGCCATCGCCGTTCCCTTGTGCACACCTCCGTGGTCCTCTTTTGTGTGCGTGTGTTGGATCTCGCGTGCTCGTAGTTCGTTGTTCGTGAGTTGTGTTTTTGGTTCGTCATTCGTTCGTTGAGTTCGTGCCCGGGAATCCGTTCCTGTTATTCTCTTTCTCTTCATTGGGTTCATCATCAATTTCAGGCAAGTAACTTTTATTCTTTTGTTGTATAATACAAGTACTAAATACCACCTGTAGTGTAGTTGCTTCAAGATCTATTCCCATGAAACCCTTGTTATATCTTGTCTTTAAGTGTTGATCCGCCGTAGTTGTCTCATTACACACACGACATGAAATAACTTAGACCTAATAAACTCTTGATGTATACATGCATCGTGATTTATGAGGTGTCGTATGATCTTGTATACTTGATGTGTTATTCGTAGTATAACTTGTTGTAGACTTGTAGAACATCTCATACCTTGTTTCTTGGACATCTAGTATACCATATTTCGCATTTTGTTATGAATTGGATATGTTTCATGTAAACTAGTTGATTTTATGCATAAAGAAGATTTTTGTTTTTGTTCAATATTTTAGACCATATTAAGGTCAGTATTTGAAAACTATTTGTGAATATGAATTATAGAGAATCTTGTCTACTTTCCAGAATTTCTGACAGATCTCAGTTTCGATTTGTGAGTTGCAAGTTATTTATGTTTTACTACAGATATATAGAAAGTTCCAGATTCTATTTTATATGAATTCTGTATGGTAATTTATTTTTATATTGATGTTAAGGATAATATTTTGATCCAATATTTTGCTGAGTACAACTAGACTTGATTGAGATTAACCTCTAATTTTTGTGGATTTAATTGATGACTTTTATAAACTATTCTATACTTGCAAACAAGTACTATACTTGCAAAATTTTCATGCTGTTGAGTAAAGAGCCTCAAATTCGACTTGATTCTATTTGTTGTATATAAAAACTTTGTGAATATGAATTATATCCTAAAGTATCTTTTTTGTCAACCTTTTGACGGATCTGGGTTTTGATTTATATTTTGTAAGATATTGTTGTTTTAGTACTGCTGTGTTTATGATTTCAGATTTATAAAATTTCTGTATCATGTTGTCTTCTGATTTTATTTGCCTAAGCTATCTATGTTGGAAAAATATGAAAATTTATTTGCTGATACTTAACATACTAGGGAATACCCCAAATTTTTTTTGGATTTAATCAGTAAGTTTTTATGCCGTTTTCCTGCTTATGAATATAAATTTCTGATTTCTGGCTGAACCTGTTTTCTGGATACAATTCTTTTTTGAGTCATGTTTTTTGTGAAATAGCATATGACTTATATATATTTGCTAGATTCGGCAGAGAGTCTATTTCCAAGATTTTCTGAAGGATCCAGATTTGCATATTTGTAGCAACGAGAATCCCAGATTTAGTGCAGTACTGTCTTGCTGTCCAGAAGTAGAATTTTCATTATCTTATCCTATTTTGAGTCATTCGTCACCCATTCGTGTCCTTTGCTCAACTTGTACTTGTCCCTTGTTATCTTACCATGTTTCTTGACTTGTTTGTGCATGACCATGCTTGACTTGAATAATAATAACAAGAAAGGTAAGCTGAGGATTTAAAGGGAAAGATCTAATAGTGGGAAATACAGAAACATGTAATCGAAAGAGGATCAATGGATCCTACTGGTTACTTGGAGCTTGATTACATGACACTTGGAGCTTGACACTTGATACACGATGCATGAAACTTGACACCTGATTACTTGACACATGCACACTTGACAATTGGAGCTTGATATCTGGTTACTTGGAGCTTGATACTTGATACTTGGAGCTTGTCCCTGAGTACATTGCCCTCTATGATCTACTATTAAATCTAAAATGTAACTGTTTGAATGTAGCAACCATGTGGTAAAAACCTGGGATGCATGAAGTGCTACCTAGATAGGACTAGATACAAGACTTGAAAACAACATGATCACTTGACATTTGTTACTTGTTACTTGTACATGATACTTGGTTCTTGACACTTATTACATGCCACTTGCACTTGTTCATCTTGGCATACTAGTTATTTCTGTTCTTGATTTGAGTTAGTCCTCTATATTGTTGTTACATCTTTCCTTGCTATATTTACTTCCGTTGTTACTCTATTCTTGTCTATTTCTCTTTCCTGTACTTGTTGCCTGCACTACAAGCGGCCCGTAACTTGTATTGACGGAAGTTTTGTTTCTATTTTCTTTTTCCTGCAATTTGTTAAATTGCAGATTGTGGTGATCAGCTGCCGATGGAGTAGGTGATCTGAGATTTTAGTTGCTGGAGTTCTTGCTATAATTATTATTTTCCTGTTGCTTATTTTGAATAAATGTATTGCTACATGAATTTTGTATTGGGCAATGTGACTCAGAATTATTGACTTGTCCAGATTTGATTTATTTGAGATTATTAAATTTTGTTTCAAGTAAATTCTGTTGGTATATTAATTGGTTTATGCATGTGTGGTTGATTTCTCCTTGTTTACTTCTTGTTGTTCTGTGAAATGTTGTAAAGATCCTGACAACTTATAGAGGATGAAAATCTTTCGCTGGACTTAGTCATGTATCTGTGTTCCGTATTTTCTTTTGGAAAGCGGGCTAGTGACACGAATGATGTAAACACCATCCATAAGCTGTACCAGTCTAACTCAACAATATGAACAACAAACACAACCACACAAGAAAGAATAATCACATGAATAAAAGAAAACTTTAATAATAATGAAATAATCCAAAATAATATCCAACATAATATTCAATATCTGGGAAAATAAATAAACTCCGGGACAAAAGCCCAAAACAATGTATAATGTCAAAGACAAAGTTCAAAAGAAATAAATCTAGCATAGCTTAATTTAAGCAGCGCAATCTTCGGTTCCATCTTCTAGAGTCGTTGCTCACCAATTCCTTCTGGTATTGATCCTTCAGTACTTGTTAATTCGTGATCTAAAAAAAGAGAAAATAATGTCCTCAGAGCAAGTCATGGACAAGAAGTAGAGAAAACAGGAAATAATAGGAACATGGTATATTAAAAGAAGGGATGGGCACAAAGTCAATAACAAAATCAAAGATTGGTAATAATGTCAAGGGTCTATGTTTAATGCATTTACCATGGCCACCTCGCACCCCGGTCCCCTCCTCGGCCCTGTCGCGCAGCCAGTGCGCCGAACAGCCGCCACCCTGGCCTGTGCTCCTCCCGAGCGCAGCCACGCTGCACCGTCCCCCTCCACCTACAGCAACCTCAGTCCCTAGCGTAGCCCAGCCCCGATGCAGCATGCAGCACCCTCCACAGCCTCTCCCTGTCTCCTCCCTGGAGCGCTCCCTGCGCTGTTCGGCCACCACAGTAGCAGCAGCGGCTGACGGCACCAGCTGCACCGCCAGCAGCGTAGCCACAGTGCAGCCACAGTACCCCTTGCTGCTAGGTTTTCCTTCATTCGATGGCCAGCGACTTCGACAGCCAATGACCTTGCTGCCGTCGCTATCCTCTCTCGCGGGTGTACACGCACTGGTGGTGCCATCGTCTCCTTTGCTCGCTCTCTCGTGTGCGAGTGCGATTGTGGTGCGGTGTTCTCGTTGCCTCGTCCATTCTCTCTCTTGTGGCGCGTGTGTGAGTGCACGTGTCTTTGGTTGTTCTTTCGTTCGTTATTCTTGATCGTTGGTTCTCGTTCTTGGTTCGTGTTTGTTCGATCTTGGTTCTTGTCGGGAATCTGTTTTCCGTTATTCTCTTTCTTTTGGTTGGATTTGTCGTCATTCAGGCAAGTAACTTGTACTACAATTTATTAGTTTGATACAAGTCAAAAAGTATACATATAGTGTAGTTGGGTCTAGAGAAAACCAAAGATTATGTTTTTCTCAATGAGTTTTGTCTCTATTGTGATAATTTGGTCAAAGATGACTCACGATACAAATCTTGATATGTGATAACCTAGGATTTGCCCAAATCTTGATTTTGAATCGTATATCTGGATATTTGTGTGAGACTATGTTTGGACTAAAACCCAGGTAAAATAATAGGTGTGAACATGTTAATAACCCTATATCAGGATGTTTAGATACTTGGTAGGTTAGATACTTGGTAGGTTGTATTTCAAGTTTGGATGTGTTATAGATCAATATTCTTGAAGTTATGATGTTCTTGAGTAGAAGTGTGAAATCTGTATTGTCTGGATGTTCTGTGTTGTTTGCTGTTTTCGTCTATACTACAGTCAGAATCTTGATTCCATGAATTTTAGATAATTTTGTCTATTTTCAAACCCCACTGGTTTTGCTTGATTTGGATTTCGTATGACTGAGTTATGACTGTTTTAGTACAGAGGTGTCGATCAATTCTAGATTCAGTTTTTGGTTAATTTTGTTAACAAACTATTTTCAAAAACTATTATACACATATTATCTTGATCCAATATTTTTGTCAGTGTTTCTATATGAAGTTGGGGACTACCCAGAATTTTGATGAATTTTAAAGACAAGTCTTATGTGGTGTTTCATACTCATTTCTAAAATCTACTTGTGTTGTATTTTGCTTACTGTTCAGTAAAGAACCCTATTTTCACTATGATTCTCTATACTGTATGAAAATTCTTTGTGAAATGTGAAAGTTAGTAAAATCTATCTATTTTCATATCCTTTGGCGGAATTGGATTTCGATTCACTGGTTGCGAGATATCTTAGTTTTCGTACAGCAGTGCTGAGATTTCCAGATTCGTTAAACTATGTTTTCTCGATACTTTCGTATTTTTGATGACTGATCTATTCTTTCTGGAATATTATGAAACTTTATATTTTGATTATAGACATATAGGGAAATACCCCAGATTTTTCCTGGAATTATTTGAGAGGTTTTGATGTTGTTTTTCTAACTGAGAATTCGTTTTCATGATTTCTGACTGAACATGTTTTCTGTCTTCGAACTTGTTTTGAGTTAACATGTTTTGAATTACTATATGACTTGATTATACTCGTTGGATTCGTATGGATGTCTAGTTTTCAGATCCTTTGACAGATCCTGATTTATATTTCTGTAGTGACAGAAATCACTATTTTAGTACTGATCTGTCATGCTGTCCTGATTATGAACATACACTGTTTTGCTCATTTATGTGACTTTATATCATCTATGACGGATGATTTATTTTCCTGAACCTAATACTGATTATATCATGTTAGTTTGACACTATTTCGTACGCATCATGCATGTTTGATAACCATAATAAAAGTAACCAAGCCGGGGTTTCTTAAGGGAAGATCTACTAGTGAAAAATATGGAAACGTGTACTTGGAAGGGAACTAGTGTTCCATACTGTTACTGTTACTATTTTTTGACCCTGTCTACATTACTTCTTATGTAAGAAGGTGTAGAGTAGTAGAGAACCATTAGGTTCTGACAGTTACTGTTACTGATACCTGAGTACACTGCCCCATCATGGTCCACTATGAAATCTAAAAGTGAAACTATTTGTTGTAGCAACCATTTTGTATGAGCGGCATGAAGTGCTACCTAGCTAGTAATACATACAAGACTGTAAGAACATAGAACTGATACTGTTGGACTGAGACTGTTAGACTGATACTGTTAGACTGATACTGATGTACTGTTATCCTGATTCACTGATATACTGAGCTTACTGTTACTAGACACTGTTAGTTGCCATATGACACTGCCTTTGACATAAAACAATTGTACTGTTAGTATACCATGCTAGTTGACTTCCATGCTATTAGTTAGTTTCCCCATGTGCTTGTATTCTACATTATAAGTGACCCGTAATTTGCAATTGACGGGTACTTATTTTTCTCTTTTCCTCTTTCCTGCATTCGTTGAATTGCAGATTTTGGAGGACAGGTTCTAGACGGTATTGGTGACATAATGTACTAGATGATGGAATTTTGCTATTATTATTTCTTGTAGTTTGCTTAAATAATAATTGTATTCATGTATTTGGATTTATTCTTGTATTTGGACAATGTGACCCAGAATTTATTGTGTATATCAGATCATGACTATTTGAGATTAATATATTTTATTTCAAGTGTTCTTGTTGGTATTTGGTTCATATGTGCATGTGGTTGACTTTTTCTGGCTTCCGACTCTGATTTTATTGTGATATATTGTAAAAAATTCCTGAACAGCTTACGGATGATGAAAATCATTCGCTAGGCTTTTGTTACATGCTCGTATTCCATATTTTTGGGAAGCAGAGCATGACACCATCAGTCAGTATTAGTACAAGTTAGGCAGTAGGGCCCGACCGAGTACAGTTTTTGATTGTTCACTACCAAGTCATCCCATAATACCCCGGCTTGTTAAAATTTTATTTCATCCTGTGTGAGCATGCAAGAAGGTGTCAGGGTTGTATCATGCTAAGTGTGACTAATTCTACTAGTTACAGACAAAACAAGATGCAAACATATTAAATTAACACAAATCACACAATCTGGACAGCAGGATGTTATTGTACAAAAGCAGAAATTCCCGCTGCCACAGAAAAGCAAATTTGGATCCGTCAGAAGTTCTAGAAACCAGACTCTCTTCGGGTTCTAGCGAATATATATACGATAAATAAAAGTTACAGAAACTAGGGAGAAAATCCTATTCTTTTCGAATTTTATGTTCAGGCAGCAAGTTATAAATTGTGTTCAAATATATGAATTAGGTCAGAAAACTCATCAATTAAATCGACAAAAATTCAGGGTGGTTCCTACACATGTCTAGTCTCAGTCAAATTAATTTCATATTTTTATTTTACTATTAACATGATCTAATTATTATTAAATCTAGGTGTTGCACAGAAATTTGTGAATCTGGAAATCTAGACCTAGCGGTACTAAAAGTAAGATATCTCACAGATCATACTTCGGAATTTAATTCAGTCGAATGTTCTGGAAAATAGACTCATGGGGCTACAATTCATATTCATAAAGTTATTTCAAATTTCAACGGCAACATGGTAAAAAATCTGATACAAAAAGAAACAAACAGCAGGCCAAAAATAGTTTGATATGAATAAGCAATAATTTTATCATACAAAAATATAATTCATAAAAATTTTAAAAAAAGTGTTAATTGATGATTAACATGCAGATTTCTAGATTTATCATGCAATTCATGATCATGGTAATTTAATTCATCAATTCAATTTCAATTTAACACATTTAATTCTTCAAATAATTCTATAACATGTGTCCAGTTAGTTTCGTATATTTTGTGCATTTGCAATGTGCAATAGGGACTAGGGTTCGAATCAAAGATAAGGCACAAAGTCAAGGATTTATCGGGTTAGCTCGTGTAAACCCTCAATATACTCAACGAAAGATGAATAACAATATGTTAATTAAAGAGGATCTACTTGCGGGGATCAACAAATTCCTGAACAACAATAATCCAACTAGTTCAAGAGGGACTTGCCTTTAGATGATGATTTCGAATATAACAGAATAACGGGATGAGAATCCCGGGTGAAGAACCACGAAACACGGAAGCATGTGCGCTCTATGTGCACACACAGCGAAACACTCCAAAGCAGCAAATCAATCTCCTGCCACAAACAGAACACAGTCGAAAATGGATCCTCCACTTCTTCACAAAATAGCAAACACCAAACCAACTCCCCCTACTTCCCGAACACCAATCAAAAATGAAAAGGAAGGGAGAGGACAACGGCGATCGGCGACTGGCTCAACTCGTCAGCGACTAGCGACACTGGCGGCGGTACACGACCGCAGTGGTAGCTCGACAACAACGGGGTGGGGATTGACTGGTGGCGCTGGGGCTTCGGTTGCGATGCTCTGTTTTGGGGAAAACAGAGCGAAGGTGGAGACGGCTGTGGCGATGGCTTCGGGACGATGGGTGGCAACGGATGAGGACAAGGATGAAGATGATGGAGGTTGCGGGAGGTTAACGACAAAGATGGGAAGAGACAGGAGAAGGCGGTGGTCAGGATGGTCGACCGGGATGGGTTTCGGTTGCGGTGTGGAAGTTGATGATGACGATGGAGGGGGTCTTCGGTGGTTGGATGAGAGCACGACGATAAGGAGATGGCGAGGGGAAGTCGACGAGGGCGATAGAAGTCGAGGGTGGCGGAAGACAGTGGAGTAGCTTCGGAATGGGTTATGGGTTCAAAATGAAACAAAGGATGAGCGGAGAGAAAGCGGCGGAGGAGAAAGAGAGGGATAATAATTAGGGTTAATTAATATTTAGGGTTAATGGGTATCTATAGGGTAATTAAGATGTTGGATTTTTGGTAGCGGGTTAATGGGTTTAGGGTATGGGTTTAGGCTCTAAGAAGAGAAAATAAATAGAAATCAATGGGATAAACATATAACGGAACAATTTAAACCAAAAACACAAGTGTAAAATTTGTAATGAGCCAAAAATGCAGGATTCAAGCCAAAAGAGTACAAAATGATCAAAAGAGAGTAAATGAGTCTAAAGAAAAGCAAGATTTATTATTTAAAAGAGATTCGAATACGATAATCAATAAAATAAAATAAAATCCAATACAGAAAAATAGGGATTTCAATTCTATTCCCCAAAATTTTAAATCGTTTTTACATAAGCAAATACCCTCAAAATTTGACTAGAAACTAGATTCATCTAATACATTGTCTAATTTAATCTTTTAAATCTCCAAAATATATCTTATAATAGTGTAGAATTATTTCCCAAAGTTCTAATAATATTCGAAAATGTTTCTACAATATTCCCCAATTTTTAAAACATGAAAAAGTAATTAAAATTAAATAAAACTATAAAATGTGTGTGCCAAGGATCGAACCCAGGCGCACAGCACCCAACTGCAACCCAAATGCATCCAACAACCACTAAGCCACTCTTGATTGGTCAAGAAAACCCCACTCCATAGTTTTTACACCTCATCTACCCCGTGTGCGTCGCTCTCGTCGCGGAATACTGGAGATCAATCCCACTCTGCAGATTATCCTGGGGCCTATTTCATCCCTCGTCTCGGAATACTGGGGATTTTCTCACTCCGCGAGTCATCCTGGAGTCCATAACTCATGTTTTCTCTTGTTTCATCATATCTCCAACTAGTGCCTGACCTTAAGTTTAAGTTACAATTATTAAGACCTAGAGTTTAGCTTTGCCCACTAGATTTAAATTAACACACGAGAACATTCAGCCCACATTGGCTATTTCTTAATTTTATATATATATCAACTTGCCGGTATTCTGGGTCACGCTCAACTCTAGAACAACAACCATCTCAATACCGAGATCTCATAGATTACATCTAAGCTCATCGTAAACATCTCATTCATTATTCATCTTTTCTTCTTTATCTGTTCTCTTTATGTTTATTATCTCTTAACAGTATTCAATAGCTTTTAATTGATAAACCCTTTGCAAAACTGTCATTCCCCGCTTCCCAAAATACGGGAATACGAGCACGTAAGGTAGACCCAGCGAATGATGTAAACACTATCCATAAGTTGTATCAGTCTAACTCAACAATATGAACAACAACACAACCACACAAGGAAATATAATCACATGAATCAAAGATAAACTTCAATAATAATGAAATAATCCAGAATAATATCCGACATAATATCAAATATCTGGAAAAATAAATAAACTCCGGATAAAAGCCCAAAACAATGTATAATATCAAAGACAATGTTCAAAAGAAATAAATCTAGTATAAATTAATTCAAGCAGTGTAATCTTCGGTTCCATCTTCTAGAATTGTTGCTCTCCAATTCCTTCCGACAGTGATCCTTCAGTACCTATAAATTCTTGATCTAAAATGAGAGAAAATAATGTCTTTACAGCAAGTCATGGATAACAAGTAGAGAAAACAAGGAGTAATAGGAACATAGTATATGAAAGAAAAGGGACAGGATCAAAGTCAAAGATTGGAAATAATGTCAAAGGTCAATGTTTAATCATGCGTTTAATTAATGATGTCAATTTATGTTCTATATTGGTGACGATATAAAGGATCAAGCATGAAATGTCAAATGCGGGTTATTAATCATTTTATTAACCTATCTAGTGCACGTACAACTACGTCCCATATGTTCCATTCCACAGGTTCGGTGCAAGCACACAGTGAAGCTTTAGACTAATGGTGAATTCACGGATCGTGTACTCGGTAACAAGATAACAAGATATCATGATAGCGTGATTACACAATGACAAGCATTTCTCCACCTTCCATGTAATGAATCATGCAAGCAAGAAGGCCTTTACCGATTACATTTTCCGATCGTTCACTACCAAGTCAACCCATAATACCCCAGCTTGTTAATGTTTTATTTCATCCTATGTGAGCATGAAGGAAGGTGTGAGGGTTGTATCTTGCTAAGTGTGACTAATTCTACTCGTTAAAGACAAATCAAGAAGCATACATATTAAATTAACACAAATCACACAATATGGACAGCAAAACGTTACTGTACAAAAACATAGATTCCTGCTGCTACAGAAAAGCAAATCCGGATCCGTCAAAAATTCTTGAAACTAGACTCCCTGCCGGTTCAAGCGAATATACACACGACTTATGAAAGCTACAGAAACTAGGTTGAAACTTGTATTCTTTTCAGATTTCATGTTCAGGCAGCAGGTTTTAGATTGTGTTCACATATATGTTTCAGGTCAGAAAACTCATCCATTAAATCTACAAAAATTCAGGGTTGTTCCTACACATTTCTAGTCTCAGCCAAATTTATTTCATATTTTTATTTTACTGTTATCATTCTCTATTTATTTATGAAACAGAAAGTTACGCATGAATTTGGAAATCTAGAAATTCACACCTAGCTGTACTAAAAATAAGATCTCACAGATTATAACGCGGAATTCAATTCCGTCGAAATTACTGGAAAGTTGACTCATGGGGCTATAATTCATATTCAGAAAGTTATTTAAAATTACAACAGCAATAGGGTCGAATGTCTGATACAAAAAGACACAAACAACATGCCAGAGCATACTTTGATATGAATATGCAACAACTTTATCATACAACCATATAATTCATTATAATTAATAATGAAAGTGCTATTAGATATTTAACATGCAGATTTCTAGATTTAAGATGCAATTTTACAATCATGGTAATCTATTCATCATATCAAATTCAATCTAACATATTCAACCACAAATTCAATCTAACATAATTCTATAATATGGATCTAGTTATTTTTCATGTACTTCGTGCATATGCAATGTGCAATGGGGACTAGGATTTGGATCAAAGATATAGGCACGATGTTAAGAATATATTGGGTTAGCTCGTGTAAACCCTCAATATACTTAACGGAATTCAAATAACAATATGATAAAAAAGATTGGGATCTACTTGCGGAGATCAAAGAAATTCTTAAACAAAACAATAAACTATTGCAAGAAAGAGACTTGCCTGTTAGATGATAATTTCGAATATAACAGAATTATGAGATGAGAATTCCGGGTGACGAACCACGAACACGAAAACATGGAAACGCGTGCGAGCCCATGCAAACACACACAGCAACCCAATCAATCCACACAAAACAACAACACAGCAACTCAAATTCCCGATGGATCCTCCTCTACCCGAACAACAAACACAACGTACACCAATACCCTGATCAATCCCCTACCCGAAAACCAAATAGCGACGGGAAGGAAAGAAGAGCAGCGGCGGGGATCGACGGTGACTGCGGTGACTGCGGTGCACTCGAGGGGTGTTCGGGGGTGCTGACGGCAGGGCACTAGCGATCAAGGAGCGACGATAGTGACGAGGGACGGCCGGGGGAGGGGGGAACGGTGCTCTGTTTCTTCACCGAAACAGAGGAGATGGTGTGTTTGAGCGGGAGGTGGAGCTTTGGAGGTCGACGACGAGGGGAGGGGATGTAGCAAGGATGGAGAAGATGATCGGGATGGTGGGAGAGGGCGACGAGGGGTTCGAAGGGTGAAGGCGATCGGTATTCAGGGCAATGGTGATGGGGTGGAGATTGGATGAGAGGCGGAGGGCGGTCGACTGGATGAGGGCAGGGGCTTAAGGGGGCTAAGGTGAAGACGGGGTGGCGACGAGGTGGTCAGGATGGCGGTGGAAGAGCGACGAGGGTGCGACGGGGTGATGGGTTGGCTTGGAACAGAGGAAATAGGGAAGAGAGAGAGAGAGAGAGAGAGAGAGAGAGAGAGAGAGAGAGAGAGGGTGAGCGGCGGAGGGGGGGGGGGGAGAGAGAGAGAGGAGAGAGAGAGAGAGAGAGAGAGAGAGATTAGAATATAAAATTAGGGTTTAAGGGGTATTTAAATAGGAATTTAAGATGTTGGATTTTGGGTTGCGGGTTAATGGGTTTAGGGTATGGATTTAGGCTCCAAAAAGAAACGAATAAATAGAATTCAATGGGATAAACATATAGCGGATCAATTTAAACTCAAAATACAAAAGAGTAAAATTTGTAGTGAGCCAAAAATGCAGGATTCAAGCCAAAAGAGTACAAAATGATCAAAAGAGAGTAAATGAGCCCAAAGAAAAACAAGATTTATTATTTAAAAGGGATTTGAATACAATAATCCAGAAAAAGAAAATAAAATACAATAAAATCCAAAACAGAAAAAATAGGGGTTACAAAAATGTTGTAGGATTATTATTTCCAATTCTTTGCTTTTATTATCTTGTAATCTCTCATATAGAACCCTTTTCATGAGTTCCTAAACTTGTATTCTATTCTCAAAATTTTAAATCATTTTTACGTAAGTAAATACCCTCAAAATTTGACTAGAAACTAGATTCGTCTAATACATTGTCTAATATAATCTTTAAAATCCCCAAAATATATCTTTTAATAGTGTAGAATTATTTCTCAAAGTTCTAATAATATTCTAAAATATTTCTACAATATTCCCTAATTTTAAAAAAAAAGAAAAAGTCATTAAAAATAAAATAAAAGTATAAAATGTGTGCACCCGGGATTGAACCCAGATGCACAGAACCCAACCGCAACCCAAATGCATCCAACAACCACTAGGACACTCTCAATTGGTGAAGAAAAACCCATTCCATAGTTTATACATATCATCTACTGTTAATTTATAAAAATGAAAATTTCGAAAAAGAACAGAGCCTCCCAAGACTAGAACTCGCAACCCCAGTACTGTACACAGCTCTCTAACCCCAAACACCAAGATCAAGTAGTCCAAACATCACGTCTGATTATAACTCTATTAAATTAGTTTTATACCAACTCTTTGTTTCTCAATTATTTTAAGTCTAATCATATAACTTCAAATTTTCTCATTCTTTAAATATTTTCATGATTATTGCTACACATAGCGCCCCTAAAATTTCCAGAACGAGAATTTTCTCTAATTTAAGATATTTTAACTTGGGAATTATTCAAATTAGTTTAGATTAGAGACAACTCGACTTTTACATTCATGTTCCTCCTTAATCAATTTAGACTACAATTTGTTCTAGGTCTATAAAATTAGCATGAAGGCTTCTACCATTTAATATAAAGTTGGGAAAATACACACATCCACAATTCCACTTACAAAACTACATGTAATTCCTGACATGAATTTCTTAATTTTGCAACTTTCTATGCATTCTACATTTCACATATACAATTTAATTTTGGTGTAGCAAAATCTAATATGAACCGACATTCATGAATAAATATACATGAGCAAACACACAAGAAATCTTATGCAAATTTATTTTAGAAGCATGACAAATCAATTTTCATCTTGTATCTTCATCTATTCATCTAGTCTAATTAATCTAGCATGCATTCGCACCCAAATTAATTTACCAATCACATTCTAGATGACACAAAATAATTATCTAACAATTTCATGCATCAAAATAACTAAATTAGAAATTAAAGAGACACCCACCTCTTAGTAGTAGAAATCTCGTAACAAAATAACTCCAAGAAAATTATCCCCAAGATTCCAATGAGAAAGCTCCAAAATTCGAGATGAAGTGGTGTAAGCATATAGATGTATCCACACACACACACACACACACACACATAGATATATATATATATATATGTGTGTGTGTGTGTGTGTGTGTGTGTGTGTGTGTGTGTGTGTGTATGTGTGTGTGTGTGTGTTTGTTTTAAATGGAGTAGTAGTATAAGTATATATATATGTATATGGTGAGTGAGTGGAGGAAAAAGAGTGAGGTGACTGGGAGGTTTTCGGAAATGGCAGAGAAGGAGAAGAAAAGTTTTGATAGTGGGGTCTAGAGAGAGAGAAAGAGAAGAGGGTGAAGGGGTTTTTATTTACAAAAGTAATTAACTATCCCCTAACTCAATTAACCACCGCACTAATCCTAATTAAACTCTCCGCTAAACTCTCTTAACTAAAATAAATTTCAATTTCCCTCCTACCATAAGAAATGGCCAGCTAATCCCTTTTTGGGGAGAAAACACATGCACGTGCGTATTACGTGTGTGAACACAAATTATTAAGAGTTTTTATTTAAATTAAATGCATATGTCATATATTGTAATATGTTTTTAATAGAAATAGTTAATTTAGTTATAATTAAAGTTTTCATGGAAAAATAAAAATAAACACACACACACACACACACACACACTTCATAAATTTTAATTTTTTGAAAGAGAATACAACCAACACGTGCACTGCAAACACGTGCGTCGCACGTAGAAATATTCAAATACGAAATAGATTTGAACAACGGAGAAATGTTTATAAATAATCGAAATAAAACATATGAATAAAACATTTAATCAATTTTATACATACAACAATGTAATCAACACGTACATAGAAAACACGTGCATCACACGTATAAAAATGTATCTAAGTCAAAAATAGGAGAAAATGAATTTCAATTTATAAAACGAATTCGAACAATTTATAAAATAAATAATTGAACACGTGGAAAGTTTTATAATATTACACGTAACGGTAGAATATAAGTAATCGACACATATTTTGAAAACACGTGCAATACACGTAAAACACAAAAAGACCAGGATTTATATTTGAGTTGGCTCAAGATAGGATAAAACGAATTTTGAGATGACGGAAAATATATAATTAATCGAATACAAAAATGCGTAGGATATTTATATTAAAATACGTTACGGATATTACTTATAACAGTACAAAATATATATGCGTAACACCCGTGGGCAAAATTGTCATAACTCAATTTTGCGGGGTGTTACAGGCGGATCTCAGAAGCCGATCTATTATGTCAGTGATGTTCTTCGAGATGTCGAATTTCGGTACTCTTAGTTGGAGAAGATGACCTACGCACTCGTCATGGCGGCGAGAAAACTTTGCCCTTATTTCTAGGCCCACTCCATCTAGGTCGTTACAGACCAACCCCTCAAATAAGTGCTCCAAAAATCCGAGACGTCAGGCTGGCTGATTAAATGGTCCGTTGAGTAGAGCCATCACGGTATTAGCTATAGCCTGAACTGCCATCAAGGGCCAGACGCTCACCGAATTCTTCATCGAAACTACAATCCCTGACATTCCTCGGACGCAAGAAGACAAGCCAGAATGGGAACTCTATGTGGATGGATCGTCCTGCGAAGGCGGGAGAGGGGCTGGAGCATACTTAAGGGACCAGACACCTTTGTCCTCCAATATTCCCTCTGTCTCAATTTCTCGGCCTCCAACAACAAGGTGGAGTACGAGGAAATGATCGCGGGGCTCCTTCTGGCTCGGAAGGCAGGAGCCAAATGCATAAAGGTTTTCAACGACACCCAAATTGTGGTCAGTCAGATCTCCAGAGAGTACGAGGCTCGCGACTCCCGAATGATCCAGTACCTGACACACATTCGCCTTATCCTCTGAGATTTCTGGGAAGCAACGGTGACTCAGATTCCTCGAGGACAGAACACCCAGGCCGACGCCCTATCCAAGCTGGCCTCCTTCTCTTTCGAGGGGTTGGATCACACTATCATAGTGGATGTTCTCTTGAAACCCAGCATCGAAACCTCCGAGCCTCCCGAGGTCAACTGCGTCAACCTACCCGCACAGAAAGCTACTTGGATGGATCTTATCTCGAACGTCCTAAAAGCGGGCGAGCTACCCTAGTATCCATCCGAAGCCAGAAAAGTTCGAGTTCGTTCAGAAAGATTCGTGCTATTCAACGACACACTCTTCAAACACTTGTACACCAAAGCAGATAAGGGACCCTACCTCCGCTGCCTAAGCCCCCAGGAAGTCAAATACACGTTGGAGGAAATGCATGAAGGGATCAACAGCTGTAATGCGGGCAGTAGAGCGCTTGTAAGAAAAATACTCAATCACGAGTACTACTAGCCGACCTTCCTCCAAGACACTTTGGATCTTGTAAGAAAATGCAGCTCCATTCGACATGCCCCCCCATGCCAAGATAATATTACTATCCAGTCCGATCCCCTTCGCTATGTAGGGAATGGACCTGGTCGGCCCCATGTCTATGGCGACCGACTAGAAACGCTTCTTCATCGTCGCCATAGACTATTTTACCAAATGGGTCGAGGCTGAACCACTCCACCTTTACCGAGCCTCGATCTCAACAATTCTCTTGGAAGAGAATCATCTGCCGATTTGGTGTTCCTCGAATACTCGTAATTGACAATGGCACCCAGTTCACAGGCAAAAACTTCCGCAAGTTCTATACCGACTTGGGGATCCAACAAAGGTTTTTTTCAATCTCACACCCCCAATCCAATGGCCACGCCGAGAATGCCAACAAACAGATCCTGGATGCATTTCAACTCTGAGTCTTGCACCGTCCTCACTGCTAAGTCTAATCCTAAAAAAGAGTGTCTCGAAAGAGCACATCGACTGTGAGTCTTATGCAGTCTTCACTGCTAAGTCTAAACCTCATAAAGTCTACCTTGAAAGAGAACCTCGACTCTGAGTCTTCGCAGTCCTCACCGCTAAGTCTAAACCTCAGAGAGAGTACCTCGAAAGAGCACATCGACTCTGAGTCTTCCACAATCCTCACTGCTGAATCTAAACCTCGAAAAGAGTGCCTCGACTCCGAGTCACATACAGTCCTTACTGCTAAATCTCAAACCTTGGAAAGGATGCCTCATTTCCGAGTACTGAGGAGTTTTCTCTGCGACATCAAACTGTTGGTGTATGTCCTAGAGGCCAGTTGTGTATTGACATTACTAGTTTACATTACATTGTGATATTTATTTCATATATGAGGCATTTCATTTATTGTGTTATTTATTATGATTAAATGAGCATAATAAAGTCCTTAGAATAGTAGGTTCAATACCATGGGATATCAAGTGCATGACTTTATTGTGAGATCCTATTGGTTGTAATCAGAATACTAGTCAAGTAATAATGTAGATTAGGACAACAATAATGCATAGAGACCAGTATGTGCGTAGTCAAGTATTATTGTAAATTAGGACAACAATAATGCATAGAGACCAGTATGTGCGTAGTCAAGTATTATTGTAAATTAGGACAAAAATAATGTATAGAGACCAGTATGTGGGTAGAATGATGACCATATCTCACGGGTCATGGATATGAGATATGAAATCTTCACATGGGTACATATTAGAGTAATAATATACTGGACTGATCCGCCAGAGAATGCTGCATGGATTGTTACATGAGTGTCATAAGCGGTTCTCACAGTGACCATGATGTATGTAGTCCTTTGACTTGAAGTCACTAAGGTTTCCTACATGAGAAGTTATGTGTTTTAATGTCGAACGTTGCCTGTAATAAGGTGATTATAGAGTCGACTATTAGATTATACTACAAATCATGTGGAGGGATGTGAGTGACTCAGATAGGATTTGTTCCTCTTACATAACAAGAGCGATATCTACGGGCCCCTTGATTGAGTGAGACTGCAAAATGTATGGCCGTGCTCAAATGAGTCAATATGAGATATTGAGCTCATTTGTTTTAGTGACATCAAGAAACCTAGGATTGAACAATACAATGATGACACACTTTATGTCTTGTGGTCAATTAAGATATCTGGACAAAGGGACAAGACTACATGGTAACATTAGTTACAGATAGGTTATGTCTAATCACTGACATTGCCGTTACTTGAGTAGCAATGATGTATTGCTAGATACCACTCACTGTTTGTAATACTAGAATATGATTGTAGTATTACTGTCAACGTAACGAGAACCTACAAGATCACACACATAGAATGGATCGAAATTGGGATTTAAATTCATAAGAAGAATTTAATTAGGAATCGAAGTAAGGCTCGGACTCCTGACATTGGTTGGACATTTAATTAGATTAAATGGACTGACTAAAGTTTAGAGGCCCACAAACGAATCTGACCCAGGTCGAATTGTGGTCCCAACGACCTCATTACTCTCTTAGGGTTAATTTTCTGCAGCTATATATATGATACACATATGTGGAAAAGATACACACGAGAAAAACCTAGCCGTCACAAAATTTGTGAGAGAGATCGTGAGGAACATTGTAACGCCATAATCTTTTCATTCGATTAGCCACAATACACAGAAAAATAGAAAAATCTAAATCTTTTTATTTAACACAAATGTATTATAAGTCCAAATGTTATACAATTTCAATACATTACATTAGTGTTACAATAATGCCATACAAGCCCAAGTGTACAAACTTTCAATAAAAATTACATCAGAGTACAATGAATAATATATAACCCTTGGTACTTTCACTTGGATGCTTCTCAACATTAAAAAAAATTACAATTGAAACAATGGTAACCAACATATATTACAATTGAAACAAAATCAACACTTTGCTTCTCTTGCCTTGAGTCTTCCTGAATCCTGTACCTGTAGTTTTGCAATCCAGTACCTATTTAAGTGGGAACGTCAGTACATATACTGATGCTTTAAGGCTGATGACTAGTAGCGATTCTCAACTTCATACAAACAGATTGATGAAAAGAGAAAAAGTGTATATATAATTGATGTGTAGCCCCTGTTGTTCATTTTATGTATTTTTTACTGTATTTTTTATTTTTTGTGTATTTTATCTCTCTTGTATTTTTTTCTGAACCGTATATTGGATTTGTTTTCAATATATATTCGTTTTATTTCATTTTGAGCTCCTTGTGTTTGATTGATAATCTCTTTTGATCGTTTTTCCTTATTATGATCATTTCCTCATTTTTGGACTCGTTATCTTTATTTTAATTTTTCCATGGTGTTGTGGTGGTATTTTGGTTGCATTTTCCCAAACCTATGATTTTTGACTCCTAATAAGATTTTTCAAGAGCCATAGAATTCAATCCTAATTGTATTCTCATTTGTATTTGACCCAATATCTATTTCCCATTTGTATACCTATTGCTACATACTAATACCCACAACCCATTAACCCACATTCAAGCCCTATATATAAATCCCCCTTAACAAAAACCCTAACCCTAACACCACAAACCCTAGCCCCCTATCTCCCTCTCTCTCTCTCCTGGCCTGAACTTGCCCCAACTCGAGCCCCCACTACAGCCCGGCCTTCCCTCCCCTACTCCAGGCCGACCACCTCCATCAGCCGACCACCACCTTACCGGCCACCACATCACACTAGCTCCGGCATACAACCGACCCCCATCCCCTTTTGCTTGCCGATCACCATACAAACCACCACCATCATCATCTTGCAACTTTTTGATCCCCTTCTCCGCTGTCGTGGTGTTCTCAAAGTGGGTGTTTGCCACTTTGATCGTCGTTGCTTCAAGGAGGATCGTTCGTGAGAAGGTTTTGCTCGTTTTGCTTGGATTTGTTGCTTGTAGCAGATTTCATTTGTGGGTTTTGCTTATAGGCGTGTTTGCATCGTTCTTCATCCCCGAATTAAGGCAAGTAACTTGTACTCCAATTCATTTATTTGATACAAGTACCAAAGTTCACCTATAGTGTAGTTGGGTCTAGAGACAACCTTAGATTATGTTTTCCTTGATGAGTTTTGTCTCTATTGTGATATTTTGGCCATAGAAGACTCATGACACCAATTTTGACAAGAAATAACCTAGGAATCGCCCGTTCTTGATTTTAGACGTATATGTGAGACTTGTGTGCAAATTCGTGTTTTGTTGATACACATGTGAAATAATAGGCGTGGACATATTAATAATCCTAATTCATAATATTTAGACACTTGGTAGGTTGTATTTCAAGTTTGGATGTGTTTGGAGCAATATTCTAGAATCTATGTTGTTTTTGTGCTTGATGGTGAAATCTGTATTTTCTGGATGTTCTGTTTTGTTTGCTGTTTTCGTCTATACTACAGTCAGTATCTTGATTTCGGTATAAAATATAAGTTTTAGATAATTTTGTCTATTTTCAAACCCCACTGGTTTTGCTTGATTTTGATTTCGTATGACTGAGTTATGACTGTTTTAGTACAGAGGTGTCAATCTTTTCCAGATTCTGTTTTTTGGTAATTTTGATAACAAACTATTTTCAAGAACTATGTTATACATATTATTTCAGTCCAATATTTTGGTCAGTGTTTCTTTATTAAGTTAGGGATAACCTAGAATTATGATGAATTTTATTGATAAATTTTATGTGATGTTTCATGCTCGTTTCTAAAATCTATACATGCTGTATTTTACTCGCTGTTCTGTAAAGAACCCTATTTTCACTATGATTCCTTTTACTGTATGAAAATTCTTTGTGAAATGTGAAAGTTAGTAAATTATATCTATTTTCATATTCCTTTGGTGGAATTGGATTTCGTTTCACTGGTTGCAAGATATCTTAGTTTTCGTACAACAGTGTTGGGATTTTCAGATTCACTAAACTATGTTTTCTTGATACTTTCTTATTTTTGATAACTTATCTATCTTTCCTGGAAAATTCTGAAACTTCATATTTTGATTATGGAGATATAGGGGAATATCCCAGATTTTTTCGTGGATTTATTTAATGTGTTTTCATGCTGTTTTCATGCTCTTGAATTTGTTTTCTTGATTTCTGGCTGAACCTAATTTTGGTATTCAAATCAATTTTGAGCTGTGTTGTTGTGAACTAGTATATGACTTTATTATACTCGCTGGATTCATACAGATGTCTATTTTCCAGATCCTTTGACGGATCTAGATTTGCTTGTTTGTAACTCCTGGAATTACTATTTTACTACAGCATGGTCTTGCTATCCTGAACTTGAGATGTGTTTACTTTATTCCTTTATGAGATAACTTGCACTTGTACATGTTTAGTTTGCTACTTGAACTTGTCACATGATCATGCCATGTTATTCTTGATATACGTTTCACATATACATGCTTGTTGGACATTAATAATAAATAACCAAGCCGGGGTTTAAGGGACAGATCTAATAGTGGATAATTCAGAAATGTGTACTCGGAAGGGGATCCACTGATCCTACATGATACTTGACATGATTACTTGATACTTGCACACAAGACACGATACTTGCCACTTGCACTACTTGACACGTGATTACATGATACATAATACATGGAGCTTGGAGCTCAATTACTTGCTTGTCCCCGAATATACTACCCTCTATAGTCCAGTTTGAAATCTAAAGCGAAACTGTTGAGATGTAGCAACCATGTAGTATGGGCTGCATGAAGTGCTACCTAGATAGTAATTCACTACAAGACTTGATACATGCCACTTGAACATGATACATGAACATGATACATGCTTGCTTGATATATGACTACATGATACATGAGACTTGTTTACATGAGATTTGAACTTGATACTTGATACATGAACACATGACACTTGAAACTCGACACATGTTTATAAAATACTTGTCTACTTGACACTTGATGTATACCATGTACACTTGATCACTTTTACCATGCTAGTTGTTTACCTTGACATCAGACTTATACCATGTGCTAGTTAGTTTCCCCATGTACCTTTATCTTACTTTATAAATGACTCGTGACTTGCAATTGAAGGGTACTTGTGTTTTCTATTTTCCTCTTTCCTACATTCGATGAATTGCAGATTATGGAGAACATGTTCCAGATGGTATCGTAGACTTGAAGTATTAGTGCTGTTTTTATTATATTATTTCTTGTATCGTGCTTGAACAATAATTGTATTCGTGATACTTAGATTATTCTTGTATTTTGAGACTTTGATATTTCTTGTATTTGGGCAATGTGACCGAAGACTTGTGTTTTATTCAGATCATGACTATTTGAGATTTATATATTTGGTTTCAAGTATTCGTGATGGTATTTTGACTCATTATGTGCATGTGGTTGATAAATAGCTTCCGACTGTGTATATTTCTCGTGCATGTTGTTAAGATTTCTTGAATAGCTTATGGATGATAAAAATCATTCGCTGGGCTTTTGTTACGTATCCGTATTCTGTATTCTTTTGGGAAGCGGTGCATGACATGATGTGTCAGTGTATGCTATGACTAACTCTAATGCAAGATTAACTAATGCAAGGATGCTCTTATTCTAATGCAAGTAAGTCTTCAGAATAGTTTGCAGCCCATACTACATACGCCCATAACAATCCGTTTCTTCATATATAGGGATTTGAATCCGCGCCATGAATTCTACTCTTGTACTCAACCTGTTTCTGAAGATACAGCGTGACTGCTGAGGTTGCTCTGAAACGGTCTAATCCCGGACCTCACTCAAAAATCTGACGAACCCTTGGAGTTTACTACAACACAGGTTAGCTCGAAGCATCCCCTGTGCCCCCTAGCATATAGACCGCAGTCTATGGCTTGTTCGGCTTTCTTGATACAGAGCATGACGGAGTTTCGGGGGTCCATCCCCTAGCTCCAACAGGATACTTCCCACCCTTATCATGACACTTCATAAATTAATAGACGAGACACGGATCCCGTGCTCCCAACTCGTGAGAAGGCACAGACCATATCCCTTTGACAGGAAGGGTACAACCAATAATACCACCTAGTGTAGGCCTATAGATTAGGTTGGATCATAAGGTATCACCATTAATACCAACTATTTTCCTTCGGCAAAAATGATAATAAATAAGGGTTATTTAGTAATAGCCATAAGTTACTACTCTAATGATATCACTAACCCTAAACAATCCGAGGGATAACAACAATAATAACACAAGATGCTAGGTCTTGAGTTAGACTTCGCAAGATAAGTCTGCTAGGTGCTCAACCTAGACTTACCAGAATCCCTAGGGCTGCTGTTCATAGCCTATCGATTCAAGACCCCGGCAGTACGAACGTATTCGCATGCTACTACCCTAAACTTGGATTCAGTCTACACTCTCGGCCTGCGATCTACCTACAGCGGTTAAGATCTGACAGTGCACGAGGAGTAAAGTAAATACACGTCTTGATGGTCGATGGCTCCTAGGACAATGATATCACGCTTAAAGAGCACTACAACTACGTACTAGCTAATAAGCTATATACGAGCAAAAAAACTTACATACGAGCTGAATGGCTATGTATGTGACAAATGAATCATATAGAAGAAACCATAAAAGTCTTCTAACAAGCTAGAAGCAAAATTACATGCTAGTAGCAAAACTTAATCTTTTATTCATAAAAGAAACATAAAAGACTTCTAATACCCTAAAAGCAATTAAACATGCTACTTATCGGAATTCAACAAAACTAGACCTTTAGAAATGTGAGAAAATCTACTACAAATCTCTAGTTGACAACCTTCTCAGATTCAGTCAATAAGAGGTAGAAAAACCTCGAACAACCTAAACAGCGAGCTTCAGCCAAAAAGGCCAGCTGCTGTGACTTTGTAAAACTCATAACTCATACTCCACTTATCAGAATCTAACCAAATAGGACATTTTGGAAAGGTGAGAACCTCTAATACAATTCTCTAGTTGATAACCTTATCAGATTCACACAATAAAATGCACAAAGACTTCGAACAATCTAAACAGCGAAGCTTCAGCCAAAAGACTAGCTGCTAGCTGCTGTGACTTGTAAAGGTCATAACTCCTACCCCGCTTATCAGAATCTAACAAAATAGGACATTTTGGAAATCTAAGAACATCCACTACAACTTCCTAGTTAACAACTTTCTCAGATTCCTTATGGAATTCAAATCCCTGCTCTTTGAACAAAATTCAAGAACCACAAAAGACAGTACAAAGCTGAAACTTGTAAAGGTCATAGCCAGTGCTATACTAATTGGATTCAAACAAAATTGGATTTTTTGGAAAGATAAGAACATCTACTACAGCTTCCTAGTTAACAACTTTCTCAGATTTCTTATGGAATTCAAATCCCTGCTTTTTGAACAAAATTCAAGAACAAAAGACATCATAAAGCTGAAACTTGTAAAGAACATAGCCAGTGCTATACTTGTTGGAATCTAACAAAATTGGACTTTTTGGAAATCTAAAAACTTCTACTACAACTTCCTAGTTAACAACTTTCTCAAATTCCTTATGGAATTCAAATCCCTGCTCTTTGAATAAAAATTCAAGAACAACAAAGACATCACAAGCGAAAACTTATAAAGGTCATAGCCAGTGCTGTACTTGTCGGAATCTAACAAAATTGGACATTTTGGAAAGGTGAGAACCTCTACTACAACTCTCTAGTATAAAACTTTTTCAGATTCTTTATGGAACTCAAAATTCAACTCTTTAAACACAATACAAAGAATAACAAAGACAGCCAAAAGCTGAAACTTCTAAAGCTCATAACTTTTACTATACTTGTCGAAAACTAACAAAATTGGACTTTCTGAAAAGCTAATAACATCTACTAAAAATTCCTAGTTAACAACTTTCTCAGATTCCGTATGGAACTCAAAATCCTGCTCTTTGAACACAATACAAAAGGCAACAAAGAGAACAACAAAAGCTGAAACTTGTAAAGCTCACAACTTTTGCTATACTTGTCAGAATCTAACAAAATTGAACAATTTGGAAAACTAAGAATCTCTAATACAAATTCCTAGTTAACAACTTTCTCAGATTCATTATGGAATTCAAATTCCTGCTTTTTGAACAAAATTCAAGAACAACAAAAGACAGCACAAGGCTGAAACTTGTAAAACTCACAACTTTTGCTGTAATTGTCGGAATCTAAAAAAAATAAGACATTTTGGAAAGCTAAGAACATCTACTACAACTCTCTAGTTGACCACTTTTTCAGATTCCTTATAGAGTTCAAAATCCATCTCTTTGAACACAATTCAAGAACAACAAAAGGACAACAAAAGCTGAAACTTGTAAAGCTCACAAATTTTGCTGTAGTTATTGGAATCTAACAAAATCGGGCTTTTTGGAAAGGGGAGAACATCTACTACAACTCTCTAGTTGAACACCTTTTCAGATTCCGTAAGGAACTCAAAATCCCGCCCCTTAAACACAAGTCAAATCAACAAAACAACAGTTTCGGCTGAAGAACTCGTTGTTCTGGAAAAACAATTTGTTTAGCCCACCAAACTAACCCAGAAAAATCTACAAAATTTAGAGCATGGTAATATGTAACGCCCTGATTTCCGGTAACTGGAAAACTGTGACATAAGCCAGAATCTTTTCCTCAATTAGCCACAATACACAGAAAAACAAGAAAATTTAAAACTTTTTATTCGACACAAATGTATTACAAGTCCGAATGTTACAAAATTGCAATACATTTTAACAGTGTTACAATAATACCTTTACAATCTCAAGTATTACAACTTTCAACAAATTACAACAATGAATAAATTACAATAATTATTACTAATAAAATTACAACATATATTACAGCGGAAACTTAAATAAAGTTGACTCCTTGCTTCTCTAGCCTCGAGTCATCCTGAATCATGTACTTGTACTTCTGCAATCCAATACCTATTGAAGTGGCGACGTCAGTACATATACTGACGCTTTAAGGCTGATAACTAGCAGATAATCTCAACTATAGTAAACAGATTGATGAAAAGAGAAGCGTGTATATATAGTTGATGTGTCAGTGTATACTATGACTTAGACACTAATGCAAGATTACCATTGCAATGATGCTCTTATTCTAATGCAAGCGAGTCTCCGGAACAATATGCAGCCCATACTACATACGCCCCATATCAAGCCGTTTCTTCATATATAGGGATTTGAACCCACGTCATGAATTCTACATTTGTACCCATCCTGTTCCTGACACATACTACATGACTGATAAGCTTGCAGGTATGGTCTTGTTCTGCTACTACAGTACAATAGTGTTATCCCCGTTTTCTACTATTGCCCTGCGAACCAGTCCTCTCTCGAAGCCAACACGAACTACCAGATACTTGTCAATCTTCTTCCATGCCCTCACTTGTCATGAGAAGGCATAGAACCTGATGGAATTGTAAGGTCTATTTCCCTAGGGAAACCTTCCGTTCTTATCATGGCAGTTCAGGAATTAATAATCAAGATACGGATCCCGTGCTCCCAACTCATCATGAAAAAGCACCGCCCGTATCCCTTTGACAGGGGAATACATCCCAATAACACTACCTAGTGTCAGCCTATAGGAGAGGTTGGATTATAGGGTATCACCCCTAACACCAACTCTCACCCTTTGGTAATTTATAGATAAAAATGGTTCAGTAACTGTTACTATCCTAACGATGTCACTAACCCAAACCAAACAAGCGAGACATGCCACTGTGCTTCCAACTCGTCATGAAAAAGCACCGTATGTATCCCTCTTTTAGAGAGTGTAACAATTTGTCGACACAATTAACCAAATCTTAAACTAGACTTCATAAGATCTCTTCGGATCCACTCATAGCCTACTTATTTAAGATAATATCTACATACGAGCCCAATGAGCTTCGTACAAGACAACAATATACATACGAGCCAAATAAGCTACGTATGGGACCAACAGTTATATTTGGGCCATGCAAGATACGTATGAGACAACAACCTACATATGAAAACAACCATACAGGCAATCAACCTAGAAGCAACCGAACGTGCTTACTAGCAACTCTTGATTTTAGAAACAACAGAAGAATCTACTAACAGTTTAAAATAGGCATTCTACCAATGAGAAGCCCAAAAGCGATATAAAAATCTTCCGACAGCCTAGAAACAACCAGTGATACGCTTATCGGATTTTAAAAGAAATGTACTTTTTAGAAAGGTAAGAATATCTACCACAACTCTCTAGTGGAACACTATTTCAGATTCTGTAAGGAATCTAAAATCCGGTCCATCGAACACATGCAAACAGTTTACCCAAGCTGCAGATTTTCAACAAAACTTTGCAAGCTGGTAACTTTTGCTCTACTCGTCGGAATCTAACGAAACTGGGCAATTTGAAAAAGTGGGAACATCTACTAAAACTCCCTAGTTGACCACTTTCTCAAATTCTAGAAAGAATTCCAAATTCTTACCCGTCGAATACACACAAATGGTAATAAAACAGCAGATTTGACAAAGGAAAACTGAAACTTTGAAAGACTATAACTTTTGTTCCACTAATCGAAATTTAATCCAAGAGGGCAATTCAGAAAGGTGAGAACGCCTACTACAACTCTCTAGTTGGTCGGCTCCTCAGATTCAGCGAGTAAGATACTCAAAAACTACAAGGAATCAAGACAGATACAATTCCAACCTACCAAAAATACACAGCCAAACTGAAAACTTTCAAAGCCCAAAACTTCTACTCCGCTTGTCAAAATTTAACCCAAGAGATCAATTCGGAAAGGGAAGAGTCTCTACTACAACTCTTTAGTTGGTCTGAACCCCAGATTCAACCAGTAAGACACTCTAAAACATCAAAGAAGCAAAACAGCAAGTTTCCAGTGCAATCTGGCTGCTGTGTTTTGTAAAAAGCATAACTCCTACTCTGCTTATCGAAATTTAACCCGATAGGTCAATTAGGAAAGGGGAAGATGTCTACTACAACTCTCTAGTTGGTCTCCACTTCATATTGAACAGGTAAGACACTCTAAAACCTCAAAGAAGCAAAACAACAAGAATCCACTCAAGATAGCTAGTTGCTGTACTTTGTAAACGGAATAACTTCTACTCTGCTTATCAGAATTTAACCCGAAAGATCAACTCGGAAAGGGGAAGATGTCTACTACAACTCTCTAGTTGGCCCGAACCTCAGATTCATCAAGTAACACCATAAAAATTGACAAAGAATCAAAACAGCAAGCATCCTGTCAA